>JARLTB010000337.1:1925000-2525000 GCA_030141615.1 Unio pictorum | reverse complement strand
ATCCCATTTAGAGAACATCTTTAATGTCCCGAGAGTTTGTGCTTGGTGTAGTATGCAGTTTGAAATCTTCATGCTGAGATTATCTTGGTCATTCGCGCAATTGACGTATTCAAATACCATTTTCTTGACTGAAATAGCTACGCGCATCGCATTTCAAGATCGTGTCCTTTCTGTGGGTGGATCATGCTTTTAATTTTCTAAATGCGTACATTTCAGGCACTTTTAAAATTGCAAGAAATAATTCAATACTGCAATAAAATAAATAAGATGATAGTACACCATGATGCATTTTCATAAAAGTTCCATTTTCGTTGAAAACTTTAATCTTTATTGTTTAAATAGACATTTTAAAACTCAAACGAAAAATATTGACCCTTCCCTTCCAGTCTCATGATACAGTAAGGAAAATGGACTCGGATCTTTGAACTGATTTCATTTAATAAGCTAAGCGACGTGTGGACTTTTACGACATCTTCTAACAGCTCAATCCAATATATATATGTATACACTAAACCAACACATGACTGAACAAACTTATTTTGGATTTGGTTCGGTGCATTACGGCACAGCAATACATGTATGTTATTTAGTTTCAAGGTAATTTGATGATAGGATTCGAATACGTCGGTTTTTTTTAATTAGGAGTCCCATACGCTATATTACTGAGCTATTGCGGATCGTATCTCAATTAGTCACCCTCAACATCGTACAAGTGATCGCATCAGGTCTGTTATATATCGTCGAGATTGCAGTGGGTGACTTCCTTTGGGAAATTATATCGTAGACATATTGTTGGTTTACCGACAGGCCTGTTATAATTAATGTGTTGCTTACATTTGTTTTGCATCATATTTATCTAATTGACACGCAGATGCTCACATAAATTTATATTGTGAACATTAAATCACACACACACGCGTGCGCGCGCAGACTCACACACACACTCATTGAAAGACCCATCGATCGATCGATCCATCCATCCATCCATCCATCTATCCATACAAACATACGGGGCCCGAGAGGCCGAGTGGTCCTAACACATTAACCCCTGGAGGTTTATGGTGTTTTTTCGTGAAATGCGAGTAGGAAACACATTTTGGGAACTATTTCTGAATACACCCAAATACATCGGCTTCCACACAATTGTCCATTAGACAAGTGCCTAGTTGTGCAATAAACCATGAGCAGAAGGTGAAAAGTTGAATTTTGTTGTTGTTACTAACGGACTTATAATTTGCGTATGGAGAAGACTCTTTATTAAAATACTCACCTTATCCTACTTATTGCACAGATTCACCTGTCTGTGTGCACTTCAGACCGGTCTGCCGTCAATCTGAGGCCATAAAGTCTAAAATCTGGACAGAAAAATGGATTCCGACTATGGGCGAATTTTGGGTTGAAAAAAAAAACTGGTCGCAAAAGTTTGGTTTTTCTCTCTGTATTTTGTAGTGCAACTAAAATGTCCCGATTATTTGGTATCATTGTAGAGCTAAATCTTTCTACCTTTCTATAATACCACCCACTTTAGCGTCTGATGCATGGCCTTGACGCTACTGACCTTTGAAGTAGGCTACTACTTCATGCCCCATAAACTCGGCGCAAGGGGTTAATGTGTTAAAATAGATTTCCACCTGTACTTGTATTCTACTCATCTGAGTATACTTCTCTCCCATTCATCCCGACTTTCTCCAAATTCATTCTCCTTCTCTACTTCTCTATTCTCCTCTCCTTTTTTCCATTCTCTTCCTCGGCTTTTTTTCCTCCTCTTTCTCGACACTCTCCATCGACTAGACTTAGGTCGACTCCGACTGCTCTGCTAGTCTCACTTCCTTCTCCATCTCTTAGAGACTCAAAACTCAAATTAACCGGACGTTCTGTCTCTAAAAAGCTTCCTTTTCGTAGCTTTGTCTTTCCTTAGAATCTCATACGTTTAACCGCCAAATTAGTAGTGGCTTCGTTCTCGGGATTGAAAGTTATCATTCGGATCTAAATTTGTATCACACCGTCTATCTCAATTCCGATTGGATAACGAGGCGAACCGATCCAATCAAACTTAGCTGACAATGTCGTCTGTCAACGTGGGGATGGATGAGAACACATTGGTGAGAAGTCGTGCCTGTTGTCTGTGCCGATTAACGATTCCGGGTCTCAGGTGGGTCATGATAACCTAGCGTAAAAGACTAACTCTAGCCCGCGGCAATGTTAACATATAAAACACATGGCCGCGGTACTATTTCCAAAACAGATCGATTATATTTTATACATGACTTGGTAGCTTAGCGACGTTACAGCGTAAGTAAAAGACAGTACAGTAGATGAGTTTGAGTGTCCTATGTGTCTAAGTGAAATACAGTACAGTAGATAAGTTTGAGTGTCCCTATGGGTCTAAGTGAAATACAGTACAGTAGATGAGTTTGAGTGTCTTATGGGTCTAAGTGAAATACAGTACAGTAGATGAGTTTGAGTGTCCCTATGGGTCTAAGTGAAATACAGTACAGTAGATGAGTTTGAGTGTCCTATGTGTCTAAGTGAAATACAGTACAGTAGATGAGTTTGAGTGTCCCTATGGGTCTAAGTGAAATACAGTACAGTAGATGAGTTTGAGTGTCCCTATGGGTCTAAGTGAAATACAGTACAGTAGATGAGTTTGAGTGTCTTATGGGTCTAAGTGAAATACAGTACAGTAGATGAGTTTGAATGTCCCTATGGGTCTAAGTGAAATACAGTACAGTAGATGAGTTTGAGTGTCTTATGGGTCTAAGTGAAATACAGTACAGTAGATGAGTTTGAGTGTCCCTATGGGTCTAAGTGAAATACAGTACAGTAGATGAGTTTGAGTGTCCTATGGGTCTAAGTGAAATACAGTACAGTAGATGAGTTTGAGTGTCCTATGGGTCTAAGTGAAATACAGTACAGTAGATGAGTTTGAGTGTCCTATGGGTCTAAGTAAAAGACAATACAGTAGATAAGTTTAAGTGTCCTATGGGTCTAAGTGAAATACAGTACAGTAGATGAGTTTGAGTGTCCTATGGGTCTAAGTGAAATACAGTACAGTAGATGAGTTTGAGTGTCCTATGGGTCTAAGTGAAATACAGTACAGTAGATAAGTTTGATTGTCCTATGGGTCTAAGTGAAATACAGTACAGTAGATAAGTTTGATTGTTCTATGGGTCTAAGTGAAATACAGTACAGTAGATGAGTTTGAGTGTCCCTATGGGTCTAAGTGAAATACAGTACAGTAGATGAGTTTGAGTGTCCCTATGGGTCTAAGTGAAATACAGTACAGTAGATGAGTTTGAGTGTCCCTATGGGTCTAAGTGAAATACAGTACAGTAGATGAGTTTGAGTGTCCCTATGGGTCTAAGTAAAAGACAATACAGTAGATAAGTTTGAGTGTCCCTATGGGTCTAAGTGAAATACAGTACAGTAGATGAGTTTGAGTGTCCTATGGGTCTAAGTGAAATACAGTACAGTAGATGAGTTTGAGTGTCCTATGGGTCTAAGTGAAATACAGTACAGTAGATAAGTTTGATTGTTCTATGGGTCTAAGTGAAATACAGTACAGTAGATGAGTTTGAGTGTCCTATGGATCTAAGTGAAATACAGTACAGTAGATAAGTTTAAGTGTCCTATGGGTCTAAGTGAAATACAGTACAGTAGATAAGTTTGAGTGTCCTATTTGTCTAAGTGAAATACAGTACAGTAGATGAGTTTGAGTGTCCCTATGGGTCTAAGTGAAATACAGTACAGTAGATGAGTTTGAGTGTCTTATGGGTCTAAGTGAAATACAGTACAGTAGATGAGTTTGAGTGTCCCTATGGGTCTAAGTGAAATACAGTACAGTAGATGAGTTTGAGTGTCCTATGTGTCTAAGTGAAATACAGTACAGTAGATGAGTTTGAGTGTCCCTATGGGTCTAAGTGAAATACAGTACAGTAGATGAGTTTGAGTGTCCCTATGGGTCTAAGTGAAATACAGTACAGTAGATGAGTTTGAGTGTCTTATGGGTCTAAGTGAAATACAGTACAGTAGATGAGTTTGAGTGTCCCTATGGGTCTAAGTGAAATACAGTACAGTAGATGAGTTTGAGTGTCCTATGTGTCTAAGTGAAATACAGTACAGTAGATGAGTTTGAGTGTCCCTATGGGTCTAAGTGAAATACAGTACAGTAGATGAGTTTGAGTGTCTTATGGGTCTAAGTGAAATACAGTACAGTAGATGAGTTTGAATGTCCCTATGGGTCTAAGTGAAATACAGTACAGTAGATGAGTTTGAGTGTCCCTATGGGTCTAAGTGAAATACAGTACAGTAGATGAGTTTGAGTGTCTTATGGGTCTAAGTGAAATACAGTACAGTAGATGAGTTTGAGTGTCCCTATGGGTCTAAGTGAAATACAGTAGATGAGTTTGAGTGTCCTATGTGTCTAAGTGAAATACAGTACAGTAGATGAGTTTGAGTGTCCCTATGGGTCTAAGTGAAATACAGTACAGTAGATGAGTTTGAGTGTCCTATGTGTCTAAGTGAAATACAGTACAGTAGATGAGTTTGAGTGTCCCTATGGGTCTAAGTGAAATACAGTACAGTAGATGAGTTTGAGTGTCTTATGGGTCTAAGTGAAATACAGTACAGTAGATGAGTTTGAGTGTCCCTATGGGTCTAAGTGAAATACAGTACAGTAGATGAGTTTGAGTGTCCTATGGGTCTAAGTGAAATACAGTACAGTAGATGAGTTTGAGTGTCCCTATGGGTCTAAGTGAAATACAGTACAGTAGATGAGTTTGAGTGTCTTATGGGTCTAAGTGAAATACAGTACAGTAGATGAGTTTGAGTGTCTTATGGGTCTAAGTGAAATACAGTACAGTAGATGAGTTTGAGTGTCCCTATGGGTCTAAGTGAAATACAGTACAGTAGATAAGCTTGATTGTTCTATGGGTCTAAGTGGAAGACAGCACATAAGATAACCTTGGCAATGTCCTTATGGGTCTAAGTGGAAAATAATACATAAGACAACCTTGAAAGTGTCGTATGGCTTTATGTGGAACTAATACATTAGAAAACATTGAAAGTGTCGTATGGGTCTAAGTGGAAGATAATAATTAGATAAACTTGGCATAAAAATGTTACTGTCCTTTGTACATCACATATAACGTCTTCATTAGAGGAATATATGCCGTATCTGTTATACTAATACTTATCGATAAGCTGTTTAACTGATCATTACTACTTCGCTGTGTTATTTTTGTAACTAACTCACTAATAAATTATATACAAATCTAGATTGTCTGTCTGTTTATTCCAGCATTTTTAGTATTTTCAGATTATTATATTCACTTCATTTTTATATCAATTTTTCTGATAACTTAATTGTAGTCGTTTATTGTGCCAACCTGTTGTTACATGCCAAAACTTATTCTATTATACTCTTTAAAATCCATTTTCTCTTTGTCATTTTGTATTTTCACTAATTCTTTTTTCTTTACATTTAATTAAATATTTTGTTTTGTATCACATACCAGTCTTAATATCAAATGTTATTTGAATAATCTATGCATCTGCTGATTTAAATTAATATGGAACTTCCTACAATCCTGAATATAAAAAAAGTAATTTCTCGAAATATAATTCATGTAACTTTTTCTAGATGCTTTCTGCTTAATTTCCAAAACCTCACTATTTTCAGCAATTTATGTACAGTTTACTGATGTTGCATCAAAACACAATAAAGAGAAACAGAAATAAATTATTTCCTTTTAGTCGCAATTTTCTGGAAGGTAATATTCTAATAATGTGCCTTTTTGTTGGCCCGTGTGGTCATAAATCTCCCTAAATGCACTATCGTTTCCTCTTGTTGACTACGATTAACAGTAGATTGTTGGTTTTGCAAGCCAGACCCGTAATATATAGTATTCCATCATCTGATAATGTTTAAAAGCAAATTTTAAAAATTAAAATGCTCTTTTATAATTTGTAAAAGTTTATATTATCTAGTAATGTCATACCTCCGAGCTTTGGGATTTTTGAATGATGCTGGAAGTCTTTAATTAAACAGTCTATTACGTAATAAATCATCTAATGCCAGGAATGTTCCGATCAACTAATGATAGGAAATATTGCTGGATCAAATATTTTGTAGCAGTACATTTTATAGATGTTATTATACACGATTAAAGGCCGTTTGTTGAAACGTTACTATCATTACATCATTATTCCATAGTAAACGGATACTTTATGACAAAATAATCATGCATTTCTCATCTGTATCTGCAAACACATGTGCAATATAGAAATCCCAAACATAGATAGAATCTTTTTCCATTGGTTGTAACATATCTAGTAATCTGCGCATTAATTTAGGCAAATCTGTCTCGAGCTGCTCTTTTATTTTTCTTTGAATATTATTCGTACTATATCTTTAGTTTTAAAAATAACCATATTCGCTGATTATACTTCGTATCGATTATGCATTGATTTCTCGTAAAGTACTTAAATAACATTACACTGTGGAAAAAATGGATTGCTAATTGGGAATGGTCTACGTAAGTATAAGTCCTTAGTCTATATTTAATATCTGCTATTTCTCTTAGTAAGGTAGTTGTTTGACCTAGGGATAGAGTAGGAGAAAAATATATGAAGCATCTAAGTGTTTTAAAAATTAAAAAATTGAAAAGGGTAATGTGGTAATTTCCTTTTGCAATAGTACCGGGTCATATCTTGAGTAAAATTCTGAAAATTATGAAGGGTCATGTGTTGTCGAGGTTTGTTGTTCTTTAGTATAAATAAGTAAAGGATGGTCATAATTCATACAAAAACACCCACACGGTTTTGTAAATTGGGTCGGCTTATGGAGTTAGTTTTAGATTGGGGATAATATGACAACTTCTATTTTTGGTAAGAGATACAAAGTGGGCGACAGTGTAGCTGGACTTATATCTAGGGTACCACCGACATTGTCGGAACTAATGAGTAAATTAAGAAGAAGAACATGGCATTGATCCCATACTTTGACACAGACTCCAAGGTAACTAGAACACAAGTTCGTATGAGAAAAGAATATTTGTTTATGTAAGCTGAAGTTTAATTTCATGATTGAGTTTGGACTAATTCGTCTGCTATATTTTGCGATGTTAAATAGTGTAGCGTCCTTGACTGAACAGCTGATTTTACTTGGGTACCGCTATTTGATATAAAATGATGTGGCTAAGCTACTGAAAAGCTGATATTACCTGGGTACCGCTATTTGATATAAAATGATGTGGCTAAGCTACTGAAAAGCTGATATTACCTGGGTACCGCTATTTGATATAAAATGATGTGGCTAAGCTACTGAAAAGCTGATATTACCTGGGTACCGCTATTTGATATAAAATGATGTGGCTAAGCTACTGAAAAGCTGATATTACTTGGGTACCGCTATTTGATATAAAATGATGTGGCTAAGCTACATGTGAATTATCTATTTTCACGAGAGTGTTCATCCAAACAATCAGGAAGTAAAATGGTGTGTATGATTGTTTTGTTAATATTTCTCGTTATACATATTCATCCCCTTTACCAAACACTGCTAATTTAAACTGCGCCTTACTTTTTTCATTTAGGATAAATGTCTTTATCGATATTAATGTACTTAAATGCTAATTATTTTGTCTACTTTGGCTAAATCGGTTTTCAATATTCAACATGAAAAGATACTTATTAAAAATCTCTCTCATATTCGTCATGCTCTGTCTTCCGTCGATTATGGCGTGTTCATGTTTGCTAACACAACAGCGTTTAACACTAATATTATTTTGGAGACCAAATATCAAATTGAATGTGCATGATTTAATTAAGCCTGAATATTTGTAAGACGATATTACAATTTCGATTGTTATACATCCTCTGTCTTTCCGTGTTTCTACGTGCAAGGGTGTAGATAAGTAAGGGTGAGTCGAAGACTGCGCATAACATAAATTATGAATATTGATTGGGACGAGAATGATCTAGATTAACTAATTCCAAAGCTATTGTCATGGGAATATAGTACAACTGGATTCATGAATAATAACTGAAATACATGCGTTTTACTGTATAGTGAAATGTGGATCTATCCGACCGTTGTAAATTTATAGATTCAAATAGCGAAATAATTTCGCCTGAAATTTACACACGATGACAAATAGCATTAATTATTTCGTAAGAAAAAATGTCTCGTAAGATTAGTCGTTTCATGGAGTATTATAATAATTAACACAAAATACACTCATATTGTATGCTACGGAACATACCACGCTACAGATTATAACGAGGCAATTAATAAGTATTCATATTGCTAGAAATCTGTCTAAATACTCCACATTCATTGTTAGAAACCATTCTAAATATTCCACACTTATTGCTAGAAACCAGTCTAAATATTCCACACTTATTGCCAGAAACTATTCTTCAAATTCATTCAAACTTGTTTTTCTCCTTGATATAGTTCGATACCAGTTCATTCTATCTGGGATTGTAATGATTTACCTGGTTCATCTAACAGTCAACAGCCAATCTCCGAAAAAGTCAATCTTTTATATGTTACACATTTCAAACCATACCTTGCTCCGTCTAATTTACGGTAGGTTTTGTACTGTGGAAGATAAAGTACAATGTTATTACCATTCTAACACTGGGAGACGGAGCTAGCTAATGTGTTTAACGGGAACCAGGTGTGCGACGAGGTATCTTGCACATGTGAAACCCACATTATTAATTTACAACTCGTTTTAATCACTACCATATGAAATGAAAGTCCATTTGAGATTTGATTTGTTACATAACTAATATATAGTCTGGTTGCTGCTGAGTGTTTACATTATAAACGTCATGTGTACGCGATGCGCATTAGCTTGAATTGGCGTATCAGATATTTTACGTGTAAAAATTGTGAACATTAAAGTTATATTTTGTGGACAACTCTCAATATAATTATCATGGACAATAACATCAAATTTGTGCCATAAGTGACAGGTTTTGACGCGATCTGTTCCCGTGTATGATTTGACCATATTTATTTAAATATTTTACTGCTGTATTCTCATTTGGGTTCTCGCCAGTTGCGATCTATTACCATTTTGAACTGTGCAGAAAATTAAAATAGTTAATTTACCTTTGCATTAATGATTAAGTTGAACAGGGATAATTAATCAAAATCGTTTCAGTTGCTATAAATTATATACAGTTTGAAAAGGAATGGAAATTCCGTGAAGTTAAATATAGTTTTTGGATAAGTGTACGTACAATCAACAATGACTAATGGATGATTAGAGACTACACTTTACATTTAAAATGACTAATGGATGATTAGAGACTACACTTTACATTTAAAATGACTAATGGATGATTAGAGACTACACTTTACATTTAAAATGACTAATGGATGATTAGAGACTACACTTTACATTTAAAATGCCTTAGGTCCAGGAGGATGTCGTTGTGTGCACTAGCTTGCGTGAAGAGTATCTCTTTCTGAGGGAATCCACATTTGTGTTGGATGGGTCATTAAGCTTGATAAAGGAAGGAACAAGGATATCAGAAATCGAGCGAGTAAAGGCATGATACACAGAAGGAAGACTACGTCAGTGGCAAGGAGTTTAGCAAAGGTTAAGAAGAAGGATGTTAAGGAAAGGCTTCGAACCCATGATATGGATGAATTACATCTAAACTATTTTCGAATAAATGATTGATATATATCATAAAGTCTGACACCGATAACAAACACTTGTCCATTAATCAGCTATATAACGTTATTGTGGATTCGAATTTTCTGTACCAAATGAAGGACAAACCTATCTTTGATTGGCATGCAAGAAAAGGCCCTGCTATCTGCAAGTGAAGCAGAAGGTGCGAACATTCGTCTGAGAAAATTGAATTTTGAAAAGAAAATGGAAGTCGTCAGATGGAAAAATAATATATGGAATTCATTTCGTACTGCTGAAGCAGTCACATCAGTAAGTGTCTGAGGTACCTCACGCTGGCCACTTACAAAGAGAAACGAAGGAAAGATTGAGGAATTAATTTCATTGACCAGAAATGTTAGTACCATTAAGATACGTTGTTAGGCTTGTACGTCTACCAATATATATCAAGGGAAAGTGGGAAAGAGAAAGTTTGGAAGGTGTTTCAAACAACTGCATCTGATGTAGTTTCTCAGATTGCAATGGAATAAATAAATATTAACCATCGTTGATGAAGCCACCACCTATTACAAAACAGTTCCATTCAGAAAAGCTTTATTAATTTTTTTAGTTGCGTTAGTCGACTTAAAATTATTCTCACTGGTCAAGAGACGAACTTCACGTTTCTTTCTTCAAGAACTCAACTTCATGTTGTGCATAAAGGTCACAACAACCTCTCCTTACCGGCCACAGTTGAAAGGAAAGGTTGAAAGATATAACTGCAATCTCAAAGCTGTCTTAAAGACACTATGTTCTGAAAACCGAAGAATGGGATGCCATGCTGCCGTATGCATGGCTTTCTTAGAAAGGTACCACATGATGAAACTGGCTCTACGACTTTTTAGCTGTGCCAAATATGTTCAGTAAGACGGAGAATTCAAATCTATGACATATCCGTTCAATTTGTATGTGATTCGTTGAATTCGTTTTTAACCGATTCATTAAAGTTGAAGGCTCGCTGAAAGGGATCGTTCCGTGTTATTTGTAAGGCCAGTGACATTAAATACCACTGAACTACCTTTTATCCTATCTCGTGGAATTCTAAGTGCCAGGGAGTCAAGACTGTGATCCCACTCCCTCGGGAAGCACAATTATATATGATTTAGAGTTGTTTAGTGTAGCAGTTAGGAAACTAACTCTTTTTGATGCAGAAGCTTGGTTTGATTTAATTTATCTTTTTTGTTTTTGCTCAAAACTAGTACTCTTGCAAATTCCATCAAAATGCTTGAACTATTTGAAGCATTAGTATCTTTTTATAGGCACAAACTTATAAATAAAAGTTCTCGATGACGGACATTATGAATTTCTCGTAACCCGTGAAATAAGAAATAATACATTGCTAAAGAAAATGCCTTGCTTTATTATTGCCTTTCTGGAAATCTTCTATGACATGTTTCGTATAACCATGTTGTAATATGCGACAGATATGTATCACGTATCATTTTGAGTGAGTTTTAGACACGCTTTCTTCCTTAAAAAAACGCATTAGACAGTATTTATGAGGAAATAAGTTCACGGGCGAATTACGACATCTTCTTACACTACCTGCGTGTCAGATGAAATAAAAGCTTGATATTAATGCATTAATTGAAGTACATCACATGCTCTATCATCATTTTTCAATATCGTTAATCGTGTGCAGTATGGTGGGAAATTGGATACGAGAAATCATTAGCCACGTCATGGGAGTGATAATCTCTTTGATGAAAATCAATACAAAATCAGTTGCAGACTGTCGTCGTTTGAGTGAAACAGGTAAAGACTAATCCTGTACGTATTGAGGAGATACGGGTGAAATACAGAACCACTAATGAATCTCCAAACACAATGCAATCGAAAACTAATAATTCACAATAATAATCCTGAAAAGGTAAGACAAAAAAAACAGGTTATCTATATTACACTGGATGAATTATGTGCTGCACACAAGCACTTCTGACATTCTATTTGTATGTCATATATTGCATTTATTGCAAATATGAGTGGGATACTCCATTTTTGTTTTCGATGTTCCTGTAGCGTCTATATTTCAGTGAAAAAGAACAAAATATATTTAAAATGACTACATGTTTGATCTTCATTGTACATAAAGGACGTAAAACGAATGTAGTAAAATTGTCAATGGCATTTTGAATATAATTATGTATGCTTTCATACAAGAATACTATTATCTTACAACGCTGCTTGGTAGATATATAGTGACTTCACTTTCGCTATATGTACAACAGTCCACCTAACTAACTCAGTTGGTGCATAATTTTAATTTCCGGAAAGATGGCCGCCATCGCTTAACTGCTTGACGGAGGGTCTTCCGTTTTTGTGCTATTTTTCATGATATATGTGCTTGTTGTCTATCGTCATTTACATTATTGTGTTTCATCATGCATTGGCTGTTCAGTTCGAATGTGTTTCTTCATCTGCTTGTTTGCCAAACGAAAACAATTAGAATTTTTCTCAACTGATTTGTTCCACTATTAAGACGTCATTTGTTTTTTAATAACCCGCCATCACGTGATCGCCAGTCAATCCGCTTACGCTACGATGGACCCTCATTAATTGCATTAAATTACCACACCTTGGATCTTCATACTACATTGTGCTCAAGACTAAATGAACTGAGACTACATTCATCATTACTTAAATGTAAACGGAAGCGAATAAAAAAACGTTGTTTCAAAGCTGGCCGGAGTAGAGCAGGAAGAAGAATTCCAGTTATCTCCCTCTCGCCCGTAACAGGTAAGCAATTTAAAAATTCGGCCTTTAATTTTGATAACCTGGTTCAAATTCATCTTAAATCGTCAACCGTTGTGTCAACTGTCCCAGGGATACATCTACGTATTGCATTATTCAACGCTCAATCAGTAGGATCACCAGAAAAGCGCACAGAAATAGTTAATTTTATCAACGACCAGAATATCGACGTTTTCTTCCTCACAGAAACATGGCTAAAAACATCAGGCGCTGAACCCAAGTGTGCGGATTTAACACCCACTGATTACTCCATCAAGTCGTTCCCCCACAACTCTCGCAGATGTGGAATTGCTGTCATCACAAAGAATTCCATGATAAAATGCCTTAAGAACAATACAACCTTCAATTTGTGTCACACATCGTTCGAACTAGTCGAACAACACTCACACTGTATCAATTGGTCAGTCCATTTTTTCTGTCTCTACCGCCGTCCTCCTAGTAGAAAAACAAGCTGACTGAATCTCTTTTTGGAGCAATTTTCGAATCTTCTGGAGTATGGAAATTCGATAGGTGGCACCCTAATTATTCTTGGAGATTTCAACTTTCACTTTGATTGTCCTGGAAACCTATGCGCGTCAAAACTTCTCGATTTCATTCATGTTTTCAATCTTAAACAGTCAGTTAACCAAACCATCCATAAACATGGTCACATTTTAGACTGGTATCTTTACAGACCTGATGATAATATTCTGCAATCCACCCTTGTATCCCACGAACTTGCATCAGATCACCTATGCATTATATGCCATCTCGACGTATCAGTCCCTAACCCTCCACCTTTATTTGCTATTAAGGGAATCATCCGTATGATAAATATAACCAAATTCATGCATGACATCCAAGGAAACCTAACAACTTAATTACATCCTAGAGCAGAACAGATCGATAACTGCATGCGTTCATTGCTTGAAAAGCATGGCCCAGCCACCAAATGCCGAGTATCAATAAAAAGTGTTCTCCATGGTATAGCAGTGTTAGGGACCAGTTTCACACTGTTAAATGACATCGCCGAAAAGCAGAGAGGCTTTGGCATTCCACCAGACTCACTATTCATAAACAAATCTATAAAGCCGCTAAGAAGAACGTCACAAACATAGTCCATTTAGCAAAATTATCCCACTACAGTACTAAGATCACGGAGAGTTCCAGCTGCAAAGAGCTCTTCGAGATAACTAACAAACTCATGTCAAGGAACAAATGTATACCAATTCCATCTACCTTCTCTCCAGTAAACCTTCCGAACCTATTTGCAAATTACTTTATTGACAAAGTACAAACCATTAGAGATTCGCTTTGAAACACAATTTCAATTGACCAGTCACCATACTGTTATGATACAGAATTTCAGCGACAACCATTAGGAGCATCTGAACCTGTCTCTATTGATTTAGTACGGACAATCGTGATGAAGATCGCACCAAAGTCTTGTGAACTTGATCCTATTCCGACATCACTGCTGCTTGAGTGCTTAGACCCAATATTGCCTTCACTAACTGATGTTATTAATATCTCTCTCTCAAACGGGGAGGGCCCATCATTTTTCAAAACTGCTATCGTAAAGCCTCTGCTGAAGAAACCAACACTTGACCATAACGATTTTAAAGAACTACCGCCCAGTTTCTAATCTTCAGTTCATATAAAAACTCTTAGAAAAAAGTGTTCTAACCCAAATTGTATCTCATTTGAATTCAAACAGTCTTCTTAGCAATGTACAGTCTGTATATCGCCCTCGCCACAGTACTGAAACTACTCTTCTAAAAGTATTTAATGACATCCTCTCTGCTTTGGATAGTGGAAAGATTACAGTCCTCACCCTCCTGGATTTGTCTGCAGCATTTGACACAATACACCATGATATATTACTTCACCGTCTCCAAAATGTATTTGACATTCAGAATATAGCCTTACAGTGGTTCAAATCCTATTTAGTCAACATGACACAAATTGTATCTGCCAATGGAATACATTCTAGCCCAGTTGATCTATGTTGTGGTGTTCCACAGGGGTCTGTTCTTGGACCTGTTACTTCATTCTATACACTCGATACTCTCAAGTGTCATAGATCATCACCCAGTGTCGCACCAATTGTACGCTGATGTCACCCAAATATACAAATCTAGCCACCCAACTGAAGTTGATGCTACCATCCATGGAGTAGAGAAGTACATTTCTGATGTGAAATCATGGATGACATGTAACAAGCTGCAGATGAATGATGATAACACGGAGGCTATTCTGATCACAACATAAAGACATTCTCATTCACATCATTTACCTCAGACAATAAATATCAGCAACACTTGCACTAAATTCTCACAGTCAGTACGAAATCTAGGTGTTACTCTAGACAGTACTCTCACATTGCACCAACATGTCAGGTTGCATATCTTGAACTGAGACACATCAGTTCCAGTCCCAAATATATTTCAGTTGGTGCCACTAAAACACTTGTGTGTTTATTAGTACTTTCAAGACTGGACTATTGTAACTCAATTCTGTCTAGTTCGTCACAATATCTACTCCAGAAACTTCAAAAAGTTCACATCACATCTGCTCGAATCATCTTTAGAGTAACTCAATCAGAGCACACCTCACCACTGCTCTGTACCCTACATTTGCTATCAATTCGATACAGAATCAATCACAAAATTTGTTCTCTGTGCTATGTTTCACTGACAGACTCCAGTCCAACATTCTGTTCCGGCTTCACCCGTGTGTATACACCAGAAAGATACTTACACTCTTCTTCTGACAATCGTATACTCGTTGTTCCCACTATGAAAACGAAGTCATATGGACAACGCTCTTTTGCAAACCAGGGCCCAGCGATGTGGAACGAATTGCCAATTGAAAGTAGACACAAAGACGCAGTGGTCTCATTTAAGAGTGCTCTTGAAACGCACCTTTTTCGACTGCAGGAACAAACTTAGAGAACGTTTTGTATTTTTTATGTTTTCGAATTTCATGGTTTTTGTTATTTGTTTTTCTGTAGTGTATTCATATCATTATAGGTGTTGTAAAGCGCTTCGAGCTTCTAAAGATTAGGCGCTATACAAAGTCCTCATTATTATTATATTATTATTATTATTATTATTATTATTATTATTATTATTATTATTATTATTATTATTATTATAGTCAAATGAGAAGGCCATAATACATTCAGTACATGACTTTATATGAAGTTATATAGTTAAAGACAAGCATAGCACGTGACGTCATAGTCAACTGGCGAAATAATTCCCACTGGAACAGCAGCTAAAGGGTCCTCGGCCTTTTCTAACCAGCTTGAGAAAGAAAATTCTAATTAATTTGCCGCGATTAAGAAATATATTCAGAACAGATGTTCTGTATATTTGATTTATTTTATATTTGATTTATTTTAATTGTTTGTTTGTTAGTTTTCTTTTTCTTTTCCTCATTACATGTTACAGTAATGTAATTTTGTTTACTGGTAGTTGAAAATTTCCAGAAATTAGTTTAAACTGACTGTGTTTCGTAAAAATATAATATTAGAACTTTTTATCCTAATGCTGACCGAGTTCCTGATCTTGATACAAAAAGCAAGAGTTGGAGTAAACAACGTTTTTTAATTATTTTTTGTGTGTGAAATACATAGAGTGAAATTGAGGTTGTACTGGAATATGTGACCTTAGCCATGTAAATAGCGTCTAGAAAGTGATCACGTGACCCACATACGGGAATCTAGTCTGTGCACAAAATATAGTAATTAGTAACAGTACGCACAAAGTCGTGTCAATTACGTCTTGGTTACTCAACGACAATTGTTTCCGTTTGCTAAATCAAATTAATAAGGATAAATTCAAAGCATATTTTCTAACGGATGCTCTGAAAATATTGGGAATACATGTTTGACTTTGCATCAATTTGTTTGAAACTTCCGCTTTGAATGTGAGAGATAATGCTCTTTTATATTCCATTCATATCTCAAGGAAAAATTAACAATTTATGTCTGGTTAATGTGCAAGTAATAAAACAAGTTGCTGTACAGTTTATTTCGGTATTATATGTCTACTTTCATAAAAAAAACAACACTAGTCAAAAGCTACTACTAATGTGTCCGAAAACGATACAATATATATTTGTTGGAACAGACTATATACATGGATGGCTGAAAATAAGTTCTTGTATCTGTTTGTCTTCTTCAGTGCCTCATTGGACTCGAATTTGGATAACATATGGAGTGAAAATATCGAAAGCTCCTCTAAGTGAAACAAAACAACGTGAGAGCCATGATCAACAATGATGCTGGCATACGCAAGTGAAATACCTTTAAACTACTTACATTATAAATGGAACAAATACCAATCCATATTAACAAATAGTCAGCAACGTTGTCAGTTACAGTACGTATTGGCATGATATCGATTTATTTATATGCCCTTTTTGTACTGCAACAATAACGATTTGTTAATTCGCAAGAAACCTAAGAACACGGTCATTATGGAACGGTCTGTCTACCAATATCTCATGGTAAAGCTGGAATCCTGATTGTCTTAAGAGATTTGTTCAGTTCTTATAAGTAATATACCGAACATGTACAAAGGCATCCCATTGGAAACAATTTCAGCCAGGTAGTTAATAAAGCATCCCACTGCAAATTATTTCAGCCAGTGGATTATAGGAAAGAATCACTTAATAATATTTACAAAATAAAAAAATAATGACCTAGACTTTGAGTTTCTTAAATTGATACATGGAGATTGCATCCAGTAATATGGTTTCCATAAACTAACAAACACAACATAAAACCTTTTCTATGATATTCTTTACGAGCACTAACTCACTTTTTGTAGTTTCCAACAAACAGTTACAGGTGTTGTATAAAATCATTAATTGCTGTGCCATCTGTTAATCATTTCATCAAATCTATCCATCAACTTCAATTAGCGTTATATACCAATACCATCTTCATTTATGCGATCAGTTCAAACACTTCATTCAATGAAAAATGTGACCAATAGACCTTTTAATACCATGACGCAATTACAAGGCCGTCGCATGCGGTGCGGCCACTATTTTCCGGCAATAAAAATAAAATGTATCAATTTTACGCTATTGAAGTAAATGATGTCGCCCCAAACCACAATTTTGCTCCTGGCACGTAAAACAAAAGGAACTACTGTGGTAAACAGTGAACGTTTTAAATAATCACACACACACATACACACACACACACACACACACACACATACACACACACACACACACACACACATATATATATATATATATATATATATATATATATATATATATATATATATAACACAATCACACACACACACACACACACACATATATATACACACACACACACACACACACACACACATACACACACACACACACACACACACATATATATATATATATATATATATATATATATATATATATATAACACAATCACACACACACACACACACACACATATATATATATATATATATATATATATATATATATATATATATATATATATATATATATATATATATATATATATATATATATATATATATATATGTATATATATATATATATAACACACACAATCACACACATACACACACACACACACATATATATATATATATATATATATATATATATATATATATATATATATATATATATATATATATATATATATATATATATATATATATATATATATATATATATATGTGTGTGTGTGTGTGTGTGTGTGTGTGTGTGAGAGAGAGAGAGAGAGAGAGAGAGAGAGAGAGAGAGAGAGAGAGAGAGAGAGAGAGATTATTCGAGCTTGCATGTATAGTTATTTATATATTAAAGTATTTGAGCGACACAAGACAATACAATTTCCTTCATTGAAACTATTGATTCAACAATTTTAAATCCATTGTAAAACTGATTTAATAAATATGCAAGCTTACGGTTCTTCTTGTCTTTTACTTTTTTTTGGTGCCAAATGTGTCATTGTTTGTATTAACTACTTACTCAAACAGTCTGGTAGATTTACAAAGTTGTGGTTTATGTTTGGATTACCACAATGTATGTTCTGTGAGGTATTGTTATTAAACGATAAGGTTTTGTTCCATTTTCTTGATATAAAGGCAGAAAACAAAGAAGGGTGTTTTGATCATCAGCAATAACGTAAGAGTGTTCTAAGATGCTGAGTTGTCAGTCTGACATTGAAAGTCATGGTTTGCGTGTCAGCTGCCAAAGCTATGTCATAGCTAAAAGTGACAAAAGGTATATAGTTTTATCCAAACAGTCAATAGGATGTACCAAACAAGTTTTTAAAGGAATTAAATTAGAGGATGCAATAAGCTATTTAATTATGTAATATTGATACATTAGTTGATGAAAGAAATATATATAATGGCACATCGAAGTTTCCAGCTGTATGTGTGATTGACAAGCTCGTTTCCTACAGTGAAGTTCCGGCTGATTATAACAGTGAATTCCGGTCCTTCATTTTATATAAGCTTTCAACTGATTGGCCGTATTTGCCCCATTAGGCATCTATACATTTATTTTATTAAATTTGTATTTATTTTTAAATTTTAATTAATTAATTAATTAATTAATTAATTAATTTATTTAAAATTTATTTTTGCAAGTGTAAATTTATTTAAAGTCGATCTCGTTTTTCTTTAGTGAAACCATTAATGATTTTGGGTAATACTATGTAGATAAAGTTATGATATTATTCGAGAAAATATGCATAGATGAAAACAATACTAATCCGGAGTAAGCACACATTTGATGACTTCAAGTGTAAATGTAGGAAAATATAATTAACGATCTGACGTTGAAAATATTTCCAAATTACATATTATACGTTCAAAAGCCCAAAACAGTGTAATAAAAAGCAGTTTCCTAGGCACATGAGTGTATGCCTATGTTTACAGCCTTGTAATTTATCTATAAACACAAAAACATATATATATTGTGAGATAAACATGGATTACTAAAATATTCTGTAACATTATTACAATATGTTGCAATATGTTTGCATATAGACAAATCCACATAAAATATCGACCAAAGCCGTTTCAAAGTTGCGTATCACGAGAGGGTTTAGACAGAAATGCCGTCCATATGGAATCGATTTAGCGCTAATGGATTGCGTGAGGGCATCATTAAAGTGATGCAGCCTCGGAATACCTTCCCATCGAAAGACTTGATCTTTGTAACGTGTGCATATATTGATAATTGTACTCTAAAGAAAATGGAATTTCGAAAAGTTACCTATTTCTACATGGAATTGATTTTCCTAATATCAAAGACTAATTTACATATGGCAAATTTAAGGCTTGTTGAGGTAGAGTATGCGGCCCATGCAAATTCCTGCTGTAATGTCGGGTTAACTGAAGGATTCAATCTGTCTGAAATCTGCACAAAATTTCATCAAAACTGTTTCAAGTAGATTTATTATCAAATAAGTAGGAATATTTATCAGTTACTTAATTATTTTGGGGGTTTCCCAACGGCATGTTAAAAAAATACAGTAATATGTTATTTATGTCCATAAAAGCAGTATGTTAATACAGGGTAATCTTGTTAATGTATGATTTTGTTGGTGATGCACATATATAACATAAGCTACTTCTTGTGAAAACCAACAACTTCACTAATCAAGTTTATGTCCTGAATCAATATCACTAATCTGCCTTAATAAAAATAAATGGTTATGAACATTGGTAAAATGTTCTTTACAGACCGTGTAATTATTATCAATTATACAAGAATAAATATACAGAAATTGCCGCTTTAAAATTGGGACGAAATATGGCAGTGACCACTATGTTAACATGAAAAAAGAATATATCCTATATGATCCGGCAAGGTTTAGTTATTTAACTGTGTCTGAACCTGAGGTGTTTAGTTATAACTCCGTATCTGATCCGGGAGTGTTTAGTTATTATAACGTGTCTAAGCCAGAAGGGTTTAGTATTATACCGCATCTTATCCGGAAGGGTTTAGTTATTATACCGCATCTGATCCGGAAGGGTTTAGTATTATACCGCATCTGATCCGGAAGGGTTTAGTATTATACCGCATCTGATCCGGAAGGGTTTAGTTATTATACCACCCCTGAGCCATGAGTGTTTAATTATTAACTAGGTGATTCGGAAGGGTTTTGTTATAATAACGTATCTGAGCCGGAAGGGTTTAGTGTGGACAAAATGATATTAATGTTGTATTATGTTCCGTCCTGACTCCATAATGGAAAATAATAGGTGCCTAATAACTCAAATGTTATTATTGGACAGTGTAGTGTTCCAGCTCCGAGAGGATGATATTATACTTCAATATGAAACCTATATTCCATTCTGTTATATCCGAAATGCAGAGTTGTACTTTAAACCTGCACCTGGCAATTATGAATAGATACGAGAACAGTAGGAGGCAAAGCCAGCATCTGGTAATTACGTACACAGAGATAACACATATAAACTCAACAAGGTGAAAGTAAGAGGAACACGTTATTAAGCACATAAAGGTATATTGTGATCTCAACTTACGATCACTTATTGCGAAAAACGGAAATACTGCTTCTAAATCGGATATGTATTATTCACATTGCCAACACATTTAAACTTTGAGTGATTGTAGTTGGGGAATTAATATGCTCACCTATATTTGACTACAATAGATAGCGTCCGTTCTTCTAGTCTGAAAAGCTATTAAACGTTCTGTTTCGAACGATGGAAACTGGAACAAAGGTCAAGGAGCTCCTAAACGAGATATGAAAGGAACTCGTTACTGACCACTCGATTCAATTATTGCCCCATCTATACCAGTGTTGATCTATTGGCCTTCATAAGGTTTATTATTCTAATTTTTTTAAAATTTGGGATGAATTTATAAACGAACACGACAGCATGCGAAATTCTTTCTTGCTGCTAATATGAAATTTAAATGGTACACATCCAAAGCAAATATAAAATGTTATGTCCTCCTTCTCGCGAAGAAATCTTGACTCAATGTTAAATGAAACGGACTGCATAAACAAAAATTTGTCAGTTCATAATAGGAGTGAGTTGGCTTACAACGAAGCGGTACATATCGTACACACATATTGCATAATAGGAGTGAATGGCTTACAACATTTCCTACACACATATTGTATAATAGGAGTGAATGGCTTACAACATTTCCTACACACATATTGCATAATAGGAGTGAAAGGCTTACAACATTTCCTACACACATATTGTATAACAGGAGTGAATGGCTTACAACATTTCCTACACACATATTGTATAATAGGAGTGAATGGCTTACAACATTTCCTACACACATATTGCATACTAGGAGTGAAAGGCTTACAACATTTCCTACACACATATTGTATAATAGGAGTGAAAGGCTTACAACATTTCGTACACACATCACATATTGCATAATAGGAGTGAATGGCTTACAACATTTACTACACACTTATTGTATAATAGGAGTGAAAGGCTTACAACATTTCGTACACACATCACATATTGCATAATAGGAGTGAATGGCTTACAACATTTCGTACACACATATTGCATACCAAAATTAACCCTTTTAGGGTCTTGGTATCATTTTGACTATAACCTTTTTTGTTCTTTCAAAAATTGTTTCAGTTTTAAGTTTTTGATCATAATCTTGAATATAATTTGCAATGGAAATTTGTAAAGGTGACAGCTTGTTATAAGCTATACATTAAACAATGAAGAGACAAAGCTTAAGAATATGTTTAGAAAAGGATAGGAGAAAAAACGAGCATGTTAAGGTTAGCGCATGAAAACGTTTGAAGGAAACAAAGAGTAACTCAAAGAAACGGTTAAAATTAGAGATAAAAACTAAGAACACCATAGCAAATATGGATATTCCATAATTCTAAGTGGTACTTTCAGACTGACGGTAGCCCGGAGTACATGACTAAACGGTGTCACTTTATTCCCGTTCTGATTAGTTTGCTTCATAATGCAAACAGTAACTGTTTAGACATTTGTTCCTGCTGTGGTGATTAGGTATCTGATTAAATCACCACAGCAGGAACAAATGTATAAAAAGTTACAGTTTGCATTATGAAGAAACAATAGAAGGGAATAAAGGCAGTTTAGTCATGTATGGGCTACGTAGTCTGAAATAAAGAATTCCTACTTTATCTATATTGGCTTGGCTTGTCTTGCCTTACTTTGCCTTGGATATCTGATCGTAGACTGACAATGGGATCGTTGGCGTCATAATCATTCCATGCATAAATGTTAGTCTTACTTAAGTTCTGTCTTGGTAATAGTATTTACAATTTAGAGTTTACCTTCAAAAATCGCTTACCAGCCTCTGTAATACCATCTCATGTTACCGCGGTATTGTTGGTTGGGTTCAAAGCCACTTTTAGAGTTCCATATACATGTTACTCGGTAACAATAAGATAGCATAACTGCTAAAATACATTATCTACTTTGGCTTTTGCAAGTCATCTATGTTTGAAATTTTAACATCATGTTGTAATAAATGTTACAATCTTGCTCTCCTAAACTTAATAGCTGCATTGATCTGCAAATCAGCCATGTGATATATATATCAAGCAGTGTTTTGCCTTCATCTCTAGGTCACTTACTTTTCTGTAAAATGCAATATATCTACTATTTTAATTCATCCCTGGTTGCTAAAGAATGATAATATTACACGATAACTTAGTTTGGGAATACCACCATGAGGGTCTACGCTTTTATTGCTTCCAAGTGGATTGACTATTTTCCTAATGAATTAATATAATTCTTTGCAATTTGTATATGTCATCATAGATGACATTTTATTTCGCATTGTGTATGTATCTTCAATGACATTTCAATGTGATATTAGAATTGACACGTGCATAAATTAAATTGATTTATATCTATTTCATTATTGACAAGATTAAAACACATTGTTCAGGTAAATTTATTGCACAATCAGCACGTTCATCATCTAGGAATGATTGTTAAATCTATAAGCAGATGTTTCTAACACAGGAACGCTATTGTTTGCTTAATGCCAGTATTATTTATGACAACCATATGTTACCATCCGGACGGTCTAGTTCAGTTTAATTTCCCATAATTCTATGCTGCACTGTGCTCAGTACATATACATACATTCATCCTGATTGAAAAGTTTAGTAAAGGCATAAAAGTGTTTAATGGTTTGCCCGTGAAATAACCTTTAGCGAAGCAGTACATTTTATCTCAGTAATATGTTTTTATAGAGCTTTATTATATCGATAAGTTTGAGCACCCAAAAAGAATTGCTTCTTTATGATAAGGAACACTGCTTGCTAGGTTTTGAATCCTGAAACGTGAATGTATTCTAAGTTTTTTTCTTCGTTAGTTTCAATGATCACTTTTCTATGAGTCTACACACATTATAGTCGCCTTATCACGTGATTCGTGAGTTTGAAAACTACTGTATGACTTAAATAGCTTGTTAGTACGAACATTGTAAACATTGTTTCGTATTTGGGACTTTTGACTTCTTCACCTATTTGATATGTAGACATTGCAGGTGCTTTCAGTAGCCAGGCAGATGAATAGAGTATTCTATTCTAATTAATTCCTTGATCCAGAGTCATATATATTGATATAAGATGAAATATCCTTATGTAAGCTTGATAAGATTTCAACACATTTTCTGTTTTCATGTTGAGTAAAATGCGTCCAATTTATTGATAGGGTTCGGTTAAACCTTTCTCAATACAGGTTTTCTCTATTTAAAATTTGTGTAAGTGCGTCGTATATTTATTTCCATTTTTTTCTTCTCCTTTTCTTATTTAAGAGTACTTTCAGAATAAATTTATCACAGTATTTATATTTATTGCAATATTTGCCATAGCCGTGCATTTCGACAAAGTATGTCTGCCACTAGTTATCCATGTACTAACATACTTATTTTATATTAAACATGGATATATATATATATATATATATATATATATATATATATATATATATATATATATATATATATATATATATATATATATATATATATATATATATATATCGTTTGTAAGAGTTTAATGCATAAGCATATTACGTTTTTGTTAATTTAGCGTATTTCATCTTTTTGTCCCATCATTTCCGGGTCCCCAAACCAAAGGGTATTTGCAAAATTTGGATTTGTATGGTGTTAGTGATGCTGTCATAATCGATGCTCCTTGTATGTTATCTCAATGGAGAAGTTTGGTACGTCATTTCCTACGATAGTTTTTATTTTTTAAAAAGTATCCAACGAATACTTTACACCTGGTAAAGTATGCTGAGATGTTAAGAACATGTGTACAGTAAATCCATCTACAACAGTTGCTTTTATTTAAAATAGTTTGCAGCATTCCGTTACTCTTTTCAAACGAATGAACGTTTTAAAATATACGACAAAATACTTCCCTGTAATTGGTTCTAAAACAGCAACTTTGTGCATTGAGTCGCTGTTGTATAATTTAAATCTAACGTTTGTCTCCTTAAACGTTATATTTTGTGCTGAATCACAGTTGACGCGCCCATTTATTAACTTAAAATAAGACACTTTATTTTTATTCACAACCTGAAGAGAGTTTAAGTTATCATGAATTTTACGAAACTGAAAAACATGCCATGTAATCAGTTATATAATTCGAAAATTTGGACTCGATTTTATTTAAGACCATTTCGTCTTGTATCTAAACATATTTGTGCTTGAGATTAAAAATCATTCATAGTCTTGATCTATTTTGTATGTAAAATCAAATCTGACTATATGGACAAATGTCCTTCAAATCTGACTATATGGACAAATGTTCTTCAAATCTGACTATATGGACAAATGTCCTTCAAGTCTGACTAAATGATCAAATATGTCCTTCAAATGTGACTGTATGGACAAATGTGCTTCTAATCTAACTATATGGACAAATGTACTTCAAATCTGCCTAAATGGTCAAATGTCCTTCAAGTCTGACTATATGGACAAATGTCCTTCAAAATCTGACTAAGTGATCAAATGTCCTTCAAGTCTGACTAAATGATCAAATGTCCTTCAAATGTAACTATATGGACAAATGTGCTTCAAATCTGACTATATGGACAAATGTCCTTCAAATCTGACTATATGGACAAATGTCCTTCAAATCTGACTATATGGACAAATGTCCTTCAAATCTGACTAAATGGTCAAATGTCCTTCAAGTCTGACTATATGGACAAATGTCCTTCAAATCTGACTATATAGCAAAGTGTGCACCAGGTTTAATTAAATGGTCAGATGTTCTTTGTTGGTTTCATAAACATTATTCAAAATGTTAAGTAGTGTTATGGGAACTATATCAAGCTAACGTATCATACGTTGACGGTACATATAACAAGCAAACGTATCATACGTTGACGGTACATATCATTTGATTCGCCTGAAGTATCATCGACACATGCAAAAGAGCCGTGTAGTTTTATGAGAGTTAAATGTTATAGCAATCATTATAGGTTAACAGATTGTACATTTTTATTGGCTTCCAAGAATTGTATCAAACTTCTCTTTTGAATACTTTTGGAGAATGTTTCAGCGCATTGAGTTTCAGTTATGGTAACCTAATGACAAATGTATTATATTTTATTTAAAGGTATGATACGACTCTTCCTAATGACAAATGTATTATATTTTATTTAAAGGTATGATACGACTCTTCCTAATGACAAATGAATTATATTTTATTTAAAGGTATGATACGACTCTTTCTAATGACAACTGTATTATATTTTATTTAAAGGTATGATACGACTCTTTCTAATGACAAATGTATTATATTTTATTTAAAGGTATGATACGACTCTTTCTAATGACAAATGTATTATATTTTATTTAAAGGTATGATACGACTCTTTCTATATCTGCCAGTGATTTTGCAAACTGACGTAAGACAAGCGCTTCCGTTCAATCTAGACGTAGAAGACACGAGAATTCATAAACAGCGGATCAATCTTGGACAACACACGTTACTAGTTCTACGATTAAAACAAACAAAATAACTGAAACTAGGCAAATAAAATCCGAAATATACATAAAACTGCAACAATTCAATGTCAAAGATATTGTATATTTGAAATATTTTTTCACAATTTGAAATACTTGTCAGACTAAAACTACACTTGATTTAATTGGTCAAATACATAACAACTTGTCAGAACCAAAATAAACTTTCAAATTGTGGAAAAATATTTCAAATATACAATATCTTTGGCATTGAATTGTTACAGTTTTATGTAAATACTTGTCAGACTAAAACTACACTTGATTTAATTGGTCAAATACATAACTTGTCCGAACCAAAATAAACTTTACTCTTTAAATGTTCAAGTACACTATACCTAGTCAGAAGCAAACTAAACTGGCTTGAAATGTTCTATTGTATGACATCATGTAAGACGCAAACTAAACTGGCTTCAAATGTTCTAATGCATGACATCTTGTCAAAATAAAATTAAACTTGTTCGAAATCTTCCAATGCATGTCATTCTGATACATTTAAACAGGATACTATAAGTTTTGCCATCATTGCTAGTTGACATAAAACATCGTACTAATAAAAACACACAACTTATATTACATATTTCACAAAGTTGGAAACAAACCGATCAATACAGATTGGATATCTTCTAAAAGAACACCAGTACAAAAACATAGACTATCACAATCGTTCATGTCCCTCAAGATTACAAGAATCAGTACTGATGTATCATGACAGTATAATAATCCAGCTGACATTGAGTTTTATCAAGGCTTGCATGGAATCATGTATTCTGAGATACATTCGGCGTATTACCTCTTCCATGATGTATCCTTGTTCATTTCATTCACGCATTCCTCATTCACGCATTCACGCATCCATTCCGCATACATCATCCATTCATAATCCACGTTTTAAAACTTATGCGACTTGTTCACCCGCATCCTACTCCAAAATGCATTATCATTTCCCGCTGAAAATCTCCTAAGCGAACCTTATTTCCTGTTGATTATTCGATTGAAAATCACTTAACGTAAACACTTGATATATCTGAACTCATCTAAAGCATGAAGATGTAAGAGTCAAATACAGATATAATCAATATGCAACCGTTATGTGATTCAATAGCTTAGTCTGGTCTCGAGAAACCCTCAACATTTTCAGCAGTGTTGTAATTGCTTGAATATATTCGCTGACATTGTTTGATATTCCCCCTTGAATTCAACGACCAAGGAATGCTTCTTATTCCTTATTTACATACCCAAAACCGGTCCATAATCCTGCATTGCCATGCTATTTAGCTATAGTAGTTCTCCTTGAACAGACCTTGTATAAACTAATGCAAAAGAATCCCGATTTAATGATACAAATACAAAGAGAAATTACTGTGGTTGATTCGCTTCAATTTATCAGTCTCCATCATTTGTCAAGACTGATAGAACCAATCCCTCTGTAAGTTACAATTTCGTCCCACTCGTATCTGTCTTTATAGCCAGGGAAACGATCAGAACCGGCTAACTGGTATTTTCGTCTAGAGTTATTTCATCTCTAAAGGCCTGGAAACACAGAGCTAATTGTGCAGGATTTGGGAACGTCTTAATATAAAATAAAATATCTAAACCGAATAATACAAATAAGCAGTTAAAAGTGTTATTTGTTTTACAGAATGATAATAATTCTAATAATAATATGTCAAAGAGGAAACATTGGTAACATATTTAAATTGTGAAAGTAAGAAATCATAAAAGTGATATTGTCAATTTCATTACTTTGCAGATCTCTGCCCACATGGATTTGAGTCAAATGCCTAGCCAATGTAGGTATGCTAGAATGATCACCATAGCTTTATGTGGGTTGTATGTGGGTTTTATGTGGCTCGGTGGTTCTTCCCACGATTTGTCCCGGTTCTTCCTTCACAGGATATACAGATCGCCATGTGTAAAATATTTTGCGCTGAAAAAGGGCGTTACGATCACAATAAACAACAGCTACATTACTTCAATTGGTTTTTACCGTTGCCCAAATAACCAGAAATCCTGTCTTTTGTTCAACTCTTTCGGGGACAAATATTGTACAAAACCTAGCGTAAGTATTATAAAACGTTTCAAGCATAAATTCGGTCTAAAACTCCAAAGCTGTACTTCATTTATAAAATCATATTTACACTGAATCTTAAGCCTGCCATGTTGGAATAAAATGGCAATGCCACAGAAGGTGGAACTTTATATTTCTTTTGATTAAGTCCATATCTTTTAGTCAAGTCTCACAGCTAGCATCAATGATTTTGCTAGGATGAATTCGAGACACTGGGTGTACAAAGAAATTTCCCTATTATTATATATGACATGTTCTTGCTGTTTAAAATAGTTGGACGTCAGTATATGTGGAAGACATCACAATGTAGCATACATTCTTTTCTCATCTCTAAATCATAGTTATGTTTAAAAACTAGCAGTTGAAAATCCGACTGATATTTCAGCGATTGCAATTCAGGTGATTAACCACCCCAGAATGTCTTCAAAATTATTGGACAGTCACACATAGCATAATGTCCCCAGCGTAGTTACAAGGCTTATCGGATAGTCGTCCCCAGCTCGATTATCGGACAGAGATCCTTAGCATAGTCTTCATGCTCATCAGACAGTCGTCACCAGCGTAGTCATCATGCTTATCGGACAGTCGTCCCCAGCATGATTATTATAAAGTCATCTTCCAGCATAGACTTCATGCTCATCATACATTCTTTCCTAGTCTAGTAGTTATGCTCAATGGACAACATTTCGCAAACAAACTGAGAATATTTTGTACAAGCACACATTTAAATATCAAGACACGCTAGCTAGATACATTGCAGCCATTATATAGTTTACGTTTAAAGGCTGCATACCGAACAATAAATAAACAACACGCAAAAATGAAATCAATGATGACAGATGGGAACTAACTCTAAAGATAAATAAAACAGAAAGAATATTTTAAAAATGCTTTGAAAGGAATCTAATACAACGAAAGATTAGACATAAAAAATGTAAAAATAATTTAGGAAAATCAATATATATATACTATGACATACATCACTTCCAGATATGGCATTCCTAATTTTATATTGAAACAAAAGTATCCAATGCTTTGCACACACCCACGTTAAGATGCTCTTCCAACGAGTGCTCAGTGTATTTAATTTATACTGTAACTTGATTTTTGTCCGTGAGTACAGGTTGTAGATAGACGGTTTGTATTTCTGACTTTTGTCAAATTTGTAACGGTAAACACGATGTCTACTAAATTCTGGGTTCAATGCCTAATATTCTTTACGAGATAAAGGAAATTTTCCTTTAGTTTTCATGAAAATAGTAGGTCAAGTGAAATGTATAAATTGGGCTCTTAGTAATATTATTCATTCTATTGATTCTAACATCGGTCTGTGGAATCACTGACACTCATGTTCAGATATAATTCTAGATGAATTTAAAAAAAAAATATTATTCATTCAATTACTAAGTACTCATCCACTGGATTAACACATTATTTGGGTAATTTGTAAATTCATTCAAAGGACATCCAAAACTATTGGTACATCATGACATTAAACACTACTGGAATTCAATCGGTATATTCTAAACTTTGTGGACTTGTAATGGGCTCTTGAGGATTATTTGGTATTCAATTTACAATAATATGTTAATATGTGTCTTTTTTCTAATAAAATGTTCACTTCGTTGCTTAGATAATAAAAGAACTTGTTGATTTTATAAACGTGTTGGTTTCGTTTCTGTTGCACAGTTTAAGAACTAAGGTCGTAAAAGGCGAAAGTCACTTAACGCAATTATATAACTAGCAATTAATACAATGAAGATAATTACCTGAATTCCGGTAATTGCTGGATCAATACATTTTCTCAAATCTACCGTGGATATTCTTGGCGTGTGACCTTAATAACTCTGATAATTCAGTGTTTTAGGGTTTTCTAAATCAGTTTTATGGTGGATCCATTACGTGTCATTAGGGTGCACCTATGTAATTTTAGTGTTTATTTTCGCTCTCTCTTTTCTCTTTTGCTTAATTTGTTTATCGCATGATTGGCAACTCCAGTTTAGTTTGCATGCTTTACACCACTCACTAAATGATTATAGACTGTTCAATTTGTGTATTTTTAGAAATAGCCTTTTTGCTTTAGAAACATTTCCAAATATAATACGCAAATTGGTAATTTATTTTTGAAACTATATCTATCGCCAAAGAAAGAAGGGATCGGTATGATATCCGTAAATAATATCATCAGAAATATTTATTAGGAATTGTAAGAGTATATACTGAATCAAAACATTTGGATAGAAATAGATGGAACAGCAGATGATTCAATTTGTCGATAACCTTTTCTGGCTAATACATAGTTGTACCACGTTATCAGACTGTTCCGTATTTATCATCATGTCGGACACTTTCAAAGACAGAAATAGAAGTCAAGACGAATAAATGAATAAATGGGGTCTATTAAACAATTGTTAAGAGACGCATTTTATTAAACAGTTATTATTAGCATCTTCAATGTAATAAATTATTAAATTCACCTAAAATGACGAATCATGAAATGGTAAATTAAATTAACGTTGGTTCAATATAGTTTCTATATTTCTGTATATGGCCTATCTTTCGAATTTACTATAACGGTATCGACCTCAAAACATTGTGACGTCTCTTCATTTTCAGCTTTTGAATCGAATATAATGTTTCTGTAATGCCTTTCAATCGATGTGCACAAGCAGCTTGACGATAAACATAAGACGATCGGAGATAGTCGGTGTCAATTTCGAATCGGATATTTCAACTGAAAACCCCGAGGATTCAATGAAGATATGGCATAAGGTGTCTCTGGTAGTCTACTTAACACGTCTGTCAAGTTTTGACAATATATAATCACATCAAAGTGAAACCATTCTTTTTATTTCTCCCTATTTAATAATTTGTATGAACCTGGATAGGACATTCCAAATACATGTTCAAGCACTCAATCGTACGTAAGTCTTGAATTGCTTTACAAATCTACAAAACTTCTTGAGAAAAGGAAGTAAACTCATTTGAAATTAATTTTTGATGATTTGATTTTAAAAACTATTTTTTTTACCGAACTTTATCGGGTGTAACATTATGGTAGTAAAATCAAGAGCTATTTTTGAATAACATAATATTAATTCCTCAACAATGAGGGTAATGAATATTAAATATTTAACTCCAAGTCTAACATGGACTCCCTGTTTGGATCCAATTGGCCATGGACTTCTTATTTCCGTCCAATTGGACATATACGTAGTTTTGGGTTCCATTGGGCATAAATGGATGCAAATGAAATATTTTTAGTTCATATGCAGAAAGCTATCTTTTTATTTTGCCAAGATCAACTGCCAACTATAAACTCATGGTGAGAGCTACTACTGGGCAAGGTAACTTTAAAACATAAAATTAGAGAAGAAGAGCAAGGTAACGCTGTAAGATATCGGTAGATGAAAGGAACGCTGTTAAACATGGAGTGAGAGCGGTAGAGCAATGCAACGCTGTAAGATATCGGTAGATGAAAAGAACCCTTTTAAACATGGAGTGAGAGCTGTAGAGCCTGCTAACGTTTGAACATAAATAATGAGAGCTGTAGAACAAGGTAACGCTGTTAGATATAGGTAGAGGAAAAGAACGCTGTTAAACATGGAGTGAGAGTATTAGAGGAAAAGAACGCTGTTAAACATGGAATGAGAGTAGTAGAACCTGCTAACGTTTAAAAATAAATAATGAGAGCTGTAGAGCTAGGTAACGCTGTAAGATGTCGGTAGAGGAAAAGAACGCTGTTAAACATGGAGTGAGAGCGGTAGAGCCTTCCAACGTTGAAAAAAAATAATGAGAGCTGTAGAGCAAAGTAACGCTGTAAGATATCTGTAGAGGAAAAGAATGCTGTTAAACATGGAATAAGAGCGGTAGAGCCTTCTAACGCTGAAAAATAAATAATGAGAGCTATCGAGCAAGGTAACGCTGTAAGATATCGGTAGAGAAAATGAACGCTGTTAAACATGGAGTGAGAGCAGTAGAGCAAAGTAGCGCTGTAAGATATCGGTAGAGGAAAAGAACGCTGTTAAACATGGAGTGAGAGCGACAGAGCCTTCTAACGTTGAAAAATAAATGGAAGCTGTGGAGCAAGGTAACCTTATGTAACAGAGTGAGACCTAGAAGGATGGAAACAGTTTAAAACATAGTTGTGGAATAAGATAATCCACTACAATACGTAGTAGGAGAGCGGACGAAGAAAGTAACGCTACACTCGGATTAAAATCATATCTCCAATGTTAGACATGAAGATCTGACAGAGCCTGATTAGGGGTCATTTTCTGGTAATGTATGGTATCACTGTAATTTCTAATGTATATATATTCGTTTGAAGACTGAGCAGTGTTGATGAAGAGTATTTATATCTGTCAAACGATTTGATCCACTTTCAGTTTTTGAAAGCTGATTTTCCATTGATTAATTCAAAGGTCATCAAAACATGACCCTTATGTAACACTTTCCAATAGGAATATATAAACAGTGTATAATGATAAGCATGGGATGGACAATTTATTGCTCCTGTATGACATCACTACGGCTGAACATGGTGACTGTAAAATATAGAATGAGAGTGGTAGAGCAAGGTAACACCGTAAAACATAGGCTGAGAGTGCTAATGAGAGGTATCGCTGTAAAATAGGAACATACGGAGGACACTGAATATTTATATGATAATATAGGATGTTCTGTTTATTTCGTATGTATTATGACTACGGTATGCAAATAATATCGAAAGCCAATAACTTGATTGATTCAATAGGCATACACATTATGTCGAAAGCCAATAATTTTGATGTGATTCAAAATGCATACACATTGAGTCTAAAACCAATAACTTGATGTGACTCAACAGACATACAGATTATGTCGAAAGCCAATAACTTGGTGTGATTTAATATGCATCCACATTATGTAGTAAGTCAATAACTTGATGTGATTCAATACGCATCCACATGATGCCAAAAGCCAATAGGGTTTATGAACACTAAGTTTGAAAACAGGACATATATGTATTGTAAAATTATGTGGGGTTTCCTTTAAAGTTAACATATATTCGTTTCTGATAAATTTTTATTGGCATTAATTTATTCCGTTTGCTGCGATGTAATTGCAAGTAGCGCCGCTTTCTTGGACTGTTTGTTTCAAGTCAATGTCATGTTGAGTCACAAAAATAACAGACATGTTAGGCATTTGGGAAATAGGAAGTATTCCCTGTAGGCAATTGGAACACAGGAAGTGCTCCCTTTCGGCAATTAGTACACATGCGGAGTTGTCTGTAAGGTGATTAGTATACATGAAGTGTTCTCTGTAAGACAATTAGTACAAGTGAAGTTTTCACTGTACGGCAATTAGGACACAGGAAGATTTCTCTGTACGTTTGTTAGGACACGGAAACAAGCTCTCTTTAAGGCGAAATATGACACAGGATGTGATCTCTGTTGGCAATTAGGACAGACGTTTGTCTGTGATGCGATTGTTATGTATGTTTAATTTGCTTTGTTTGTTAGTTTTATTTTATTTAATAGCATTTTATGCTATTATAATGCAAAATTGAATGTTAGACTTGACCTTGTCTAAATTTAGTTAATTTCTGTTTTACCGAAATTGAAATTTTATTTTATTCAATGGAAGCAACTAATACATATCTAAAGTATTCTTCATAGTATGGGTTTAAAATCAGTATTATTATTGATAGAAGAAGTAAATATGTTTATTTGGGTCACGGGTTTGGAATTTCATGGTGAATTTTACATAATCCAGGTTATTGTTTTGTAAGCATCAGGATCATTATAGAAGGTTGTTTTCCATGAGGTAATTGGATTTTATTTTGGAATTTGTTAAATGTGACATTAAATCACTTAGATAACTATATAATCTTGCAACTGTGATTACTTTGTTATTAGTAATTTAGTTTTAACATAATCAAGTTGGATTCGGTGTCCATTAAATTATTATTTCTGTCTAGAATCTTTTTCTTCAAATTATTGAATTCAAGTTATTATTTTCTGTGCAAATTCAAACGTGCTCTGATAAAATTCTTTGATAGAGACATTCACTGAAATGTATAGTGAATTCAATCCTGAAAATTATTTTACGGTAATTCAACAGAACAATGTTGACATATCAACACTTTATAAGCTAACCAGACACATCATCATCTTCAGTTTTGGATTTATTCTGGAATTTTGCTGAATTATTTAGGACTTAATTTTCTAGGACTTGAGCCTGCAATGTTTAAATTATTTTGGGATTTAATTTGCAATACCGTAAGTTCTTATTTCTCATTGTCTCTTCGTATTCTAGGGAAAAAATATTTATTATAGTTTATAAAGCTTGTTGTCTTTCACTCTTTTCTGCTACTTAATTGAAGAGAATATTCTGGTAGCAATTCAAACGAAAAGTAATAATACTGTGGAATATTGGTAAATGAAAACTAAGTACGATACCACGTAGTAATTAGTTTTCAACGTAACAATGTCTCCAAGGATTGGGTGTTTGAAACCATATATTAATTAGTTTTCAACTTAACAATGTCTCCAAGGATTGAGTACTTGATTCCATTAAGTAATTATTTTTCAACGTAACAATATCTCCAAGAATTGAGTATTTGATACCATATGGTAATTAGTTTTCAACCTAGCACTGTCTCCAAGGATTGGGTATTTGAAACCATATAGTAATTAGTTTTCAACGTAACAATGTCTCCAAGGATTGAGTATTTGATACCATATAGTAGTTTGTTCTCAACGTAACAATGTCCCCAAGGATTAAGTATTTGGTACCGTATAGTAATTAGTTTCGAAGTTAATAGTATCTCACATGATTGAGTATTTGAACCATATAGTAATTAGTTTTTAACGTAATTACGTCTCCAAGGATTGAATTTTGCCAAGCTACAGGGAAAGTATTACAAGATGCAGTAATATTTTATAAGTTTCAAAATAATATGCAGAAAACGTTAATATGCAATTAGCCAATTAACATTTATGAAAAAGACAACGAAAGAGAGAATAGAAACGCGTGGGTACGTCAGGGAGTTTGTCCAAATAGTTTACATTAAACATTGATAATTTGAGCTGAACACTCAAAATGAACGCAAAGATCCAACATGACATCCAGTAAATATCCGTCCTAAAGCTTATATTAGGACAAAAGAGTGCGTGTATGTACAATGGATAATATATACATGTACGGATCATATGTACATGTATGCATCATATATAAATAGGCAATACAATTCTTACTCGCTAATGCGATTTGGTCTAATAGAAGGAAATTACTCCCTAATTATCATTTTGATGTACCGACACTTGTGGAGTTTTCATTCCACGTAGTTTGCCACGTAGACAGAGCATGTCGCTTTGTGTAATGCTTTCAGGGACTATAATAGATCCTGTAGTTAGAAACTAGTGACTGCATGGCTGTTTTATTTACTCTTTCCTGATAGCATTCAACACTAGATAATACATTGTACATATGTTATAAGCAGATCATTACCGATCTGTTAAAGTACACGTTGTTCGTGTGGGAAGAGAATACAAACAACGAAATACAACATTGTATCACGACAGGTTTTAATATATCAGGATTATCCCCGTCATAGTTTTTGAAACAGTTCATCTTTTGGTAATTACTTTTCAAATGTTGGAGAAAAAAATAACATGCGGGATTTTCATTTCTATTACATAACAATATCCTTGTGCTTTGTCTCTCTTCTCACGAGACATTTACGATGCGTAACAGTACCTTTAAAAATATATTGATCTGCACTTAGAAGCATCTCTCTTAAAATTCCTCAGAGTTATAACAATAATGCAAGATTAAAGTTCTTCGAACAACGACTCCATTTGTCGAATCTGATCACAGTTAACATAGTATCATAAAAGGACCATTATCAACAATACCACCACCAACAATTACATATACTGCATCTTTTTCAGACATATGAACTCCATTTTGTCAGAAAGATATCACAGATATAGGTCTGTAGATATGACCAATAAAATATCACAAGTCGGCAAAGGAAAACATAACTTATAGCGAAACTGGTGGTAGTTTCATGGATCGGTCTATACATTCATACTTAAATATCTTTATGTCTAGAAACATTCTAAGTGATCTCGATACTGTTCTTTAAATTATTGTTTTATAGTTACGCGAATGCGTTTCTATCAATAATTGTGGCCCTTGACAAGAGATAGAGTGTGTTTGCGGCAATGAAAGGTCATCTAGCTTTTGGTCCCGAAATGATCAAGGAGATGGTGAAACATTGGTATGAGTGTGATCAATGTTTCTCCGCTGACACAAATCCAGACAAAGCCGGCAATTGTGCAGATGCATGGTAGGAATACAGTCCATAAAGGACTCACAGTACTAAATTTATTGACAAATGGGGAAAATTGGACCCATCCTAAAATGGGTAAAGATCGAATAGAGTATATATGGGTTTGGCGTACCATGATTGGCTGACAATGAAAAGAAAATTCTTGGCAAAAATAAAATCTTTACAGAGTGTATTGTAGATGTAACTGAAATAAATGAGAGAATGCATTATTTATGAAATTTCAGTTAATTTACAGACGTAATTTTAGAACTTGCATTATTAAAATTACCTCCAGATCATTTAGGTACGAAGTTGAAAGCATGTTTCAAACATTGTCGCGAGACAGTTTTCTCCATGCTGAGGCTTGCATCAAAGGTGGGTATATACTGAGAAATGTAGGTTTAATCGTGAACATATATACTTTAAAAGATATTTGATTTGTAATAGCATGGCGTTTCTTATGGTTTACTATGAAAATTGAATTAGTAATGTGAGTCCTACAAATACTATACACACCGTCTGAGTTTTGTGGTGACAGGTACAAATTTGACGGTCGTTATAAGAACTGTACTTTTACTGAAAATAAGTATTCTTTGTGGCGTATGCACTTCAGGAAAACGCCAGTGAAAAAATGTTGATATCGCTATTTAGCGAATTAGAAAGCAATGTAAATTCTATGAAGATTACCACATTGACACATGTTCCCAGATTCAACCATCAAAGTCTGAAACTAGCCTTTCGAGGAAAATATTTTACCTCGTGTTTATGATAACTAAAGGAAATGTGTCCCTTTAGTCAGAGTCAGATTCGGACCTGTGCGATGACTTCTAGTTATCTTACGTACTGAATATTCACTGGCGTCCATGAAAAAATATAACGCTTGTAATAGAAGTTAACATTTGTGTTTTGCATTCTTTTCGCATATATCATTACTTGTGTGCACTGAAATGCATACAACATGTTTACAATGCATTTTCGCAATTTTAAAAGCGCTTCAAATTTCTTCAACCGCTTAAGTATGCCCTTTGTTTATACCATTATTACCCATCTCATCTCATCTCATCCTCAATTTTTTTACTTTGCTAAAGAACAAAAATAAACCATGGTAACAATGAGAACGAATAGGAAATTAGATTTGTTTGACCCTTACAACTAACATGTATCCCTGTGCGGGATTCTGAGAACTTAAAACCATATTTCATATTTTTTTCTCAGTACAATAATCACGATTACTCATTTATATTTTTATTTGTAGGTGTTTGTTCTTACTCGTTGTTACAGGATGCAAAAGAACTTACAACAAATAGTTAAATCTGATTTCGCCAATAACGTGCTATAATTGTTTCCGAAGAACTAAATCCACATATTACAAAGCTTATGCTTGAGTTAAATCGTGAAACAATTATCTGAAGTGATCCAAGCTGTTGCAGAAATGACATAGTTGTGTCTCTGTTTACTCAACCCTACTGTTCAGATATGGAAAACGGGTTTCTTCAAAGCAAATGAAAAATGAAACCCTGCTATTTAGATAAATGAGATTAGGGCTTGTCATGCTGATTTCACTGCATAAATCAGCACATTTTGGAAGATGTCTGCAAATAGTTCCGTAAAAATCAGTCAGCGGGATTAATTACAGAATAGACACAATGGCAAACAATCTTTTAGGCTGTTCTCATAGTAGCTGTAGGGGTCACGTAATTATCAATAGAAATCCCATTCAAAAAGGTCGTGGGTCACTCTGGCGTCAAGGGGAATTAAACATGGGGAAATGTAACATGGAGTGAACATAGCGACAAGGGATTAGGACACTTTAGCGTCAACCTTAACGTTAAAAATCGGTATATCAAAAGTGGCGTCAGTGAAAATGCAAAAGAGAATGTTATCTTGAGGTCAAAAGGAACTGAACATTGCTAACATCATTGTGTTTATAGGGTTAAAACTATTTATAGGGTGAAATGTACTCGTAGGGATAAACATAGACATACAGAAACAGACAAATACACATCCAAACACAAAGAAAAGAGGACACAAATGTTCTAAAGAAAGATCCACAGATAGGAACAGTCTATTTTATGGCCTCAAAACATTTATTTAATTATATTCAATGGCATGTGTTTAGGCTTAGCACTATCCATTTAATAAATACAAATCTGGAATGGAACAAAACCATTTACATGTTATCTATGTATTGGTTCTAGACCAAATACTTTAAAAACTAAAGTTTATGCCTTCAAAAACACTTCACTTTACATACAGCATATATACATTTCATTAAAAGAATGACACTTTTCATACTATAATTAATATCCATTTTTAAGAAAAAAGCTAAAACAAAACAAGTAAAAGCGGTGAGGAAAAATAAGTCCGGAATAAAACATGCTGTTTCCTTGGCTGAAAAGTCAGACGCAAAGTCTTTAAGTTTCACCGTGTGGTGTAAATTGTCGTATTACATTTTCTCGAAATCGCTGTCATATGGATGCTAAAATAGTTCTGTAGGTCTGCTGAATTCTTTTCCTTCTTGGACGCACTTTGCTATGACGGTATGGTGGTGAAAGAGGTCAATGATGTTTTTCCCTTTATTTCTTCACCTGCAATAGTGTACTCAGCCGTTCTTCATGTTTGTCCTCGCAATGAGATGTCGTTTTCGGAAGTCATCCCTTTTCATACTGGGTGATATCAGCGTGTCCATAAAAGGTAAAGTCTTGAATTATAGATGTCTCACTGGTTGCACATAGTTTTACATGGCGTTAGTGAATAAATAAATAAGATGTATTACTGCATTGGTGACGTGATCGTGAGACACTTCATCGCACTCGACTTGTCGGACTTGAGTCTTACGCTCGATATTTGCTGTGTAAAAGGATTCATCTTTCTCGCTTGGCAATGGTAGTCACAATAAACTATCGGTCTTGGACGGTGTCCCTTTTTAAATGCTGACAAATATCGATGTGACCGTACGGTTCAGACTCCTAAACGGTCTCCTTCGATGTCAGTGTGACGTTGACCCATGCGATCAATGTAGATGCAACTGTCCGTGTCAAAGTACTTGACAAGATTTCCGAACAGTTATAAAGCTTCGTACAATTTTAAGCGAGCATGGGCTGCCACGTAAGTCGCATTGATGACATTTACAAATTCGTCAGCTTCTACAAAGTCCAGTTCTTCTTCGTAATTGAATAATTTCAAGTCCTCACGAAAGACGTCTACGTGTTTAATGTATTTGGCTTCGTCGTGAATCATCTTGAAGTAGCTGGAAGGTTCTGTCAAATACTTCGTCTTGAGTAAATACGGCCATTGGGTCATTTACACCACACGCAGTTTAGTATCACTTTAGCAAACGATCGCCATCCCTCGTTTTTATCCACGTCGTCTAAAGTGATGCCTTCCTGCTCCCAGTATTTTTCTTTGAATTTCGTTTGTTCTTCGGGAGTGTGGCACCAGGAAAGATAGCGGCTGGCATCTTGTTTCAATTTCAAAAAGGCATCAACGTATTCTGCGAAAATACCTTTATATGTCTCGTCGCCCATGTGGTATGGTTGTGTCTTGGGGAAAGTCCAAAGATTTAAACAATTACACACTGAGTCACGTTCCTGTCAAGGTACGTTCTTCCTAGGTGTGCTGACAAGGCTGTTCTTGGTTGCACGTTTCGACTGAACTACGACACAAAAGAAACATCAGTTTTCCTTTGCAATGGTATGGAAAAACGGGACGGTAGAAGTTCGTGGGAGGCAAGTTCTTGTACTTAATCAAACCTTCGTATTGTTAAAGCTTGTTGCGTCATCAATGGCGGTTATCCTACGAGAAAGTAGCGATATTTGCACACGTAAGGATATAGCGAACACACGTCCAAGTTTTTATATTTTTTTCCCTTTTTCCTCGGTGGCTTTGTACAGCAAACAGATGGTATTCGTCCATCATCCGTATAACCTATCCTGTGGAAACAGTGGGATCACTTACTTGCAACTTTCCACGATGCATTTTAACTCGGGATCGGTTTTCTAACGATGAACGTACTCGTGTTCCCATATTTCCACCTCTTGGTATCCTTGCTGTTCTATCGTCAAGCATTGCTGACAAGTGGCCTGGTACAATTATTCCATGGTCCCTTGTAAAAACTGATTGTTTGTGTCATGTTGAGTGTAACAGATGGGACATCCGTGAAATAAACTTCCGACAAACACGTACACGATCTGAGGGTCTTCTAGGTTCCAGCCATCAACCAAATACGTGAAGATTGTCGTTTGACCCCCTCCGTTGCGAACGTGTTGGTTCCATTTGTCACTTGTCACACAAATAATGTAGCCAACGTAGGGCTTTGTCAGAGTATAGACGTTTGACAAAGGTAATCCTTTAAGGGCTGATGACAGCCAGGGTATTTTCGGGCATGCATCTTTGGCGGTACACTAAGAAACATGCATTGACGATAGTACAGGCCTCTTTCAAAGGATCGATCCCTCCATGATCCATGAATAATTCTGCACGTTTTCCACTGCAAACCCGTACAGTGTCCACTTCAGAACGATAGTACGTTAACATTGCTTCTTGAAAGTCGAAGGGATCCGAGACGTAAGTCTGGTACCAAGCGTATAAAGTTTCTTGTTGTTCGGTGTGCATATTGTCGGGGTCGTAGTAGTGAGTAATAGGGCGAATAGGGACAATCAGCATGTTGATTGGCTTGGTATTGAAAAAGTGTGGGAAGAAAACTTTAGGCATTCGACGCAAAGGCATGGCCAAATAATTCATCTTTAAACCGCACTTTACACACTTGTAAGGAAATTTGTTTGGTTCCATTCAAAGTCACTTTCAGATGATCGGTACTTTGTTCCGTATAGTATCTCAAAAGAAATTGTCCATCGTATCCCGAGACATTTTGAGCCATTACCATGGCATGGCGATGACAATCTGAGTAACTTTCGATATCGTCTTGGCTCCACGTCTCCGCGATGGGATTTAACATTGTTTGGTTAAATCGGACAGCGTGTTCGGCCCTCGAAAGACTTTTGCACATCTCCAATATGCTTTTTGCAGTTAGAGCAGCAACAAAAGAAATGCTATAAATGTACTTCTCGCATGCTTGGTGAGCCAAGCAGAAATTAGGAATGTGAATGCCTGTATCTTGCATGCATTCGAAATAGAAACAGATGTAATTCCCTTTCTTCTGGTCATCGTCTTCCTTTTGATGTCTGACTGAAATTATGTAATTTAGCATTGCGTTCTAAGTCCACGATTTGGCGACAAATGCGACATCTTTTCTTTCCTCGATAAACGTGTAACTTTGCAATATTGATAAGTATGCCTTGTCCACAAGTAGGGCAAAGTTTCGGGAGTTGACAAGACCTTTTCTGCTGTGAACATTGCATTTTCAAATAATGATGGTTACCGGTAGAGCTGACAAAAGTGCGCTGGCAAGTTGTTGACATTCAACGTAATTTCTTAACTCGATTTGTATGTTAGGATTTAACAGCTCTAAACAAATCTGCCTATCGGATTGCATGTCGACATGCATCTTCTGTTATCTTATTTTTCGCTTGGCACATTTATTGTCTACTGTTTTAAAATGGGGACGAATATTTGTTCTTTACACACTGCATGTAAACGGAAATAAATTTCAATAGTTTCGTGTTCGGCCAATGTGGGTATGTGATCACATACCTGCCCTTGTGTCCGTTACAAAATTCAGTCCCATGCCGTTTGTGTCTAATCACAATCCCTACTGCAAATTGATAAGTTGCTTATTTTAAGTTTTGAGGCTCTATTTTCATTCATATTCATTAAATAAATATAAGATACATGTACATTTTCAAACTTTAAGATGGTTTTAATGAAGTAACTAGAGCATTACAAACATATGGTTAGCTTCTTCTCTTTTACTAACATTACTATCGACCATCTCCTGGGATCAACACGATTCCCACTCTTTACGTCAGATATCGTCCATCGTAATTCAGTAGAACTAAACTACAGTTAGTTCACAACATTATACACATTACAACCCTGTTAATATGAATATATGTCTTTCCTAGCGGTTTATATCTTGTCTAACTGGAGTTAGGACATTCATATACTTTCAATTAGCCATGACTTCCCCGCTGGCTATAAATTATCAGATGAGCTATGCCTGGCGATACGTGCTCCCAACGATTACTCCCTCAATTATTATTGAAAAGAATTCACAACCTAAATACACAATGAACTAATGGACTTCACTCCTTGCCCTAACTACGTTATTTTGCTAATACGCGATTCATTGACATACAGTTCCAGACATACAAAAGTCCCTTCTCAGCATACATGATACGTATAATTTAACATAAAACCATCATGATTTCAGTTACATACACAACAATTGAATTAGAACTCATATTTGACAAAATGGTAACTGTACAACCACACACACAAACAATATAGAGAAAGCTAATCGGAAGCTTTCGTCCTCACACTAAGGACTTCATCAGAAGACTAATTTAATCTCTACTGCCCCTTAACATTGCTCGATGTAAGGGTGAGTGATGCTAACATATTGTGTGTGTATGTGGTTGGAAAGTTATGTTTTTACCAAATATGATTAATATTACTACACAGTTAGGCTATGGTCTTGAGTCATATAGCATTTGATACAAAATGCACGCAGTCATTATCATGAGTTTAAATTAGAGTGTTTACTATCTTCTTTAGCGATTTGCTTTTGTGTTTTGGTAAGGTTAAAGGCCGTTAATTTAAGAGGTATATGCGACAGACGTGAATCAAACTGTCGAGATTTTCATTTATTTTAGTAAGATCAGTACGTTCAAGAGAAACTCATAAAAAAACGACAAATCGCATAATAAAGAATTTTAAATTAATAATACAAAAAAATTGTTTACGAGATATACTTTTCAGTTTCATACAGGAACGATTTCCGAAACTCCCCATATTGAAAAAGTTTTAGAAAATTCTTTAAATATTTAATATTGTCAACTGAAACTGAGTTCCCAAAGAAATAACTGTGGTAGTTCACGATAGCTAGTTTCGTATTTGAGCATTCTATATCGGTAGTTTATGTACGAAACTGTGTAGCCCAGTGTGATAAATTTGGCAATAACTGTCTAATATGAGAAATTTATTAGTGCCGGTCACAATTTGGAAGCTATGATTTCGTTAGAGATGAGGAAAACGTTAACCTCATACTATAATCTCATGGAACGTACATCGTTAATGCGTCTGATTACCTCCACAAATAACGCACATCAAATGTCACATTAAGTTCCATTCAGAAGGTCTAATTATTAATCAGACAGAGGAAATAATAAAGCATGGGACTAATAGAGGCTATCATGGTGTTCTTGGTAGTAATGGGTGTGTTTTCGAATAAGGACGGGGTTGTCCAAATCTAACTGGAGTGTCGATAACGTAGGAAACTGTTTCCTATTGATCCGGCAGAAATCCAGCATGCAACGTGCAGACTATTATAGAACATATGGGGCACATACCTTAGTATTTCAGTGCAAGATGCAGGGAGTTTTAAAAACAAAACCTGAATTGATCCCTCCCTCGTCATTTTAATTTGTGAAGAGTAAGCCCAGACGTTTAACATAACGCTAGCATGCCCCATAAATACTTTCCTTGATATCAATTTAAAAGCAGAGTCATTTATAAAAATGAACGTGCAGAGAAGCTAAATGACAAGAAAGCAACAGGTGTGAGTTTTATTTCACATCAAACTACAAAATATGTCTACAGAAAGGTAATATTTAATTAGTTTTTCTTGAATGATCTTTCTTCTGTTGAGAAAACAGATCGAGCTTCAGATCAAGAATGTATGTGCTGGCCTGTTTACCTTTTGAAAGGAATCGGAATTCAGTTCAAGCTTCGAGACTGACCCCGATGCAACCAAACAATATATTTTGCATCAAGCGTAATAAGCTTAATGAGGCAGTAAAACTAATTTGTAAATATAAATTTCTGACTCAGAATTCATTTGGCAGATTGAATAAACGCACATGTAGTTTTTACCAGATAGAATTGTTTAGTTAGCCATATTTTAAGTCTGGAATGCATCCGTGGATGCCTGTAATGCACCAACTGAACTGATGTCTCAATCAAGTAAGGTTTGAAATCGACTGTTTTGGGTAAGGATAGGAACGATTTTTGACATAAGGGTTCAAGGATTTGTATATATCTTACAATACGTAACCATACTCTTGCAAGTAAATATAACTAGCCTTACTCTTGCAAATAAATAACACTAGCCTTACTCTGCAAGTAAATAGCACTAGCCTTACTCTCGTAAACAAATAGCACAAGTCTTACTCTTGAAAGGTAATAACACTAGTCTTACTCTTGCAAGTAAATAACACTAGTCTTACTCTTGCAAGCAAATAACACTAGTCTTACTCTTGCAAGCAAATAGCACAAGCTTTACTCTTGCATGCAAGAGGCACTGTCTCAGTTCTTTTTTAAAGTTATCGTCAACACTAATAACTATCTTATAATTTGTATTGATAATACATTCACCGATGAAACGGTGCTCGATTAATTGATGGTTTGGGAAACGTATATATCAGAAAAGCTAGTAATAAAAACAATCTACTCACCTGATGCACAGTTCTGTATGATATAGTTTCTTAAACTCGAAACACCTGTAGCCTTAGCGACACAAATGTGCACTTAAATAACATTCCAAGTCGATAGCAGTGCATCCCTTAACTTCCATCAATGTTGAACGTTCACGTATCCAGCTTGAAATAACGACACACATAGTTTGATTCAAAATAAATATAAAAGTATGCAGACATGCTTAGCATCCGAATGTACATAGATAATCCAACCAGTTAAGCAGTTGTTCTATATTTATTCCGATAAATCTATACTGAAGCCAACAATGATGCAATAAGTAACGTGGAAGTTTCTCAATTCTGCACAACATTAAATCAGCAAATATCTGGCTCAATAAATAAGCTCATATTAACTACTGAAAATGTTCTTGGTCTCTCTACTGCATCATCATACAACAACAAAGTACTTTTATGGACAACAATCCAGATTCCAGACTTCCTCAACGATATAATCCAGGAACAAATTACAGAGACGACGTTCATCTTTCACTGAAAGGGTAAAATGGAAATTTAATTTGATTTAGAATGAATCAGAGCACATTCATTAGTAATTGAAATATATTAAAACAACATGAGACTCTGTGACAGAGTTGCAAATAATTAGCAAATGAAGTTTCCTTAGATGATAATTTTATAAAACAAAACATATTTCCTAATAATATGCGATAGAAAAAAGATAGAGGAGTTTTTAAAAAAAACATGCGATGTTTATCTCTCTAACCAGAGCTGGAAATTTTAACATCTGTTGCACTAGACTTACTTCAGGCTTGATAATTAGCCACTTAGCAAACTTTTAGAACATACTATTAGCCTTCTGAAGCATTTACTAGGAACGAAATAATGCATTCGGAAGAACAGCCTCAATGTACATTAGATTCTCCAACATAATTACTTCCGTCTTTGAAATTGTTGTACGACGACTGCGTTCAATATCACCTCAACGGAACATTGTTTCTATTTATCCCATGAAATACAAGAAGCATATATAACATTTGTCCAAATGTACACACATTCCTCAATCAATAATGCGATAAGACGACTTTGCGATCTAATGAAGAACCGGTTAAACTCGCTTATAAGACGAGACCAATTGCTAATTGCATAGACCCAGATCTACTGTAGCATGGTTTGCCTGCAGATCTGGTTCTGTGCAGTTTGTTAGGAGTAATCAGTAAAATGCATAGCATAGCCCCTAATATGCAGGTGTTTATAATACGGCAGGTCAGGATCTTTGTTGCTGGCAATTTTACTCGTCTTATAAGCTAGTACATACGGTATTTTTTCCTTAGCATCCAAAACGACCGACTAGCTTCAAGAAAATAACAGAGTATTGAATTTACGATTACAATGTTAGATGATTTCGAGTGTTCGAGAACAGATGCAGTTAAATACCAGTTTTCATACATATTTTGCGGGGTTTTCCAAGGTCCTTTCACCACCAGTTAGTCACCATTTATAGCATACCTTCTCCTGAAATTGGCGTTATACCCAATAACAAGAACATCAAGAACAAACATACTGATTTTACCGTGGGGACTATAAACTATCAAATCATGACTGGATTATTCCGCTCCGGCATTGGCTTGGTACTATGATTTTTTGTTGTTGTTGCTCTTAGCTAACGACTGCAAGCAAGTCGCGTGAAATAATTCCTTGTCTTTGTAGTTTAAGGTTAAACGGTACAATCATTCCCGTCTGTATTGCAACAAAATGGCTGGAAATAGTCTAAATAAGTGTACAAGGTCAAGAGTAATTTGGTGTCACTGTACTCTTTGTGTACTATGACTTGCATCTTACACCATGTGATATGGAATGGCACTTAGTCTGTACGACTGTACTTCAACAATACCGTTATATGAAATGAAGGGACGTGCATCTCTTAGCTTTGCATTTTTAGTGTGTTATATAATCGCGTCTGCAAACATCTGTTCTATTTTTTAAATTCACTTTTCAAGCAGTATGATACCAAAAACAGCGACATAATACACCTGAAATTTTTAAAAGTGTTGTTCTGATGAATTTTAAATCAAGGAATTTAATGACAACTAACAAAATAACTTTTCAACCGTGATGTGATAGATAAAATTGAATTTATTAATATCGCTAAGAAATAGAGTGTGAATTTATGATTATTGAAGACACGTTCTCTCTGAAGATCTGCTCTGGTTTATTGTTTAGGATGTCATCAGCATTCCTTTGTTTATTATATATTCTGATAATAATGCTATTGAGTGTGGCAAATGTGAATGTAGCTCAGCAAAGAAATCAATCTCATCAAAAAAATTATAAGTGTTCACATAGCAATGAACTTCAATTTTAGAGTACACACTCTCTATCTCTATATCGTATTGTTTTAGAGTACATACACTCTATCTCTATATCTGTATTGTTTATGCATAAGACTTGCAATTCAGGTCCAGCGAAAGCAAACAAGATATTACCATTATTATTTATTATTTTAAAGTTCACTTGGCAGGCGGTGTACGCGTCATTGTAACCTATCATTAACAGTTACACTCTTTTTCTATCTGCTCAGTGCCTTGTTTTCCTTCTTTCCTTAGTTTGGAATTATAACTGGATGTCTTCGTCTTCATACTGAATTAATATTTTGAAATAAATGATTGCTTCCAAACATTTGCAAACTCCATTGCAGTTGATTTCATAATTAGTAGAATGGTGGAACACGATCACATTTCCTAGATTCAAATAAGGACAATGAGGACATCTGAATAAAATCATATTTATTTATTGTGTACTTGACATGTCATATCCTACTCGGTCATATTATTGATTGGTAACATCATGCACGACCGTTTGTAATACAGAAAAAAAAACTTTAAAAATGTAATCAATATGATGGCTTGGGTGGCAGGTCGTCGATAAATATTACTGCTCTAAATTGTACGGAAAGAAATAAAGGCGCCCGCAGAAATGTTTTCGCGGGTAGGCGATACATGTAGTTGTCGGCTATTATTTTACAAATGTAAATCGAAATATGTTTATAGGTGAATTGCAGTGGTGGAATGCCCCCACCCCCACCCCCCGCCCCTATTCCCTTGCTCCTAAGTGCTTGTGCCAATGAAAATAAAACGACACATAATCTGTTTACTACAAAGCCTTCCGAGTAAGGACGTTTCGGAATCAAATCAGGTCCTATGATTGAAACTGACGACTTTAAACCCGCAGGGTATCCGGTATGGTAAACAACGATCAAGGTACGTAACACAAAACATACTGACCTATGAACTAGAGATACACTTATTCCGACTTATCGATATACCGTGTGTGCTAAGTTGCGTTTTTTGTGCTTGAGATAGAGACTAGAAATGTGATTGAATCTCAGGTTTTAAAGAGTTGTCTCTCTTGACTGTATTATTGTTCGGTATGCATGTACAGCATTTAAAAAAGATACACGAGAAATAGAACACAAAAGAAATAAAACCTCTCACTATACTGTGCCAAAGCTTAACACAATGGAAAAGATTATATATATATATATATATATATATATATATATATATATATATATATATATATATATATACGTACGTATGTGTGTGTGTGTGTGTGTGTGTGTGTGTGTGTGACTGGGATTTTTAACGTAGCATTAACATTTTTCAGTCATATTGCCATATTGCTGATAGTGATGTCTAGCACTAGGGAATCATGTCTGCAGACATGTAGCATCATGTCCCACTATAGTCACATTATCCTTGAACCAGGCCAACAAGTCCTAACACTGACCTCGTAATTCTGATCACCAAGTGACGTAGATGCAAATACCAATTTGATAAGTCAAATGTCTGCTTCAGCCATTATACACATTAAGGTCTTTTCAGTTTTATTGTACAGAATGCATTTTCACTTTTTTCAACTGTACTGCTACTCCGGTCACTTGTTTCGAGAGTAGACTCTATTCGTAGATCCGGTAATCTTATTTCTGGTGCATCCTTATTGTCTCACTAGCTTGAACCTGACATACCTGCTAATTAAGTAGTTATCTCAGTCACGACGTGACCTGATCAAGATTATAATGAGACGTGTGTTTCTATAGCTGTAGTTGCGTTTTGTTTGATATTACGAAAGTTTATGAATCATTTCAACTGTACACTGACTGAACTCAAAGAAAACTAATAAAACATGACTTTCTTTTGAATTCAAAATATGTGTCATCACGCTTTTGAAATCTTATTAGATTACGTTTCTCAAAACGTACTATACATTTAAGTTCGGTTTCAACCACCGATGACTTAGTATTTTTCTACTTTATTATCCACTATTCGTTCTTTCTTACCATGTTTTCTACCCAAGTATTATGTATTTCTTATTGTTAGGCACACCTACCAGTAAGCGATTCGTATCGGTTATCTTTCGTTATACTAAAGTTTTTGAAACTTCGGTGTTGAAAGTTTTATAGAATATAGAATGGATGTTATAAAGTGTCACGGTGAATAGGTGAGTATAGGTCTTTTGTGAATATGGAGAACCTTGATGGGATCAAACGTTACAATATAATCAGCAGTCATAAGAATTATATTGAGTGCTAAGTTACTAGATAAATAAACGGCTGGTGCTACCAAAATGAAAAAATATTGCAGATTGATGTTCAAGCATCATTGATTCAGAGAAGTCTCTATTTCTTACTATAACGAACAAGGTGGTTAAACAATGAAAGGAAGAATATATATAAATTACTGGAAATTATGTGCTAACATCGAAAACTGAGACAGTTAAGTTGATACAGGACTTTTATTAAATTTTTCTCTATACACAAAATTTAAAAGAATAAAGAATACATGTTTGCAGAGATTTTGGTGCTGAGAGTGAACGTCATTATTCGTTCCTCGATTGTTATGGAAAGTAGTCGATTTTACAATTATTTAACGTCGTCTATGTTTCATGTGTTTATCATAATCTCAATTAGTTAACGTCGTCTATGTTTCATGTGTTTATCATAATCTCAATTAGTTAACGTCGTCTATGTTTCATGTGTTTATCATAATCTCAATTAGTTAACGTCGTCTATGTTTCATGTGTTTATCATAATCTCAGTAGTTAACGTCGTCTATGTTTCATGTGTTTATCATAATCTCAATTAGTTAACGTCGTCTATGTTTCATGTGTTTATCATAATCTCAATTAGTTAACGTCGTCTATGTTTCATGTGTTTATCATAATCTCAATTAGTTAACGTCGTCTATGTTTCATGTGTTTATCATAATCTCAATTAGTTAACGTCGTCTATGTTTCATGTGTTTATCATAATCTCAGTAGTTAACGTCGTCTATGTTTCATGTGTTTATCATAATCTCAATTAGTTAACGTCGTCTATGTTTCTTGTGTTTATCTTAATCTCAATTAGTTAACTTCGTCTATGTTTCATGTGTTTATCATAATCTCAATTAGTTAACGTCGTCTTTGTTTCATGTGTTTATCATAATCTCAATTAGTTAACGTCGTCTATGTTTCATGTGTTTATCATAATCTCAATTAGTTAACGTCGTCTATGTTTCATGTGTTTATCATAATCTCAATTAGTTAACGTCGTCTATGTTTCATGTGTTTATCATAATCTCAATTAGTTAACGTCGTCTATGTTTCATGTGTTTATCATAATCTCGGGGGGAAAGGATTTGTCTTTAATTATCACCAGTGATGAAAATGTCAACCTTTGACAGAGTAAGACTAATTATATTCACCTTAAATCAAAGAAACCCTAGACAATCTCATCGGTCACCTTAAATCAAAGAAACCCTAGACAATCTCACCGTTCACCTTAAATCAAAGAAACCCGACCCAATCTCACCGTTTACCTTAAATCAAAGAAACCCTACACAATCTCATCGTTCACCTTAAATCAAAGAAACCCTAGACAATCTCATCGTTTACCTTAAATCAAAGAAACCCTAGACAGTCTCATCGTTCACCTTAAATTAAACAAACCTAGACAATCTCATCGTTTACCTTAAATCAAAGAAACCCTACACAATCTCATCGTTTACCTTAAATCAAAGAAACCCTACACAATCTCACCGTTTTCCCATTGTGAGTCAGGCGTTGTACAAAAAGAGGCAAACACAACACCCTCGGGTAGTGGGGTTTAATTTCCACCAAGTATACGAGATAGAAAAAAATCCAAGACACGATGACCCTAAATATTCAGATGCTACAATTCTCGCCAATTGTATTCGCCACCATAGACGTAGACAAAATGAATAAGATGTGGCTCATCCAGAGACGATACGACGAGAGCCATTTGCTTGTAATAGGTGCCGATCTGTTCATCCTCCCACGCGTATACCTTTGTAATCACACATGCATGGAACCAGTATGTGACCGTACCATTGATCATTGTCGAGAATCTAAGGGGATGGTAAGTATGGTTCAATGACATGATCGAACTATGAACCTAATAGTTCACCACATTACCACGCATCGAAAGGAATCGCCCTATTGAAAATTGAGTGTTTTCAAGCTTAAGTATAGACATACCAGCCAATGTGACATGAAACGGAACTTTGCTTTTCCAATTCATGTCGCGTCCTCTTCGTTATAGACCCTAAAGGAGGTTAGTGAAATAGACTGGATGAGTTTTGATATGGATCAATGAAATAATCATTATAACATTAGCTGTGATTCATCTTAAAAACTGATTCAGGATGATACCAGTCCCTTTTTGATCATGGGATTCACGTGAACTTAAATTGTGTCTTTTCCTAAAAAAACAGGTTTACCGTTATTTATTAAGAAATCTTTGTTAATGTGCGTACTAGTATTATTCTGTGCATTTCGTAACGTATGCAATTTGCTAAACATTCGATCAGATGTATGTTGTACAGACATAAATGTCTCGTTGTCATCCAAGCACATTGATATGAATCTGGCTTGGGAATGTACAGAATGTGCATTCAAGGGCGTGAAGAATGGAATTATTTTAATTATGATTGGTTACAGTAGAAATATGATTTGTTTACGACTGGGAGTATTTAACTTGGCTTGTTGCCAATAACAACAATGTAATACTAGTATGCTTGTTAATATTGGGTCATGTACTGATTATGGCATGGTTTGTATGATGTCAGGCAATATTGAGACATTATGTGAAAATGCATCATATGATTGATTAATATTTAATCTTCATAGCTGTATTTTAAATTAATGACTTCATGATTTACCTTGTACCATCTCGCTCCAGTTACAGGTGAATTATAGAGTTATAGGAGAATAATTATAGAATAAACAGATTCTCCATAAACATGTGCACAATCGATATTTGGGTATGCCATAAAAATAATTTGTTATGGGGCTAATGTGTGTGATACACTTACGAATTCACGTGGCATAATTTATGTACATGTAAGACGTGTAATGACACACCATGACATCGCAAATGATGCACAAAGTCATGCAGGGGAATTTTGTAATGGCCGTCACATAAAAATGTAATTTAGTTATTTCATTACAGTACTAAGTGGCTTGATCAAATGAAATCGGCATTTGTCTCAGTGCAGTAAATATAATGATACACTGGAACTCGTTGTCAACGAATTCTTTAGGTAACGCGTCGAATATATACAATCCCTTGCTGGTCAAAGATCGTAAAAGATATTTTTTAAATCATGTCTTAAATTGTATTTGAAAGTTACATTTATTCTTAATTCTCTGCGTAGCTTTCGATTTTGTGGTGTCAATGCTTTAAATGACGCCATGACCAGTCTTGTGTAACGATTACTGATATCGACGTCAGTATAACTGCTGTTGAAGAAGTGCCTCTATTCATCGATACGAATATATATATATATATATATATATATATATATATATATATATATATATATATATATATATATATATATATATATATATATATATATATGTTAAAATGAGCTGCAAAATTTATTTTGAATTTTAAGGGCAAAAATATGCATCATGAGAGGATGAAGTGACTAAAATCGTTAATCGCCAGATTATGATCCAATATTACATAAGCGAACCCTTTATGGAATATTAATAACTTAGCTACATTACTAAGTCAATTAATTAAACAAGGAGACAATCAGAGAGAAAATCAGACATACCTTCATTAATCCAGTTTGTGGTTCAAAGCGGAAAATTCCCAACTCAATATACTAAGACTATAGGTTTCATGCAGGTTTAAAACATTGTAGTAAATCAAATGCTCGCGCTAATACAGCCAACGAGACATGCAAGGGATCAAGACAGACTATGTTGCATTTAATTTCTCACGAAGATTAGATTTATTTGAATTTTGCCTCCCAATATTAAGCGCGAAAATATTGAATTTTACAATATAAATCAGTTTCTTAAGAATGTTTTCGTCACTTTCTGGCAAGAAATGCTTTCTTCTTCTTAGGAAAGAGAACTAGTAACAGGTAAGATATATTACTTTCTTAAAAGTACCACAGAAATAGTTTAAATGAATTATTGCAGATTATACAAAATCATTTTTAAACTAGTTTGAGATCTTTATACCAATTTCTTTAATACGTCTAAGTCTGCAATGCGTCTGTTTTTCAATTATAAATTTTCAGCGATATACTAATCTTTTACCACTACTACTACTACTATATTTCATGAAAACTAGATTTAGTGATAGCTGCAAAATCAGAAAAACATAATTAAGATAAAAGGCTTTGCAAGGAAACATTGGAAAGGAGAACAAACATGATTCAAGGTCAAGTCGTTACATAACATAAAAGTACTTGAGTCCCTAGGTTGTAAATCTTGCATTGTTAATTATAGCAAAGCCAAAAATGAAAATCAATTTGCTGAATATTATTGCGTTAGAAGAAGATCCACTTGCTGTGACGTTAGAACATTATAAAAAACCGAAACTCGAAGATATCAAGCCCGATTTTATCCAAATATTCTGACGTAAGCGTGTCATTCAATTACAACTATAATGAGACAGAAGAATGCTTTGTTATACCCAGGTTCCAAAATATAAGACATTGAGCGTACGATTATAGCATGTGACGTCATAACAATACTCAACAGGGATTATATAATTAGAAATGCACCATCTAATGATTCGAGACTATTTTTTAAGATGCGTATATGATACCGGTGTTCATTCGTTGATAACATTCATAAACTTTTAGTCCTACAAACTGCAGTAAGGAATGTTTTTTAATTGTCGTCATTTAATAAGAACAGAAAGAAGATAACTAAAGTCGTCACATGTTTTATATGAATACATTTCATATTAGGGAATATTTTGTATCAATCACTGTCATCAGGAATGCATTCATTAACAGTAGTGCTTACTTAAGTGTTTAGATATATTTTTGATATCACGAAATACATCTGTTCTAAATAAAACCTAATTATAAATAAAATGTAGCTAATACTTTTAGATAACTTGCTGAAGTCCAGTGATCAAGATGGTCTCTAATGATATTTTGAATTGTAGTTATAATTTTTTAAACATTTAAGCGACGCTAAACATTTCTTTTTCAGTTCATAGCTAAACCTAAATACTCTAATAAATACTCTAAATACTCTAATAAATACTCTAAATAATCTAATAAATACTCTAAATACTCTAATAAATACTCTAAATACTCTAATAAATACTCTAAATACTCTAAATACTCTACTAAATACTCTAATAAATACTCTAAATACTCTAATAAATACTCTAAATAATCTAATAAATACTCTAAATACTCTAATAAATACTCTAAATACTCTAATAAATACTCTAAATACTCTAATAAATACTCTAAATACTCTAAATACTCTACTAAATACTCTAATAAATACTCTAAATACTCTAATAAATACTCTAAATAATCTAATAAATACTCTAAATACTCTAATAAATACTCTAAATACTCTAATAAATACTCTAAATACTCTAATAAATACTCTAAATAATCTAATAAATACTCTAAATACTCTAATAAATACTCTAAATAATCTAATAAATACTCTAAATACTCTAATATGGTGTTTACTTCTAATATCCATTTACTGTTATAACATATATCTTAGCAATATCTGTGAGAATACATGTGACAAAAGCATATTTATTCATAGCCACTAGGTAATCTAGCGAGTATAGTCTTATTACTAATTATTATAGGGATTCAACCAAGTTCACCCTATACCATATACAGAGGGGTATATGTTTATATTTAATATACATTATTAAAGAAAGACGAGATTTGTCTACTATATCAGCTCATAAGAATCATCAAATCTTGCAGGCTTGTGTTAAAATCGATACAACTGACTGATCTATCAGTTCTAGATGACAACTTTAAACGCTTGCAAAATATCTTGGTTGTACTGGTTCGAAACAAAATATATATTACAAATTTTTTTTTGCTTACAATATATCACCAGTTGAAAACGCTATTATAAATTGGTTGATGCTAGGATAGTAAGGTCAGACATAGATGAAAACGCATAGTAAAATCGAAACAATACAAGAAAGATTAAGTAGTGAAACTGGATTATGCTCTTGGTTGTTAACGGCTTCCCTCGTTACCTAGTGACAAGGTAATTCAAATGGTTGGCATCCTTCAATACATACAAATGTACACGAATCTATTAAGTCTAGGTTTAAACCATGATATCAATAGCCAAGTAATAAATACAGATAATCTTTAGGCTGGAGAACAGTATGTGATGATACAAAATAGAGGACACCTATTGTTTTAACCGTATGCGATAGCAAGGCAAGAGGAACCTTGTCTAAAGAAGATGTTTGTCTATGAGCAGCAAGTGATAGTACAATAGGTCAGATGTATATTACAGTATGTGACAGAAAGCAAAAAAGACCAGTCTTTATTTGATCATGTCATATATGGATTCACCTGCAATAGGTTTAATGGAAGAGTACATGGAGGTGAAGTAAGATAAATACCACTTCTTACCAACTTTTCCGTGCAACTATTGATACAGTTCTCACTGTAAGAATTGCTGCATTTGTTGTACACTTTCATGTATACGTTTTGTTTTGGTCAGTCTATATTATAATTATAATATTTTCTCACTCACCTTTGAATCTAGTTCTCCAAGTTTTTATCTCAAATTGCTAATCAGGACTGTTAGTTGTCTAGCTACCTGAGATTTTATAACATCCGCACATTCCGAATATTCTTTCAAAACTGCCTTTTTGTTATTTTGCTGCTGCTGATCATAAGTTTTTTTTAGTATGTTGTTCACACATAACACAATAGGTATCAATAATTCTAGATTTTATTTGACTATTTCCACAACTTTTCTTGTTGTCTTAATAATCTTTCCTGCTGAGTAGTGAATAATTTTGGTATTGCTGGTGGAAGTTCTAAACACAGGATCCTTTCGTAGAACCAATCCTCTAAATATGGTTATCAAACGTTTAATGTGTGTTTGTTTTTGGAAGTTCCATATTCTTAGGAAGTTGTACTGGCTGTCTGGAGGTAACTGATGGTTCAATCAGATCGTCTCTTTCAGAGTGTAATTTTAAATGTGTATCTGCCAGTGCGTTATGAGAAACACTCAACCTTCATAGACAATGTTACGAAGTGGTTTTGAATAAGTAAATAACATTTGAATGAATGTATGACTGCCAGTTTAATTCGAATTCTTTTTGTCTATTTATCTACTGGGCCATCGTTTGTTGTTTAATTTCAGATAGGATCTCTCGTGGATTGTTTGATTTTGATATTGCGTTTCTGAAACAATTTATCAGTAAGAAATATTGTTGTCATCTATGTTCAATCCGCGAATATTCCTACATATTGAAGTTCTGAAAAGGAATGACTAAATTTTATTTAAAATCTTATCTGGATTACTCTTATGAACGTCCATGGTTTTCCATTTGAAACTCTGCAACATCCTCTGCAATGTTTGTTACTTATAGAGCTAAACTGGACTGGTCGTAGCTGGATAAAGAAGGAAGTTATTATAGAGCTAAATTGGACTGGTCTTAGCTGGATAAAGAAGTAGGTTATTTGAAGACAAAAGTAAACTAGTTTCGTCTGGAGTTCAAACGTAGCAACTGCAGGAAACGGAATAAGTAAAGAAATAACCGGTTATAGCTTACGTTTAATTTAGTACGAGAAGAAATGGAAGAGAATGAGCATTGTATTAAAAATCATGAATTATTTGTAAACGCGAGAATATTACTAAATATCTAAATCTAGTTTCCCAATATCCAGTGAAAATAATATTCCTAATTATTCATATTCTTTATATTCCCCTAGCAATGATCAAATTTCAACATTCGTATCCAAAACAAAAACTGATTAACTGACGTCTGAATTTAAGTAATTCAATCGGGCCATCCAAAATTGTTTCACCCTGTTGCACTGAACGAGCCAGACATGTCGAAATGAGATTGAAGATCTCATATGGATCTAAAATATTATGGCATGCATTTAAATGAGATTTATCGTATTGACTGATACACGAGTTTTCTACACAATCTCTGATTGAATCACTGTCGATTTATTCCATAAGAGAATAAAGAGGCGCAAGCCGCAGTTAATGGCGTTAGAAAATCACTCTTCTTTTTATATCTCGAACTTTTTCATGACAAATTAATCAAACTTCTACAAATGTAATTAACAAAACCCATCATTGTGTTGTGAGTGTGGATTGGGTTTTCGCTATTTTATTAAAAATATATGACACCATAACTTTTTAAGCAGACAAAAAATTAACTCGTACAGCTGACATCGTTTGATATACAAGTACCAAATCCCCTACTGAATGATGACAAATTTAGCAGTATTTAAAAAATATTGTATAGAGAATTTTGCAGTTGATACATTTTTCACTTGTGAAATTGTATAAATTTCAATTTTAAACTGCCCATCACGAATTTAGGACATTTATTTTTGTCTCCAAAGAAGCAAGATAAAGATTACTAATAAATATAAAATATAAATAAAACACAACATACGTTTTATGCCATCGCTTTTATTGCTTTAAAAATGGATTAGGTTTGCAACGCTTCTGTCAATCAAACATTTATTTTGTCAGAACGAAATACCTGTTATGCGTCACCTTTAAAGAGTCCATTATTTTTTTTAGCTTTGGTCTCATTGGTCTCATTGATCTCATAGATCGCAAATAGATTTGAAACTTTACCAGTACAAGTGCTTTAGGATGAATAGCTTACACATCATAAGACAAAGAACAGTTAATATCTGCAATTGAAACAAAAGATCGTGTTTGTCAAGGAACAAATAGATTTAAAAGAATAAAAGATAATCAGCAATGTAAAAAGATAACTGAATAGGTACTATTTATTAGCTTATAAACGCCTTTAAGAACAGAATTATATATCCGATTTATGTTAGACAGTTTTCAGATATATGGTTGCTAATACTATGACATCAGTTATTTAGCCTTACTTTAACAAATAAATCCTGCAGGTGTTATGAAACCGCCAGCTCAGAAAAATCTAACTGGACAAAAACAGCTTTCTTTTTGCTGACATACTTATGTCATATATATATATATATATATATATATATATATATATATATATATATATATATATATATATATATATATATATATATATATATATATATATATATATATAGATTTGGGATAAAAAAACAACACAAACGCCGATAAATTTGTGCGACTAGTTTCGCATTTATGCTTCTTCAGGCACAAATTTTATTTGAAAGAAACTGATGACGTCTATAAAGTTATCAATATATATATATATATACGCTTTTACATCTTTTCATATTTTGATATTAATTCAAATATTATAAATCTTTTGTTTTGTATTTACAGGCTTTAATGAATATCATGACGTAATAATATGACGTAATATTTTTCATGAAGCCATGTGACATCGATTTTGATTTGAATTTGTACAGATAAAATGCTAATCTTATTTTCTGTTCCATGCCTGTGTATTCAGACCTTATATTCCAAATATGCACGCAGTATGACACCTCTCTAAATTCACAACTACCGTTTTCTGCCCTAACAACACATTATTTTTTCGCAATTTGTAACTGGGGAGCTCTCTCCAAAATTCGAACACACTCGAACATAATGTAACGATGATTTTGAGGCTAGAAAGAAATCTGCATGCCGATTCACACACATACACACTTGTGGATATATTCCAAATTTTCATCACACACACACATACACACACACACACACACACACACATAATCACTTTTGGATGTATTCCAAGTTTCCACGAATACACACAAACACATAATCACTTGTGGATGTATTCCAAGTTTCCACGAATACACACATACATAATCATTTGTGGATGTATTCCAAGTTTCCACGAATACACACAAACACATAATCACTTGTGGATGTATTCCAAGTTTCCACGAATACACACATACATAATCACTTGTGGATGTATTCCAAATTTCCACGAGTACGCTTAAGTTAATAGTACCGTAAATACATTACTATTTCTTCTGCAGAAAACTGAATGTATCAGTCTAGATCCCAAACTTCCTGAGCTGCAGGAAATGTCAGAACTAACTATTAGCCGATGGCATCAAAACAATCCTGCATTCTCTGACAATTAATTGCTTACATGATGGATACGATTACCTGTTCTTAGTTTCGTGTTAAGTACTCAAAACGAGGTTTCTCTTCACATATTTCCACCAACAAACAAGACTTTCGTAAATATATGCGAAATCCTACTTCATCTTTATTGCAGATAAAGATGTTTCAGTTACATGATCAGTCATTTATGTTGTACTGTGAAGTAGTGCACAAGGAAATTTAATAGAAAATAAAATATCCGGAATTTTCTAATAGGTAATTTTAAAATATGCTACAATTCTTCTAACTTCTGAAGAAATTTTGAGACAAGGTCAGGAAGAATTGATCAATATCACTCATTCTGGTATTTAATTTTGTGAAACACAACTAAACGGATTTAAAGCCTCATTATAAAAGATGTAATTATGTAATAGTCGGCACGAATCATTATAAGTGAGACCTGATACAAACTTCTGATCTGCATCCCATCCTGAAATTAAACAACAGTCATATATTAATGGGCACTACCCATATATGGTCCTCTCAGATCGAGACTTGTACGGCCCATCCCCGAATCGAATGGAGTACATTATATAAATTTATCTCATGGTATCTCGTTCCTTCACTCGACTCCAACCATAATTAAATCCGGGTTCCACACTACTGATATATGGGTACATAACGAACGACAAGGTTTGTCCAGTTGTCTGTATACTTTTTCAAAGCGTAATCAAAATAACTTTCAGCACATTTACTCAGTTCGAGGATCTACTTTGCATAGTCAAGAAATCTTAATTAAATACGAACCTATATCTACAGCTTTACTTGTGTCTGAAAGCGCGTGTCTGATTTTTGGAACATTAGTTCCATGTTTAATTTCCTGTCAGTTCTACTCAGCTACAAACACCTTTATCGAAACAAATCAAATTAGGCGGCAACTAATAGCGTTCTCCAACTTCAAGATACAGTACCAATAATTTATTGTTTAAATCCGCTGTTCTCTGCAATCCAGATATATACATATATGTTACGATGTATGCAAGTTTACGTTGGATAAATGTATTGTTTTTTTTCCCTCTGATTTGACTAGGTTCTGAGATCGCTTATCGTCATTGATGAATTAGTGTGAACTAGATCGGTGTATGGCAGTTAGGCAATATATACGGTATAGAATATTGTCAAAGTTTCTCAGACGTGTAGTTTCAATATTGGTCGCTACTGAACAGGTATTAATTGCATATTTTGTGTGGAATATAAAATTTGGATAAAAATTCGAAAATGTGCTTAGAACACATAAATATTGCGTAAATTCAACAAAATTAAATCGATATGGAAATATGAGTCGATCCTGGAATCAGAGATGTTATAAAATCATAGTAAGGATGCGCCAATCAAATTTCTAGTTTAGTGTCACGTGAGGCGTAATACGTTATGTGAAAGAGGATAGGAAAATAAATTCTCTATGAGCCTAAAGCAGTAGCAGACACGGCCATATAATATGGGGGATGTAAAGGAGAATGTGAATGAACAAAGAAGAATGAGATGATTTCACTTGTTCATAAATATCAAGCTTGATGTATTAACAACCGTATTACGTTGTTGGCGAAACAAATAAATTTATACTAAAATTTGGCAAAATTGTTAAGATATCCTTTCTCAGCTCTTCTTTTTTATACCACGTGACAAAATGACCCCTCCGTCGAATGAAAATCTTTCTTTACATATGTCCTCTAACTAACCGAACTTTCCCCTACCTCCCCATTTCTTTTTTCATCATTCCTATCCTGACAGTTTAATATATATCTGTATAATAAGCAACACGAAGATAAGGCTAAACAGGTTACCTGCTGGTATTTTACGTTAGATGACGTTACAATCGCGATGATAAATATGTTCATATGGTCTGTCATTCAATTATTTTTATTCACATGCATTTGCAGATTGATATTTTAAAAAATTTATTGACATCTTCAAGTTAATCATTAGCTATAAACCTAAGCGAGAATTCTTGAATTATAATGAAGAATCCAGATATAAAAATATCATATCACGCAATGTTGCACTATCAACATAATAGCATATATTATCAGGAACACTGTGAAGGTACTTATTGGTTGTAGTTCTATTTGCAATTTAATTTCTCTTTTTATTATTATTACCCAAAATACATTTTTTGGTACAACGTAATTATTATAAGAAACGCTGATATATCGTTCAATTTCACACTCACGCTGCGATGTCACCCCATGCAATACTCGATGTCTGTTTATTTTGGATCAAGTTGGTAGGTTTAGGTAAGTACTTCACATTTAGTCCAGATAATAGGATGTTTTATTGAACTTGTTTTCAGGTTAATGAACATGGATGGAAAGTATAGATTACAAAGAAAAGGCAGTGTTTCAATCAAATATGCTATAAATAATTGTTTAGGTTATTCTCACTGATAACCATATTGAAGATTTTATCAGATTTTTATTGAAATATAGCATTTCTTCATATTCACGGCTTGCATATATCTGTTAATTTTGATACGTCTAATAAAGTAAATCTCTAGAAAAGATATACAACTCTAAAATTGAGAGTAGAAACGGTTCCAGTGGTTTTTGTACATCTATACAAATGTATAAACATCGTGATATCATACAAACGTTCATTGAATAACTGTAAATTGAGCGCATCTTTCTCGACTATTTTGTTATAACATACTTTGTACGTTTTATAAATTGTATTAGTATGACTATTAAAATAGTCTTCAAATACAAAATATTTTATCAATAAAGATACCAATTCACATATATTAGTGACTCTGTCGAACAATCATGGCAACAATTGATATATATATATATATATATATATATATATATATATATATATATATATATATATATATATGTTAAATGTCTTTATGTTTTTAAGTACACGCATATGTACGTACGTATGTATGTGTGTGGGTAGATGGAATGCATACATACATACATGCATGCATGCATACCGTCATCGATATAATTGCCCTGTTCGAGTATGAGAATAGATACGATAAACTGAGCAGGTATATTTAACAAACAACTCTGAGCCCCCGTAAAGATAAATAAACAATTTAATCAATTACATACACAATTATGAAACTTCCTTTCATTTGGAATACACGCTATTTAGAAATGCAACTTTCACCGAATTATAATAAGATTTGAAATGTATTTAAACAAAATTAGCCGTTCTGTTACTGATTGTTTAAATCATCATAGGATAGAGTGGTACAATCGAAGTCAATGCTTTGTTCGATTTTCATAACCTGTTATCCTCGAACCACGTTCTCTGTTCAATCCAATGTTGTTCTAGAAGTCCCTTTCTCTCTCCAGATAATCTGCACTCGTGGATGTTTCCGCTTGATTCCGGACTTGTCCACTGTATCATGCTTACACTTCAATTTCCGTTTCTCCCAATTTCTTTTCCCAAAGTTTACGTCGCTATTCCAGTAACTTCACGATCTTCCCAAAAGGCTATTTTCTTCCTTTCAAAAGAAAATTAAAACAGCCTAAGTCTATCGTTACAATGGTTACAGTTGAGACTTTCCATTATTTCTGGTTCGAACAATCAGATAGTTCTATCAGTGATAACAACTTTTTGGCTAGTAATTAACTACACATGTCCTCAAATGAATCTAGTTTAACCAATTGTTAATTCGTTTTGCCTTGATCTAATACATTAACATACTACATAGCGAGACGTTGAATTATACACTGTCGCTAAATTATCTATAAAATCAAAATTCGGTGAATTCACATGTATTCTTGTAACCCCATACTAACGTAATAAATTAAATTCTTTGAATAAAATCATTATTCAAACAATATAATAAATTCAAGAATTAACGTAACACTCCCTATCCATAACTCAGCATAGTGTTTTTACGACATAAATTAACACTACGTCATTCTTAACTAAGAATTCAGGTAAGAATTCCAATTCATAATTCAAAAGCACTTTATTATACAAATGTATCAAATTAATTCATGCACGTACTTTCGATTCGTAATACAAAACACATTATTATACAAATGTATCAAATTAAATCAATTATACAAATGTATCAAACGAAATCATGCAGACCTGTAAACTAAGCAAACAATCATATAAATTAAATCAACAATATACATGGAATTGTCACAGTACCTTTGTGTGTTTTGGTGTGTCCATTTCTTAGTTTGGCGCTTTTTCCCCTGGACTATGATTTAACGGATGTACTTCTCTAAAATAACATACGGAGCCTTTACTAAATAGTTCTTCCTCTGGCTCTCTTACAGAGCTATGTTAAGACTGGCTTCTAGTTTAGATAGTGCGATATTATTCGGGTGAAAACACGCCCCTTACTTAACCGTGATCAATTAGAATCAAATGTATTTTCTCCCGATTCCCTCTAAAAGTCGCTTACGTCATGGTCAATATGACATGCAAGGTTTTAAGTAACAGAATCTCTGCATTTTCTCAATTCTGACACTTTCCGTGCGAAATGAAACTTTAAAATTTTGCTAGTGGTCAGCCTATCTACTGAATAAACAACGTTTAATTAGTACAACGGTTACATCCTACTATACAGACACCTTATTGACATAGCGTGTCATCATAAATCTAACTAACGGCTATCTGGCCTCACCTAATGGTTTATTAATAGATCGACTGAAATTTGCCACTTCACACATACATACATGCATGCATGCATGCATACATACATACATACATACATACATACATACATACATACATACATACATACATACATACATACATACATACATACATACATACATACATACATACATACATACATATATCTATATGTGAATGTATATATGAAATGGAGTATTTTGCAACAGAGGCAGTGATGAGGTATTGTAAATCATGCATTAAACAACTAACGCACTTATCAAAGATTGCATGCAAAACGTTTGAATAACTAGACTCTAGACGTTCCACTTGAAGTTCTGTCAAATTCAAACTAAATGAAGGTAATAAAATTCAACGTTATTATAAGAATAAGAAACTTAACCTCAATACTGCATTTTCAGTTTCCATATAAAAGTATGTTTATATAAGCTGTATTTGTGCCAGCTTTGTAAAAAAAAAAAATGAAGTATTATTTAACCAATATGTAATCTGAACTGTACTACACAGTTTGGACATCAAACAATCTCTACGGTGTTAGGGATATCAAGATTCACTATTTAGTCTCACTGTATCAAATATAGATAATTTAAAAGGATTCAAGCTATAAATATGCGGCTCTCTTTTAAGTCCATTATTTTGCATTTATTCTTGCATACATATCATTCCAATTGGCGTGTAATTACAGAAAAGATCTAATGAATTTGTACATGTTTATCTTTTATAAGAGATACGGTTCATTCATCTCATATAATAAATATGGTTCATTCATCTCCCATTATAGATATGGTTCATGACTGGTGTCATGTAAAATAATTTATTTTAAAAAGAGGTTTTGCCCATTAAGATATTTGAAAGCATGTGGGTGACGTACGAAAACTCTTTATTGACAGAACAAGCCCGCAGACCATCATCGTAAATGGAGGCTGACATGTAGATGGCGAAACATCGCTACAACAAATATGGCTTCCTTGTCGTATAACGTAGTTGTGAATCCATACGACCATTATCTTCCTCTAAAGATACACATCATTCACTATATATATATATATATATATATATATATATATATATATATATATATATATATATATATATATATATATATATATATATATATATATATATCTATCTATATATATATATATATATCTATATATATATATATATATATATATATATATATATATATATATATATATATATATATATATATATATATATATATATATATATATATATATATATATATATATCATGTCAGGCACCTGCCAATTATAATCAATGATTAATTTGTCTGTTTGGCTGCTTTGCTATAGATGTAACCTGAAACTTAATTTGAAATCCATTAGCCGATATCACAATACGAAAATAAATTGAACTCGTTTCTCAAGGGATTCAGCTTTTAGCTGATTTTCTGCATATTTCAGATAAATGACATAATTGCTCAAACAAGAAACTGCATACATAAATCACGCGATTTGAAACATACTAAATGTTGTGTATACTGATAAATATAAACTCGGTAATGTTACTTTATTTCTTCGTTCGATGTAGACTTTTAACTGTATAAACAATATATCTCCAGATACGTTTTTTTTCTCCAACTGGCTATGTAAAAGAGTTATAATTCATTGTCGCTATTTCACTGTATGCAACAAATGGCTGATCTAACATTTTCACAGTTTTAGTTTCAACTTCCCATAACAAATCTAATATTTCGCAGGTGTGGTGCTTATTGGAAAATACTATAAAGGAAGCAACATAAATAAAAATAATTACTCTTCCGTAAATTAATATTGGCATCCCATTTAATATATGGTTATTGTTGTTGCGGTCTTGACACAATTGATCAGCACATAGAAGGTATCCATTTCGGCTAATAACTGGCAGATCAAAAACCCAGAAAAACCTTGGGAAGCGTTCCGAAACACGAGAAGCTATTGTCCAATTTTCTCACACGCTCACATCAGTAGACCTCTCGGCAACCCGGGGCTACTAATAGATTTGTCTACATTCCGTTAACACGATGCAAGAATGCTTGTGAACACCATGAAAAAGCCTTGTTTATCTAAACGAGAACTTTTTCATCAGCAGGCAGATTATGCATCACGAGGCCAAAATACATGAACTTGTTTGGATGATTAACTCCCCGTGATGGCATAACTACCCCCCGTATTGTTATGTTAACTCCCCGTAATGGCATAACTAACCCCCCGTATTGTTATTTTAACTCCATGTGATGGCATAACTACCCCGTATTATTATTATTCTAACCCCCAGTGATGGTATTTCTACCCCGTATTGTTAAACTAGCTCCCAGTGATGCTATTACTACCCCGTATTGTTATTATTACGCCCAGTGATGCTATTACTACCCCGTATTGTTATTATAACTCCCAGTGATGTTATTACGACCCCGTATTGTTATTCTAACTCCCAGTGATGCTATTACTACCCCGTATGGTTATTCTAACTCCAAGTGATGTTATTACGACCCCGTATTGTTATTCTAACTCCAAGTGATGGTATTACGACCAGGTATTGTTATTCTAACTCCCACTGATGGTATTACGAACACGTATTGTTATTATAACTCCCCGTGATGGTATTACGGCCACGTATTGTTATTCTAACTCCCAGCGATGCTATTACTACCCCGTATTGTTATTCTATCTCCCATTGATGGTATTACTACCCCGTATTGTTATTATAACTCCCAGTGATGGTATTAAGACCCCGTATTGTTATTATTACACCCAGTGATGGTATTACGACCCCGTATTGTTATTCTATCTCCCATTGATTGTATTACTACCCCGTATTGTTATTATAACTCCCAGTGATGGTATTAAGACCCCGTATTGTTATTATAACTCCCAGTGATGGTATTACGACCCCGTATTGTTATTCTAACTCCCAGTGATGGTATTTTGACCCCGTATTGTTATTCTAACTCCTACTGACGGTATTACGACCACGTATTGTTATTCTAACTCCCCGTGATGGTATTACGACCCTGCATTGTTATTCTAACTCCCAGTGATGGTATTACGACCACGTATTGTTATTCTAACTCCCAGTGTTGCTATTACTACCCCGTATGGTTATTCTAACTCCCAGTGATGGTATTACGACCACGTATTGTTATTCTAACTTGCAGTGATGCTATTACTACCCCGTATGGTTATTCTAACTCCAAGTGATGGTATTACGACCCGGTATTGTTATTCTAACTTGCAGTGATGCTATTACTACCCCGTATGGTTATTCTAACTCCAAGTGATGCTATTACGACCCCGTATTGTTATTCTAACTCCCAGTGATGGTATTAAGACCCCGTATTGTTATTATAACTCCCAGTGATGGTATTACTACCCCGTATTGTTATTCTAACTCCCAGCGATGCCATTATTACCCCGTATTGGTATTCTATGTCCCATTGATGGAATTACTACCCCGTTTTGTTAGTATAACTCCCAGTGATGGTATTAAGATCCCGTATTGTTATTATAACTCCCAGTGATGGTGTTACGACCACGTATTGTCATTCTAACTCCCAGTGATGGTATTACGACCCGGTATTGTTATTCTAATTCCCAGTGATGGTATTACTACCCCGTATTGTTATTATAACTCCCAGTGATGGTATTACGATCCCGTATTGTTATTCTAACTCCCAGTGATGCTATTACTACCCCGTATGGTTATTCTAACTCCAAGTGATGGTATTACGACCCCGTATTGTTATTCTAACTCCCAGTGATGGTATTACGACCCCGTATTGTTATTCTAACTCCCAGTGATTGTATTACGACCACGTATTGTTATTCTAACTCCCAGTGATGGTATTAAGACCCTGTATTGTTATTATAACTCCCAGTGATGGTATTACGACCCCGTATTGTTATTATAACTCCAAGTGATGCTATTACTACCCTGTATGGTTATTCTAACTCCAAGTGATGGTATTACCACCCCGTATTGTTATTCTAACTCCCAGTGATGGTATTACGACCCCGTATTGTGATTTTAACTCCCAGCGATGCTATTACTACCCCGTATTGTTATTCTTTCTCCCATTGATGGTATTACTACCCCGTATTGTTATTATAACTCCCAGTGATGGTATTTCGACCCCGTATTGTTATTCTAACTCCCAGTGATGGTATTACGACCCCGTATTGTTATTCTAACTCCCAGTGATGGTGTTTCGACCCCGTATAGTTATTCTAACTCCTACTGACGGTATTACGACCACGTATTGTTATTCTAACTCCCCGTGATGGTATTACGACCACGCATTGTTATTCTAACTCCCAGTGATGGTATTACGACCACGTATTGTTATTCTAACTCCCAGTGTTGCTATTACTACCCCGTATGGTTATTATAACTCCCAGTGATGGTATTACGACCACGTATTGTTATTCTAACTTGCAGTGATGCTATTACTACCCTGTATGGTTATTCTAACTCCAAGTGATGGTATTACGACCCCGTATTGTTATTCTAACTCCCACTGATGGTATTACGACCACGTATTGTTATTCTAACTCCCAGTGATGGTATTAAGACCCCGTATTGTTATTATAACTCCCAGTGATGGTATTACGACCACGTATTGTCATTCTAACTCCCAGTGATGGTATTACGACCCGGTATTGTTATTTTAACTCCCAGTGATGGTATTACTACCCCGTATTGTTATTCTAACTCCCAGTGATGGTATTACGACCACGTATTGTAATTCAAACTCCCAGTGATGCTATTACTACCCCGTATTTTTATTCTAACTCCCAGTGATGGTATTACGACCCCATATTGTTAGTCTAACTCCCAGTGATGCTATTACTAACCCGTATTGTTATCATAACTCCCAGTGATGGTATTACGACCACGTATTGTTATTCTAACTCCCAGTGATGCTATTACTACCCCGTATGGTTATTCTAACTCCAAGTGATGGTATTACGACCCCGTATTGTTATTCTAACTCCCAGTGATGGTATTACGACCCCGTATTGTTATTCTAACTCCCAGTGATGGTATTACGACCACGTGTTGTTATTCTAACTCCCAGTGATGGTATTAAGACCCCGTACTGTTATTATAACTCCCAGTGATTGTATTACGACCCCGTATTGTTATTATAACTCCCAGTGATGCTATTACTACCCTAAATGGTTATTCTAACTCCAAGTGATGGTATTACCACCCCGTATTGTTATTCTAACTCCCAGTGATGGTATTACGACCACGTATTGTTATTCTAACTCCCAGTGATGGTATTAAGACCCCGTATTGTTATTCTATCTCCCATTGATGGCATTACTACCCCGTATTGTTATTATAACTCCCATTGATGCTATTACTACTCCGTATGGTTATTCTAACTCCAAGTGATGATATTACGACCCCGTATTGTTATTCTAACTCCAAGTGATGGTATTACGACCAGGTATTGTTATTCTAACTCCACCTGATGGTATTACGAACACGTATTGTTATTCTAACTCCCCGTGATGGTATTACCGCCTCATATTGTTATTCTAACTCCCAGCGATGCTATTACTACCCCGTATTGTTATTCTATCTCCCAGCGATGCTATTACTACCCCGTATTGTTATTATAACTCCCAGTGATGGTATTAAGACCCCGTCTTGTTATTATAACTCCCAGTGATGGTATTACGACACTGTATTGTTATTCTAACCCCCAGTGATGCTATTACTACCCCGTATGGTTATTCTAACTCCAAGTGATGGTATTACGACCCCGCATTGTTATTCTAACTCCCACTGATGGTATTACGACCACGTATTGTTATTATAACTCCCAGTGATGGTATTACGACCCCGTATTGTTATTCTAACTCTCAGTGATGCTATTACTACCCCGTATGGTTATTCTAACTCCAAGTGATGGTATTACGACCCTGTATTGGTATTCTAAGTCTCCGTGATGGTATTACGATCCCGTATTGTTATTCTAACTCCCAGTGATGGTATTACGACGACGTATTGTTATTCTAACTCCCAGTGATGGTATTACGACCCCGTATTGTTATTATAACTCCAAGTGATGGTAGTTCTACCCCGTATTGTTATTCTAACTCCCACGGATGGTATTACGACCACGTATTGTTATTCTAACTCCCAGTGATGGTATTAAGACCCCGTATTGTTATTCTTTCTCCCATTGATGGTATTACTACCCCGTATTGTTATTATAACTCCAAGTGATGGTATTACGACCCCGTATTGTTATTCTAACTCCAAGTGATGGTATTACGACCCCGTATTGTTATTCTAACTCCCACTGATGGTATTACGACCACGTATTGTTATTCTAACTCCCAGTGATGGAATTAAGACCCCGTATTGTTATTATAACTCCCAGTGATGGTATTACGACCACGTATTGTCATTCTAACTCCCAGTGATGGTATTACGACCCGGTATTGTTATTCTAACTCCCAGTGATGGTATTACTACCCCGTATTGTTATTCTAACTCCCAGTGATGGTATTACGACCACGTATTGTTATTCAAACTCCCAGTGATGCTATTACTACCCCGTATTTTTATTCTAACTCCTAGTGATGGTATTACGACCCCGTATTGTTAGTCTAACTCCCAGTGATGCTATTACTACCCCGTATTGTTATCATAACTCCCAGTGATGGTATTACGACCACGTATTGTTATTCTAACTCCCAGTGATGCTATCACTACCCCGTATGGTTATTCTAACTCCAAGTGATGGTATTACGACCCCGTATTGTTATTCTAACTCCCAGTGATGGTATTACGACCCCGTATTGTTATTCTAACTCCCAGTGATGGTATTACGACCACGTGTTGTTATTCTAACTCGCAGTGATGGTATTAAGACCCCGTATTGTTATTATAACTCCCAGTGATTGTATTACGACCCCGTATTGTTATTATAACTACCAGTGATGCTATTACTACCCTAAATGGTTATTCTAACTCCAAGTGATGGTATTACCACCCCGTATTGTTATTCTAACTCCCAGTGATGGTATTACGACCACGTATTGTTATTCTAACTCCAAGTGATGGTATTAAGACCCCGTATTGTTATTCTATCTCCCCTTGATGGCATTACTACCCCGTATTGTTATTATAACTCCCATTGATGCTATTACTACTCCGCATGGTTATTCTAACTCCAAGTGATGGTATTACGACCCCGTATTGTTATTCTAACTCCAAGTGATGGTATTACGACCAGGTATTGTTATTCTAACTCCACCTGATGGTATTACGAACACGTATTGTTATTCTAACTCCCCGTGATGGTATTACCGCCTCATATTGTTATTCTAACTCCCAGCGATGCTATTACTACCCCGTATTGTTATTCTATCTCCCAGCGATGCTATTACTACCCCGTATTGTTATTATAACTCCCAGTGATGGTATTAAGACCCCGTTTTGTTATTATAACTCCCAGTGATGGTATTACGACACTGTATTGTTATTCTAACTCCCAGTGATGCTATTACTACCCCGTATGGTTATTCTAACTCCAAGTGATGGTATTACGACCCCGCATTGTTATTCTAACTCCCACTGATGGTATTACGACCACGTATTGTTATTATAACTCCCAGTGATGGTATTACGACCCCGTATTGTTATTCTAACTCCCAGTGATGCTATTACTACCCCGTATGATTATTCTAACTCCAAGTGATGGTATTACGACCCCGTATTGGTATTCTAAGTCTCCGTGATGGTATTACGATCCCGTATTGTTATTCTAACTCCCAGTGATGGTATTACGACGACGTATTGTTATTATAACTCCCCGTGATGGTATTACGACCCCGTATTGTTATTATAACTCCCAGTGATGGTAGTACTACCCCGTATTGTTATTCTAACTCCCACGGATGGTATTACGACCACGTATTGTTATTCTAACTCCCAGTGAAGGTATTAAGACCCCGTATTGTTATTCTTTCTCCCATTGATGGTATTACTACCCCGTATTGTTATTATAACTCCCAGTGATGGTATTACGGCCCCGTATTGATATTCTAACTCCAAGTGATGCTATTACTACCCCGTATGGTTATTCTAACTCCAAGTGATGGTATTACGACCCCGTATTGTTATTCTAAGTCTCCGTGATGGTATTACGATCCCGTATTGTTATTCTAACTCCCAGTGATGGTATTACGACGACGTATTGTTATTATAACTCTCCGTGATGGTATTACGACCCCGTATTGTTATTCTAACTCCCAGTGATGCTGTTACTACCCCGTATTGTTATTCTAACTCCCAGTGATGGTATTACGACCCCGTATTGTTATTCTAACTCCCAGGGATGGTATTACTACCCCGTATGGTTATTCTAACTCCCAGTGATGCTCTTACTACCCCATATTGTTATTCTAACTCCCAGTGTTGCTGTTACTACCCCGTATGGTTATTCTAACTCCCAGTGATGGTATTACGACCCGGTATTGTTATTCTAACTCCCAGTGATGCAATTACTACCCCGTATTGTTATTATAACTCCCAGTGATGCAATTACTACCCTGTATGGTTATTCTAGCTTCCACTGATAGTATTACTACCCCGTATAGTTAATGTGTCATTGTTAGATTATCTACATCGATATTTGTTTGCACGCACTGCTACGACAACGGTTTCGTCGCCTTTTCATTCACTTATAATAATAATAATAATAATAATAATAATAATAATAATAATAATAATAATAATATTAATATTATTATTATTATTTATGATGATGACATTGTTTACAGACAAATTTTTTGAAGTTCTAAGCGTTTTGCGACATATATAATGATATGACTATGACAACAAAGCAAACACCATGAAATTAGAAAACATATAAACATGCTGAAAATATTTGAGGTAGGAAATATGATTAGGTCTTTAAGTTTGTTCTTGCCGTTGAAACATGTGATTTTTATGGACACTCTTGAAAGTGATCATTTCACTGTGTCTTTGTGTCTAATTTCAATTTGCAATTCGTTCCACATTGATGGGCCCTGATATGCAAAAGAACGTTGTACATATGACTTCGTTTTCATAATGGGAATAATGATTATACGGTTGTCAGAAGAGGAGCGTAATTATCTTGTTGGTTTGTATACATGGATGAGGCTAGATATATATGTTAGACTGGAGTCCGTCAGTGAAAGGTAGTACAGAGAACAAATTTTGTGTTTGATTGCCAGTGTAGGGTTCAGAGCAGCTGGGAGGTGTGCTCTGATCGTGATACTCTCAGGATTATCCAATCAGCTGTATTTCGAACATTTTAAGGTTGCTCGAGTAGATATTGAGACGAACCAGAGGAATTTTATACTTCCGGATAATACTGGTACTTTCTACTCGGGCAGCGGTTGTTGCTTTCACACAGTAAGACGAAACTAAATTGAGTTGCACGTCGCTTACAAGACAGTGTTTACTAATTATATCAAAGATTTTAATAGCATTTTCAGTTGAGGGTCTCTCATTCCTAAGACCTTAGCAAAGTTGTAGTTGTTCTCCGTTAAACAGGTGGAACTTAAAGATAATGTTTTCATTCGAGCAATTATTTGTATTGCTCTTGCCTCTAGCACATTCTCTAGGTCTGACTGATCAACGTCAGCTATTTCCGATCTCTGTTTTGGAGTTTATTATAAAGTTATACAACTCTTTTGCAACACTGATAGATGGAGGATCAATATTCATAATATTTTATTATCACATTAAAATCGAAAGTCATCGAGAGTATATACCTGAAACATAGACAATATTGGACCTATAGCTTTGGAAACATAAACATCCGGAAATACGAGTACATGTTTGTGTTAAAATCAAACGCATGACTTGGATTATTATCAGAATAATAACTTGACGCTGTTACATCAAAATCCATAAAGATTTTAAACAGGATCAACAAGATATGGGCTATGACCGACATTATATTTAGATCGTTTTGTAAAACCACTTATCTTTTCTGATTGTTTAATACTATCCACGTACTGGTTATTGCTAAGATCGGATGTAGATACTGGCCCGTACGTAGAAGTTATCGTATTATCAACCCTAATAAAACCACTTGATACCGTACAACCGGATTTTTTATTATAAAAGCGTCTAAGGACGTAATTGCACTTTCTAATGCTGTACTTATATCAGCGACAACATACAATTATTTTGTTACATCAAATGGGACAACCCGATTATGAGGCGTTGTTATTTTATTCGAGCCCATGTTTAGCATACATATAATTGCACCACCGGTTTGCTTAACATGCAGCTCGACCTGATACATCAATCGTACTGTTTCTTGCAGTAATTGATCTCAGGTAAATATAAAATCTAACTGCAATATCATACCGAGCTGTTACGTTATCTTCTTCGATCCTATAGCTAATGCACCAGTCATCCTATCGCTTGATTTTATTATATAGTTGTCCTTGCCAAACATTACATATTTTAGGAATCATTATCGGTAAAACTTAAAGTGTCAAGTTGGGGATTAAATATTAATTTCACTGCTCGTGTTTGATCTTTGTTGATTGATGGATATGTTTTTCTAGATTGAAAACTCGTTGTCCTGCTATGATAAGGTTTCCGGCCATTGTGTCATATGATCGCTTAATGTAATTTGTAAGATCAATACATGAAGCTGTAGTTTATGTTGCATCAGCAGATGATTAACGTACCGAATTTCTTGTAGTAGCTCGTGTAATTGATGATGATAAAATTGTGTGCACATGTGACATGATGTTCATAATAAGCTTTGATACCGAATGAGTAATTAAACGTAAACACAATTTTGTTTGTTTGTTTGTTTGATTAGGATTTTTAACGTAGCTTTAACAATTTTTCAGTCATATCGCTACGATGTCTGCAGTGAGGCAGTTTATAGTGATGTCTAGCACTGAGACATCATGCCGCAGACATGTAACATGATGTCTCACCCAGTCACATTATCCTGACACTAGGCCGACCAGTCCTAACACTAACCTCTTAATGCTGAGCGTCAAGCGAGGCAGCTGTTAGTACCATTTTTGTAAGTCTTTGGTATGACTCGGCCGGGGATCGAACCTACGACCTCCCGCTTCCGGGGCGGACGCTCTAACCACTAGGCCACCGGAGCGGTAAACACAATTTTGAGTTACTGGATTGTCAATATCTGATAGTCTGACGTAATGAATCTGGCAAAACAAACTTGCTAATAAACTTAACTACATATTCAACTACGATCAGGTGTATATTTATACGATCAATCTTCAGCTGGAAAAATATAAGTTGCTGAAAGAGTACAACGAAAAACTAAACAATGAACTTGGTGCTGGCGAAGATATATTTGTTATAAGGACACCCGAATGCCTTGTTTGTGTTGTTCAGCTAGACACGGACGAAAATAACTTTGTTGTGTTTGATGATATCCCGTTAAGCAATGTCGAAATGGACAAGATCAAATCTTAATTTTTGTTGTCAACGAATCGAAGATGTATTACAATTTATCTTGCCCAATGGTTTTATAACTTTTATCGTTTAATCAGAATTGTGTTAGATTGTTTAATAGCTCTAAGAATATTGACTTTGCTAAGATATCACAAGAATAATGCTGCTATGTCTTAAGTGACATTTTTGCTGAGCTGTATGATGAGGCCGCTCATAGAAATAAAAGTTTTTCTTATTCAATATACTTGCCAGATATACTAAGCTTATGTTTCGATGCGAAATTTACATGTTCTTATACTTGAAAGAAGTAAAAAATAAATAATGTGATATTCATCATAATGGACAAGGTGTGGATAAATCTGCTAAAAAAGATGTTGCTACCAGAAATGTGTTTAAGAACAAAGTTGAACAAAAACGTGCTGCACAACAACAAATTATGGAAGAAACGGCAAGACTCTTTAAGCCAATTGTACGTGGTAAACAACTCTGTGTTGACAAAGTATCACCAGATGATTTAGGAAAACTGAAATAAAGCTCTGCGAGGAACTTAAAGACGTAAATATCCAAGAACAAACGTATGATGATGGTTTAAAGCAAACAAAGTTGATCCCAAAGAAACAATTGAAGTTAGACCAGAACATCCCAAAGACTACTTACTCAGATTTTCTAAGGATAAATACAATAAATATCGACATCACAAAAAAAGTTGAAATTAAGAGAAGATGAATGCACAAAGGCAATTTCAGAAGTTGAACCTTACATTGGAGACTAAACATGCTATGATTTTAATGATGAAAGACTAATTAATTAATTTTACTGAAAATATAACATTTTATGAGAATATTTTTGATCTTGCAAAAAAGATCTTATGAAAGGAAAGATAGCAAAAAATATATATCGAACACTAGCAAAATATAAACCCAAAAGGGTAGACTTCTAGAAAAATCGTTTCGTACAGTTTTAGTTGAAGTTTTACATAAAAAAAATATTTAAGAAACGAGACAAAACTATTTGGAGAATAACAATGCATCATAGCAAACAGTTGTAGAGACTTATATTTGTTGTGTTTCAGCAACCGAAAACGCTTGGCAGTCAGGAACAAAACAATTTATTTTATAGCGCTGACGTCAGACAAATATTCGTCAGATAAACTCTAAGCAATATCCCGAACGAGCGATTGAATGCAACTTTACAAATAAAAATACCAAAAACGTATTGGTACGTGTTTTGGCTCTAATAAACAGTAACATAAACAGTAAAAACAGCAAGGTTTGTACAATTTAACAAATAATTTATTTCCCTGAAGAAGAAAAAAGCAACAATGTAAAATGAAAAACTAACTTACGGTTTTTAGAATCAAATAAAAACAAAAATAATGCAATCCACTAATTAAATGTTAAAAGTCTTAGTTATGAAATGTTTTACTGAATTCAAGTTTGAGTCCCGATGAAAATTCAAGATGGAAGACATGACAGAAGTTCTACTCTTAATAGTGTTCTATCTACAGTTCCTTGTAGAAACACAAGAAATATCACTTCCGTGTTTGAAATCCGAATAAAATTGGTACGAACTGTCTTTGTCAAAGAATTATGTATGAGCACTCAAATATTTTAAGCGAAACGAATTAATGTTTTACAATCGAAATAATTTGAAGAAAAATTACAGTAAAACTCAACTTGACACAATGTAAGAAAACTCTTTGATCTCATTTGTTTTAAACCCAGACGGCCTACTTTTTCTATAGAGAAAGGTTACACATTACTCTAAAAAGCAAATCTAAAGTCGTCTCGTGATTTTGTTTACATTTTAAAGTCTGTACTTTAGTACAGCCTCGATTTCACTCTCTGTGTCCTTTGTACTAAGAACGAAATAAAAACGTTGTTTAGATAAAAATCAAGAATTAAGGCGTTGAGCTAGGTACTTGGATACAACTTTCCTAATTTTAGGTTTTCGACAAACTGTACTGAATGTTTGGAAAATACATTCCAATAGCATGTAATGAAAAAACAATTGAAACTAACAAACAAACAATTGCCTGAAATCAAATATAAATCAAGTCAAATACACGTAACACTTATCTCGTGCGAATATGTTCCTGATAGAGGGAATACAAAAGTATCAGGATGATCACATATATCTGTCAAACAATTTTGATCTTTTAAACCAATATTTCACTTTGACGTCAAAGTACAGAGAACGAACTGTTTGATCCCTCGATGATATTCAGGTAATGTGGACGTTAATAGCTATTCCAGAAAATGCTACTGAAGCTGGTCCTCCACTATTTGTTGTAGTTCCACTATACTACGTGTATTCGCTTTGACAGATACATAACACTTGAATGTGTTATAGGCCCGCAGCTAGCAGGGATAGCAGGAAGTGCATTACCAAACATTTTAGGTATCGGACGCGGAATGCAGGTATACCCAATTCAAAGACGGACTCGTGGAAGTCGTGGCCGAGCAGTGATACTACAGAAAACAAGACGATTACATCGTTTGTGTGAAATAATTTAGAAAATGCTGATAAACTTAAAGATTTCAGAGGATTTATTGGAGTATTTTCCAAAAGAAAAACTAGCAAGTAGATCACCGGAAAATAATCAAAGCTGTATGATCAACAATGCAATGACAGAACGCACTAGGTAGTTCATTACAACAACTACTTTTTTTGCTCGTTTTGTCTTCCTCCGAGTGATATTATTCAACTGTACGCCTTAAAAATATATTAAAGTAAACTAGAACTCTAACATGTTTCAACGTCTTCATATTGTGGTTAATTTTTTTTGTTATATTTATCAAACAAATAAATGGATTCAATACCGGATCTAAACACAGCAAGTTTTTAAAATCCTGCTATTTGACCCGCTTACGAAAATCAGCAATAATCGTAAAGCGGTACTTGGGTCTTAAACGATCTTAACATTAATTTTGTCTCACATCAAGTACAAAATGACAACATTCTCTCAATTGCAGAACCAAAGCCAATAAAATCAATAAAACAACAGAATCAATCGCTAATAACAGAAAAAGGCTGAAATGTATCTGTAACATATGGGGTAAGATACAGAATATATTCCTTAAGATAAATCTGGTGAGACAATCACTGGTGGTTGTGCGATGAACACCCCGAGTGCAAGTACACGAACAAGGTTCGCTGAAAAAGTTATTTTAGTAAGCGACCAAAAATATACGACATGTAATTGTGAAGATGGGAACACAGATCTGTGCCTGGAACAAAAACAAAAGATAGTTTATTATTGCCAGCGTTGAAGTCACAGAGCTATCATCGTTCAGGATTGGATATGCATACAATTATTGGTAAATTACCAATTCCAAAGTGAGGATGGACATTGCCATGATACAAATGTAATGGTCTATGGAATCCACTTGATCATCTACGATCCGTTACCAGGTCAATAACATTACGATCAATTTGATGAAATTGCAAAGTGTCCTGACATGAATTATCTCGATCTCTTCAACGAACAACTAGGTTGCGATCGTGTAAAGCTTGATGACTCAATAGAGACGAAACCGGATAATGTGCGAGAACGAGTTGAACGAAAGCTGGTTCAAGGTATTATTGGAGCAAAATATAAACATGGCGTTATTGTACTTAGTACACTTGCTTCAGATATCAGTGGAATGCGTTTCTATGAAAGAATGTCGTCGCAAACGCAGTCGACGACATCTGGGCGATAGATCTCGCAGACATGCAAACTGTGACAAGCGATACTAGATTAACGTTATTTATGTAGTTAGCAAATACGTGTTTAGTGTTCCTGTTTCTGATAAAACACGATAACAAATGCTCTAGAAGATATTATTGTTGAGACGGAGAGAGAAGATAATTTTGGACTGACCATGGGACAGAGTTTTCTAACAAGCGGTAGTTTCTGAAAGAAAGCAAAATAGGAAATTATGTTACCGTAACGAAGGAAAGAGTGTCTTTGTCAAACGAGTTAATCGCACGATAAAAGAAAAGATCTAAAAATATCGTGCAGCAGAAAACACCAAAATATATATTTATGATTTGCTAGCAATGATAAAGAGTTATAATAGAACTACACACAGTGCAGCAAGTATTTCACCGAACAATGTTATACAAAATAAGATTCTTGCAAATGAAAACATATACCGCAGACATAGATGTAACCTATTGGTGATCGTGTTAGAAGTTTATTGTTGAAAAAGACCGTTGAAATAGGTTTTACCACGAACTGGTCTGAAGAAGTGTTTATCATCGACAATATTATATCAACAATACTGGTAAAATATCCTGCAAACGAAGATGTCATAGGAAGTTTTTATGAGCAAGAAATGCAACTAAGAACACAAAATCTATATGTACTCGAACGAGTTATAAAAGAGAGTGGTAAACGATGTTGGGTCAAATGGTGCGGTTAGTGTTGCAAGAGCTGGATTCCAACTACTTCGATTAAATAGCTTTTACTAGATCGCTAGTGATATGAATAGATCACCATAGATGTTTTTCAGATTTTAGAAGAACAGACTTTCATTTAATTGGTCTGCACAACGATATCAGATATCGTCTTGGATCTGCTGTTCAATCTATCTAAAGGTTTGCGATCTTTACAACAATAAAATAAATTTTTTATAATTTTTGGCTACCATATACTTCGGAATGTTCAATACGTATAAACGGCTTTGAATATTCTCCCCAATCATCAGATGCTCCGTGACAGTAAAATCAAATTTGTTTATCTTTTTGTCGAGTTAATACTTGACACTGTATAGTGATTGCGCTGCAACATAAAGTTGTTCATGAGGTATACTTGAGGTACAATACCTTGTTCATCGGCAAGTTAATCATCAGTACAGGAAACATATGTTTCAAGATCAAACTTCGGAAGCAGCTTTGTGATGTTCTACATGTTGATGTGTTCTTGTCAGTTGGGTACAATCTTCAATTTTGTCTAGATCAGCTCGAAGATCAGACAATTTGTTACAAACATATCAGGTTTAATTAGCGACATTATAATTAAACTTTTAGCTGATGTAAATAATAAAATTGCCAGAAGAAATAAGGATTATTGCTAGAGCTAAATTTTTAAATATGAACATGCCCCTTGACTCGGTTAAAGTTTTTTATGAGTAAAGAAATATCGTATATCAATCATGTTAATCGTATCGTTTTATATGATCCTTACTCTGGTTTTCGATTACTGTTCACATATATCGAGGTATCTGAACTTGCAAAATAACAAAAAGACTTAGTTGTCAGATATGACAGCGAAACTTTCATGAAATAGGCTCACTGGTGCTTGACCCGAGACAATCTTAGGGCTATTCTAAAGATTTATCTTTAATCAATGGAGTGCAAAGCACTCTAATTTATTGTTAAATATTTGAATAACATGGAACGTTTGTTACTCGAGCTAATGTTGTAAACACATATCAACTTGAAGAGGCTATAAATAATGTCTTTCATGGCGATGTTAATGCATGGCCTACTTCGAAGCAGAACAAAAAACAAATCTTGGGTTCCTTAACAACGTCGAAGTCAATTGAGTGTTGAAATATGGTAAGATTTGGGCCGATTACGACAGAGAAATGCTAACAAATATGCGAATTTCTGTTTAGCTAACGAATTTTGAAAGAAAATTCTATAACTGTAACAAGGACAAGATTTTCGAATCCGTCGTTCGTCTTTATTCCGTTTATATGATCAATAGAACCATGACATACTACATAAATGAAAAGATGAAAGAGACATAAAGTTTGAGTAGTTAAGAGATATAAAGTTTGAGTAGATAAGAGATATAAAGTTTGAGTAGTTAAGAGATATAAAGTTTGAGTAGTTAAGAGACATAAAGTTTGAGTAGTTAAGAGATATAAAGTTTGAGTAGTTAAGAGATATAAAGTTTGAGTAGTCTCCACACCTAGTACTCACACTTGCAAATATCCCATAGTACCAACATAACCAATACTTAGTTTTGTTATAATGTTCCTGACAACTTCGTCTCTGCTAGCCTCATACAAATCGTACATCGGATGTGGTCTAAACTCCTCTGTCAAAGACAAAGTGGAAATATTGATATCGTTGACTTGATCATTTACATGATTAATTTGCCTTCCTGCAGGAGATTTGTGATTGAACATTGTCCAGATGAAATCATTTAAGAACATTTTAGTATTTACATTAGCATCTACTACTTTTACTGTTATCCTGTAACCCTTCGATGTCCGAACGCATTTTTTTTTTTTTGAGATTTATAACACCACTACGTTCATTGCTGGCGACATTTTATATTTTGGAAGGCATCCGAATATTTCCTGGTGTCTTGCAAGACCATTAGCATTGAAATATCGTTGGTATACATTTGCCATCTTATAATATTAATAATTTTGTTTCTCTAACAATTTCGTATCGTACTATAAGATAAATATAAAACAAAATATTATATGATGTTGAAACATGCATATATCGCGAAACGAAGGTAGTTCGTGACAAAATATCAGCCCCGAAAAATTGCAACAAGATTTGTCAATTTGAGAACAGTTGCAGATTTGATTTTGAAAAAATCAACTTTTACTAACAGATTTCTCATCTGCAAATCTGTTTCATCTACATCAGCCAAACGTAAAATCTGAACATGCAACGCACTAGGGTTTAAAAGTCATCGTGCAAATTCATTTTCGTTCGTTTTTCAAAGATGAGTATATTATCGGAATGACAATCTGATCAGAAGCAATTATCTCAACAGCATTCAAAGAATTTGATCCTTACATTAATTTGTTGTCATTGTTAGAGGGTGTGTTTAAGGAGATACAAAGATTGATTAATATACAACATCTAGATCGGATTGAATATTTGATAAGATAACATAAATTTTGTTTCAAACTGTGAAATATAATTCATTGTTAGGTAGTTCGTCGATCTGCCAGCTAAAATTAGAAACAAAAAATATTGTATCAATGTCAAGAACAATAACAAATATTTCCGTTTTGGTGTTATAATCAGCCTTATTCACAGTAAATAATCACACCGACAGAGTATCAAATTACATTTGTCATTTTAACAATCTTAACTTTTCTGGAATTGTATTTCCAGTTTCCGATTATCGAATTCCAAAATTTCAGAAACAAAACATTTAGTTTTACCAGGTGGTAATAATATATTTGGAGTGGATGCTGATACACACAAGATTTATCCAAGATATATCAGCAATCAAACCACATCAGATCTCTTGCGCTAAATCCAAACAAGCAAAAATAAACTTGTTGTTTTATAAAAACCATTATGTGGATCAAAATTTTTAACGGGTTGGTTCGTGGGCAGAAAATAAGCACCATGAAAAGAAACATTTCTGTTTAAGTGTCTCCAAGGATGTAAGTCTCAGCTGGTATTAGATCGTCACCTAGAATATTGTTCTAACGTACAACGAATATATATGTAAGGTAAAAATGAAAACATATTGCAGTCCACGAACTAAAGACACAAGATGAAATGTTTGTTTATCATTTACCACGGTTTTCGAGTCGATTATACTTCCTCTTCACGGAGTAAACAATATTCCTATTAAATCTTCTACAAGAAAAATACAAGAACATGTTCAATGTGTGGTCACATACAAAGTTGTATGTGATGTTGATAAACGTTTATCAAGATATGTTTTAACTTAATCGTGAAGATAAGCCTGCTTTGTGGTTGTTGAAAAACTCATTATCGAGATTGATGTTACTCAGCATGATACCAAAAATGAAACCGCTTACAAAAAAAACGAGAAATAGACTTTGCTTCGGCACAAATATGTCATATTTACGATTGGGTGTTTACGACTCAAGATCGAGGAAAAGATCACTTATTATAGGTAAGTATAGTGGTTCAGCTCATGGCAAATGCAGTCTTAAATATACCGCACCAGATTTCTTTCCTGTTGTTGCTCATAATTTCTGTGGATAAGATTCTCATATTATCTATGAAATTCATAACGGAATTTATTGGATTACGTAGTAAACGGTACTGTCTATAAGTATTAGATAATAAGGTTTAAAAAAAACAGGCTAACAGAATAAAGAGAAATGCGGTGGGTAAATCAAATGGATTTGATAATTATAAGTTGGCGTTAGACGGTTTTAGCGGTCATGCTCAAATGATGGCAATAAATTCAAATCATCCCATAACTGAGACAGATGTTATAATATGTCATATTTACGATTGGGTGTTTACGACTCAAGATCGAGGAAAAGATCACTTATTATAGGTAAGTATAGTGGTTCAGCTCATGGCAAATGCAGTCTTAAATATATCGCACCAGATTTCCTTCCTGTTGTTGCTCATAATTTCTGTGGATAAGATTCTCATATTATCTATGAAATTCATAACGGAATTTATTGGATTACGTAGTAAACGGTACTGTCTATAAGTATTAGATAATAAGGTTTAAAAAACGGGCTAACAGAATAAAGAGAAATGCGGTGGGTAAATCAAATGGATTTAATAATTATAAGTTGGCGTTAGACGGTTTTAGCGGTCATGCTCAAATGATGGCAATAAATTCAAATCATCCCAGAACTGAGACAGATGTTATAATAGAATCTAGGTCTTTGTAATTTAGATGATAAAATATACTATTCTGACGGCATTAATACATTTGCGTCAGGATATAAAATGACTGATAGTGTTGATTTTAGCAGGTGGAATTTTCAGATTGGTTATTAGAGTAAGAAAAGGATAATAAACATTTTGTATGAAATATGGAATATAATTGAAGATATTATGGTGGAAGATACCGAGTTAAAGACTAAGAGAATTCTCTTTCATGATAAACATATGACTACTGTGCTTAAAAATATAAACAAGATAGAGTTGTCTCTGGCTTGTAATGATTATTCGGAATATTTCGATAAACTTGCTTAGACCACAAAAGAGCTCGTTAAAACTATTGACAATATTTATAATCTAATATCGCAAAACAATCACACACGAATTACAGTTGATGACGAGCTAAAAGAATGTTGCGTTATTAAGACAATAGTTTTGCATGGAAACTTTATTGAAATGTTAGAACCTGATTCTCTTATCAACGGTAAAATATATATGAACATGTTTTGTAATGATCATGAGAGTTATATTATTGCAAAAGCTGAGATGTTAAATATATCTAGCGAAATCTCCAGCAATTTTGTGTGAAATATCAGACATAAATATTGCTAATAATTTCATAGGAGAATTTTGGGTGGAATATATTGGTAGTTTTATAAAGGCGGTGTTTTTGGATCAAATCCTATTTTGTTTGACGACAGCGGTGATTCAATGGCATGTCGTTGGCGAGTAAACGATTTTGAAATAGACGCTGCTGCCTCAGCAAAGTTGTTTTTGTAGTTGTTTAGACTAGCGTCGGGGGGGGGGGGGGGGGCTATGGAAGGGAGAGAATTCTGTTTTCTTCAAGTTTAAAATACGATTTGGGCCTGAACACCCCTTTTAAGACTACGCAAATGGTAGTATAAAGACAAGCACCTGTTTTTGCAGTTATTGAAGGCACAAGCCGTTTAACCTTCATATACAGCCATGAAGATAACTGTTTATAATGTCAGAAAATGATGATAAAGCGTTTTTATTCGCTTCCTGTCTGAAACATGGCATTTAATAACAATTTTGCCTATATAGCAATAAAATTGTTGTCTCATTGTGCTGCTAAAAATAATCGTTACTCGCCTTAAGGCGTTCTCTTTTCGATTGAAAACTATAAATTGAATAGATAAATAATGTTATAGATCAATATACAGACACAGTGAAAGCATAATTAACGGCAGACCCATAGGCACGCGTATCCTTGTATCATAACTTCCAGGCTTTTGCGTATCCTTGTATCATAACTTCCAGGCCTTTGCCTTTACCATCAAATCTGACGCTATGAAAACATGAAATAGAAAATGTGACATCAACCAATAAACTGTTGACAGAAACTTTTAAAAGTATATCCCAAACTACAAATTCTGAAAATAGTAGTATTAAATATTTACGATCAGCTGTAAAGCGCATGTAGTACGTAATCAGACTGCTTAATTTAAATACGTCATATTTCCTTCTATTAAGGTCAACCTGCAAATCATCCCAAGCAGATGGTAAGATGCGGTGTTTCTTTAAATAGTCATAACTTAAACGTCAAACTAAAACGCATCTTTTTGTGCAATATTTTCATTAGACCTAACTCTATAACCTTTTAGCACAAATTTTATTAGCCTGGCCATAACCTGGAAGGTAATGGACAGACGCTTTTTGTTTTAATTTTTTAAAAAAAACAACAAAGAAATAATAATAGAAAATGCTGATTAAACCATAGGTCACAAAACCTAAACAAATTTTGAAATATTTGTGAGACTATCTGATGGAAATCAAGGATGAAAACGCAAGATAACCAAAGGCTAGAAACATTGAAAATGTTGCATTGAATACTGCATTATATCGGTGTTAATCTACGTAAGATAATAATACTATAATCATGAATGCAAACTAAAACAATTTAAAATTATTTTAAAAAAAGAAAATGTTCAGGCACTTTGATGAGTCAGTCTTCTGATATTTGTCATACATAACGTTACTTCGTGACGTGCAGAGATGCATGCTCTTAATTAACACTCGCACTCAAATGCCAATTTTTTTCATTTGGTCTCCTTCCCACGGAAATGCGGTAACACGTGCAGATAGAAAAAATGACACGTGATTTATGCCAATTGCTAAATGATACTTGCTTTGTGCGAATTATCAAATACATGAGTAAGTTTTGTATCTCCGATATGGTGTATCGCCACGTGTAGCCGACTCGTCTAAAGCGTTCTCCATTACGGATCATTGCCATCTCACCTCTCTGCGTGGGTTCGAGTCTCAGATTCTGACAATGCGGGTATGTGAGAAAGCTTGCCAGTAGGTTCTCGTGGGTTGGTGGTTCTTTCTGGGGTTTTCACGGATTCTTCCTCCACTGTTAATACTGGCGCATCGTATAGCCTATCGTGTGCTTATAATGGTGTTAAACATTACAACAACAACAAGAGTAACCAGTGTAGTCTCTATATGAGGAAATAGTGTATCCTCTACAAGCGTCAACAGTGAATCCTCTACAAAGAGTAAATACTGTATCCTCTGCAACAATAAGTGTTGTATCCCAGGAATGTGCGGCATACTTAAAATTTATGGGTGATAATGATCAGATCTATATATCTGTAATTCTCTATGCACAACTATCCTTGGCGCAAGCTTTTGTGTGGAGAACACCATATGAGTCGAGGCATTTGTTTTATCTACATATGTATGAAACACATGTTATTGATACTGCAGCAAATGAATCAGGTGCTACTTTTCATTACTGAGTACTGCTAAGTCACCCATTTCTAGACTTGTTCACATTTCTTCCATATTATTAGTACCGTGTGCCCTGGAATAAACACCAGTAACTAATAAAGTATGGAGTAAGTTCCCGTAACTGATGAAGTATGGAGTAAGGTCTCACTGGACAGTTGGGGGTTTTCTTTTTTTTTTGGGGGGGGAGGGCGGCCTAACTCAGATTAATTCTAAACCACATTACAGATTTAGCTTATGTGTGAAGTGACAAATGCTAGGATTGCGATAATTAGGCTCATGCTTTCTGCCTTAAATATTAGGTGTCAAAATACGAAACTATCCAGTGAGACCTAAGCTCCCATAACTAATGAGGTATGGAGTAAGCTCCCGTAACTGATGCAGTATGGAGTAAGCTCCCGTAACTGATGAAGTATGGAGTAAGCTCCCGTAACTGATGAGGTATGGAGTAGGCTCCCGTAACTGATGAGGTATGGAGTAAGCTCCCGTAACTGATGAAGTATGGAGTAAGCTCCCGTAACTGAAGAAGTATGGAGTAAGCTTCCGTAACTGATGAATTATGGAGTAAGCTCCCGTAACCGATGAATTATGGAGAAAGCTCCCGTAACTAATAAAGTATGGAGTAAGATGATGAAGTGTGCAGTAAGATCCCGTTTTATTTTACAAAGTAGCTTTAAATTTATTTCAGTCATATTGCTACCATGTCGCAGATATGTAGCATCATGTCCCCCCGTAACTGATACAATATGGAGAGCAAGTTGTTGAAGTGTTATATGCAGCCAAAAGCGTGTGCACAATTTATCAACCAATTTTAAAACGGGGCCTGGGGTCAATGTAACTGGAGCTTAAAACTCACCAATTAGGAAATTATTAGAAAAAAGATTTAAAATGGGATCGGTAACATATTCATACAGCTTTACAGAGAACTTCTCCATACAAAGAAAATTACAACACATTAAAATTCGGTAGCGTAATACAAATATCTATAAAATAAAATAAAATTACGTTTTTAATAGCAAAAAACAAATTAAAAAAAAATAGGCAGGTAAGAAACAAGTTTATGTAAATTAATTAAAGAAGGTGATGCTGAATTAGTACTGTTATCAAATATATTTGTGTTTTGGATGAATATTTGCATTCTCAAACATGTCAGCTCATTTGATCATTTGTTACTTCCAGGCTTAATAGATATAAAACTGTGTTTAGATAATTTGATTCAGTAAACAATACATATCTCGTATCATTATATCTATTACATGAAGAAAAAGAAAACAATAAACAATTTCAGTATTTTCCACATATACAAACGTTTGTATCAGACAAGACTACTTATTTAAAATGTTCTTTTAAAATGTCCCATTTGTTTACTAGTTAATATAATTGGGTAGTAAATCGCCAGATAGCAGAGCCGCTCACATAGCCGATTATACCTTAACACATAAGATGTGATTCTCTATACTTATTAATATCAACATATTATGAGTAATAAGATCGGTTCTCCTGCTTTTTGTATCAACATATTATTACTAATGGGTTTGGTTCTCTAGCCCTATTAATATATTATAACAAACTTCACAAATTCTGATCTTTTCTCATAACCGATCACTTCTATATTGGCATTATGGATTTGAGGTCTTCATGCAAGATTTACTTGCATTCAAAATTAAAGAGCTTGACAACATGTCAATCTACGCACCTCCGAAACGTAGGATTTGTCGACGGAAATTCTCCAAATAGCATTAGCAATATTATGTTTTTGCAAAACAAGCGTTAACACATTTTTATAAAGAATGTTGCTTAGTTTAAATTTTAATCAAGGTATATATTATTATAACTTTAGCAAGTCATGAAATAATCAAAGTAGGGTGCCACGTGTTTGAAACTGTTGTGCCACTCTTAACACGGATCATGTCCCCAGAGATTTTCGGCGTAGGGATAATATCCCTAATTGCAATGGATGCCCTTAGGAAGTCAAAATCTTGCACCATACCCCCCCCCCCCTAAAATTATCTTCTGCAAAACTGAATAGTAAATCAACAAATAGTAGGGTCGCTTACTTAATGACTAAGGCGCAGAGTGCATATTATAACTAATAACATCGTAATATCAATATAAACAGGTTATAACTAATAAGATCGGTTCTCTGGCCTTATAAATATAAACAGATTAAAACTAATAAGATTGGTTATCTGGCCTTTTAAATATGAATAGATTATAACTAATAAGATTGGTTCTCTGGCCTTTAAAATATGAATTGATTATAACTAATAAGATTGGTTCTCTGGCCTTTTAAATATGAATAGATTATAACTAATAAGATTGGTTCTCTGGTCTTTTAAATATGAATAGATTATAACTAATAAGATTGGTTCTCTGGCCTTTTAAATATAACAGATTAAAACTAATAAGATTGGTTCTCTGGCCTTTTAAATATGAATAGATTATAACTAATAAGATTGGTTCTCTGGCCTTTTAAATATGAATAGATTATAACTAATAAGATTGGTTCTCTGGCCTTTTAAATATGAATAGATTATAACTAATAAGATTGGTTCTCTGGCCTTTTAAATATGAATAGATTATAACTAATAAGATTGGTTCTCTGGCCTTTTAAATATGAATAGATTATAACTAATAAGATTGGTTCTCTGGCCTTTAAAATATAAATAGATTATAACTAATAAGATTGGTTCTCTGGCCTTTTAAATATAACAGATTAAAACTAATAAGATTGGTTCTCTGGCCTTTTAAATATGAAAAGATTATAACTAATAAGATTGGTTCTCTGGCCTTTTAAATATGAATAGATTATAACTAATAAGATTGGTTCTCTGGCCTTTTAAATATGAATAGATTATAACTAATAAGATTGGTTCTCTGGCCTTTTAAATATGAAAAGATTATAACTAATAAGATTGGTTCTCTGGCCTTTTAAATATGAATAGATTATAACTAATAAGATTGGTTCTCTGGCCTTTAAAATATAAATAGATTATAACTAATAAGATTGGTTCTCTGGCCTTTTAAATATAAATAGATTATAACTAATAAGATCGGTTCTCTGGCCTTATAAATATGAATAGATTATAACTGATAAGATTGGTTCTCTGGCCTTTTAAATATAAACAGATTATAACTAATCAGATTGGTTCTCTGACCTTTTAAATATAAACAGATTATAACTAATAAGATTGGTTCTCTGACCTTTTATATATGAATAGATTATAACTAATAAGATTGGTTCTCTGGCCTTTTAAATATAAACAGATTATAACTAATAAGATCGGTTCTCTGTCCTTATAAATATGAATAGATTATAACTAATAAGATTGGTTCTCTGGCCTTATAAATATAGACAGATTATAACTAATAAGATTGGTTCTCTAGCCTTATAAATATAGACAGATTATAACTAATAACATCGGTTATTTGGCCTTATAAATATAAACAGGTTATAACTAATAAGATCGGTTCTCTGGCCCTATTAACAGTAACATGTTATAACTAATAAAATCATTTCTCTGGCCTTATTAACATATTATAACTAGTAAGATTGGTTCTATAGCTTTATTAATATCCACATAGTATTGCTAATAAGATCAGTTTGTTTATCAACAGGGCTAGTAACATATATTACACCCTGTTCAGTAATGCAGTGAAGGATAATTTGTTATTTGCTCAAAGACTGAGATTAGGCAGAGCCAAATGATGGTTCTTCACCCTGAAATTGACATGAAATATGGGTTCAGAAAAACAACATTTATACTGGTATCTCGTATGCGTATACATCAATTTGATTGGCAATTATAGATTACACTACTAATGTACTATCAAGTTTATGGATTCTATTTCAGTCATAAATTGCCTCAAAACGTTACTATAATGCCAGGAATTATTTTTTTTCGTTACATAAAGAGTCTTCTTGTAATTGTTGTAAGATATTTAATTGACAATTTTCACAGTGTTTGTATGTGTTTTATTATAAATCGATCACTGCTCTAATTGTCTTTTTATTCATTATGTCACGTTCCTTATTCATAGTTTTGATATCCATTCGTACCCTAGTTTACCGTTTGGCCTAATTATAACCATCTTAGCTGTAGTTACCTATTGCCATTACTAAATAACTACCAGAAAGAAGTTATTAATTGGGACAAAAATAGGCTACATTGTATTACATTTAAATATTTATTACTAAACCATAGGACAGGCCGAGAAGTTCTTGATAAGCAACAATCTGAATTTGAATTTAAGTTCTATGATTATCACTTTAACATTCTTTTGTTATCATTTTTAATTAATATTGTGTGCTTGACCCTTCTTCGTGATTGGGCGTGGTTTTCCGGCATTTATGCAGGCATTTGCATCTAATTTGACTGCATACATTGAACAGAATGGTTTGGTCACATCACATATATTACAGTGAGAGAGTGAGAGAGAGGTTTAATGGGATAGGCTTGAAAATGAGACACGTTGCTAAAATATATAAGATCTAATTATGCTCATAACTGGTCTTAATCTGACACAACCCATTGATATAATCTGTTTCAGCAGGAATGCAGCCTGGGTTCGAGTTTTACTTATGTAGTCAAGTAATACAAACTGCACATAACTATTTATCCTGACACATCAGTCTCATTCTCATCTGAAACGGCGCGTTGTTACTCAAAGTGGTCAGCGTAATTGTTGTGTCTGTGCACCATACGTCTAGTAAATAGGTATGAAACGTGTGTGTCTGTGCACCATACGTCTGGTAAATAGGTATGATAAGTGTGTGTCTGTGCACCATACGTCTGGTAAATAGGTATGATAAGTGTGTGCTTGTGCACCATAGTCTGGTAAATAGGTACGATAAGTGTGTGTCTGCGCACCATACGTCTGGTAAATAGGTATGATAAGTGTGTGTCTGTACATCATACGTCTGGTAAATAGGTATGATAAGTGTGTGTCTGTGCACCATACGTCTGGTAAATAGGTATGATAAGTGTGTGTCTGTACACCATACGTCTGGTAAATAGGTATGATAAGTGTGTGTCTGAGCACCATACGTCTGGTAAATAGGTATGATAAGTGTGTGTCTGTGCACCATACGTCTGGTAAATAGGTATGATAAGTGTGTGCCTGTGCACTATACGTCTGGTAAATAGGTATGATAAGTGTATATCTGTGCACCATAGTCTGGTAAATAGGTATGATAAGTGTGTGTCTGTACACCATACGTCTGGTAAATAGGTATAAGTGTGTGTCTATGCATCATACGTCTGGTAAATAGGTATGATAAGTGTGTGTCTGTGCACCATACGTCTGGTAAAAAGGTATGATAAGTGTGTGTCTATGCATCATACGTCTGGTAAATAGGTATGATAAGTTTGTGGCCTGAAAACGGTAAATATGCTTGTCCATGTGGCATAAAAATGCTTTAAAATTATTTAGCCACCTGAATATTTTTGGAGACAAAAATATGGGACCTACTTAAATCAACATTTTTCATTTTGAGCCGGAGTCCAAACCTATGGAATGTAACATTGTTGAGTTTTTACGGAACCCTATGGGAATTTAACATGGATGGGATTATATGGGTACATACAAGATTTTAATATTAGCTGTGTATGTACGGAAATTTGACATTATGAAAGACATTATGCCTGTCCCCCACCCACCCCCACGAGAATTTAACATTATGTAAGACACGAAGGCCCCCAATGGGAATTTAACATTACATAAATTAAATCAAACAGATTTGTATTACAAAGTTTACAGAATATAAGCAATGTATTGTTAGATACAAAGTCACAAATAATGTCCATGACACGGCATAAAGGATTCAGTCGGTGAATGGAATTACTTTAAGCAGAATATATAGACTGTAAATTATATTATTCGTTCAGTCTACATCCCATATACTGGCAATGGATCTATAACCCAGTTGTATGGTGATGATAAGAACAAACGAAGGTATGTCTGAATTATTTTTAATGAAACTTTAAACATATTTTGGCTATATCATACCTATAAAATGAGAGCCACGTGCCTTTCCTAAGGACATACAGAGGGCGCCGACCCTCACCACGGCTCACTCATTTTAAAAAAGACTAACAAGGAAAGCCTGAAGATTAAATAGGTTTATATCTTCTAGATGTCATGTATAAGAAAATCGGAAATTATATACTATTTGATAAGATGAAAATAAAACGTGTAAGGATTGAGCATGCGCATTAAACATATAATAGTCTGTTTTTGTCAGTTTTTGTTGTTTATGTAGGGTTTAACGCCATTTTTCAGCACACGATAGACTGTACATGGCGGCCAGTATTAAAGAAAGATAAGACAAAGCGTAACTTGTACACATCATATATATATATATATATATATATATATATATATATATATATATATATATATATATATATATATATATATATATATTTATATATCTCCATGATATTTTACCTCAGTTGAAATTATAAATTTCTTATGAAGCGTTAGCAACGGCTGAAGTGGAAATGTGTTGTATATTTGAACAACGCCAGCATTATTTAAAGGCGTTATAACCAAACGTCTAAGACTTCAAGCCAAAAACAGAAAATCTAAGAGCACCATCAACTACGTAAACACATGAAAACAACACATGAAACTGTTGCGTCAACGACAGTAGTGGTATAAGGCCCATAGTCATGGTATAAGTCCCATAGTTATGGTATAAGGCCCATAGTTATGGTATAAGGCCCATAATTATGGTATAAGGCCCATAGTTATGGCATAAGGTCCATAATTATGGTATAAGTCCCGTAGTTATGGTATAAGGCCCATAGTTATGGTATAAGGCCCATAATTATGGTATAAGTCCCATAGTTGTGTTATAAGGCCCATAGTTATGGTATAAGGCCCATGGTATAAGGCCCATGGTTATGGTATAAGGCCCATAGTTATGGTATGAGGCTCATGGTATAAGGCCCATAGTTATGGTATAAGGCCCATAATTATGGTATAAGTCCCGTAGTTATGGTGTAAGGCCCATAATTATGGTATAAGGCCCATAATTATGGTATAAGGACCATAGTTGTGTTATAAGGCCCATAGTTATGATATAAGGCCCATGGTATAAGGCCCATAGTTATGGTATAAGGCCCATAGTTACGGTATAAGGCCCATGGTATAAGGCCCATAGTTATGGTATAAGGCCCATATTTATGGTATAAGTCCCATAGTTATGGTATAAGGCCCAGAGTTATGGTATAAGGCCTATAATTATGGTATAAGTCCCATAGTTGTGTTATAAGGCCCATAGTTATGGTATAAGGCCCATGGTATAAGGCCCATGGTTATGGTATAAGGCCCATAGCTATGGTATAAGGCCCATGGTATTAGGCCCATAATTATGGTATAAGTCCCATAGTTATGGTATAAGGCCCAGAGTTATGGCATAAGGCCCATAATTATGGTATAAGTCCCGTAGTTATGGTATAAGGCCCAGAGTTATGGTATAAGGCCCATAATTATGGTATAAGTCCCATAGTTGTGTTATAAGGCTCATAGTTATGGTATAAGGCCCATGGTTATGGTATAAGCAAATACTTATGGTATAAGGCCCAAAGTTTAATTATTTAGACATACCGTGAAAATAAATCGGTAAATTGTGTAATAATATGCATATTGAATATTCGTGACAAGCTCTGAAACATGATTTATATCAGATGCACGGCTGTTTCATAAACCATGCCTTTTATTAAAAATTACCTTTAATTGAAAATCATATTTAATTGAAAATTACCTGTAATTGAAATCTACCTTTAATTGAAATCTACCTTTGATTGATAAAGTACCTTTAATTGAAAATAACCTTTAATTAAAAATTACCTTTCATTGAAAATTACCCATTTGCTCTGTTATCTTTATATCTGTGCATTTGATACAGTAACGTCAGCGATTGATTTTTTCTAAGCAGAGTTCAAACTTATTCTCTGACCCGTTGCCGAATATACCGTTTCATTCAGCAATCCCTCTACAAATAATCAATCATAACTTTGACGAAAAAAGAACATTTTCAACCAATTTAGCAAACATGGCTTCCATAACTATTTTCAATAATGAATTCCTAATTTTCAAATTCAATCAAAATGACATTACAGAGATAATGTTTTTATTTACAATCGCTGTCAACGGTTATGCAATGTCACGTTACATAAATTACATCCATTTTTGTCGTAGATCATTGACGTAGTGACAATGTAGTTGCCAAGGCTGATTATAATTCATACGGAAACGAAGCTCTCTTTAATTTGCGAGGGCAATGCCTAAACCGAGCAAAACTCTGTCTCTTAATTTGATCAGGAAGTAAATAAACGAGAACTTGATCAGAAACTGTAGTACAGAGGTGAGATATAATTAGTATTGAAATTAAAGTTCACATCATAAAAGTCGCAGACAGCTTATGCAAACCGATTATATCCGTCTTGAGCCACTGCTTCTGTCCAGTATCAGGTCCATATTATTGTTACAGATGCAACTCCTGCAGACGCTGATTTGTATACAGGTGTCTAAGAGTGATACACCTAATCGCTTGGGAAGCAAGAAAAGCTTATTATCATTTGTTCATGTCTTTTTATGAAACCGGGTTTAATTGTTCCCCCTTTTCAAAGTTTTTGCCCATTAAGAATATTAATTGGCATGTGGGTTTTCGTTGTTGTTGGTACCATTGGCTGGAACTTCTATCTAATACATATATACAAGGCATCTATGTCTTTAGATTATGTGCTTTCATGGTAACCATTTTGTACTTTCCAAAGTGTGATTATCACAGAGTTATACAGACCTTTATTAGCTATTGTGCAATCTTGTACTAATTTCCACGGTGAATTGATATGACCCGTAGTTTTTGTTCTGCAATTGAAAACACCTCTGGTTACTACAGTTTTGTTTGGTACTTTTCTGAGTTCTGCCGATGTTGCTTTTTATACGCTCCTTGATTACTCTGTGCAATTTTTTAAGTCCTTGGGCAGTACCGGATTCAGCTAGGGTGGAGCTAGGGCGGAGCCTGTTACATGTGTTATAAAGTGAATCTAAATTTAAAACACAACCCACATAGATATTAAAACACATACATTTTTAACTTGCATAGTAAAGTAATTGTATTTTTGCATTTGCTATACAGCTTTAAAAAAATACGACAAATATGTCTGACATTTCAGTAATTATATTATTTACATGTAGGTAATTGGTAGCTTGCAAGCGTTTAGCGAGAACCATTTGAAAGTGTGGGACCTTTAGGATATGTTACTTTGCTACTAGGATGATTCGAAAATGTACTTAGGTTTTAGAAGTATATTTAAGTTAGCATTTTATCTTCCTTATTTTTGTTTTGTTGCTGGTTTGCTAATGCCCTTATGAAATTGCTAAAAGTTAATTTTTTTTATTAAATGTGTATAAACTGTATGTAAAAAGCTCTATGCAGTCTGCTGTGTTCGTGTTTTTTTAGAAACTGCCATAAAATGTTGATTACAGTTTCCTCTTTGTTCTGTGACTGCTTTTATGACCAGTCACCACAGCAATTAAAAGAAGAAGCAATGGTAACCATGTGCATACCACGCGAAGAAACTTGCAACTAACACTTCTATGCCATTAAATTAATGAAACAGTAGTATTTTTTTTAAATTTAAAATGAGACATCACTTTCATATGTTTATAGATCGCGCCGGTGGTCTAGTGGTTAGAACATCTACCGCGAATGCAGGAGGTCGTGTGTTCGATCCCCTGCCAAGTCATAAGAAAGACTTACAAAAATAATACTAACAGCTGTCTCGTTTGACGCTCAGCATTAAAAGGTTAGAGTTAGGACTGGTTGGCCTGATGTCAGGATAATGTGAATGGGTGGGACATCATGCTACATGTCTGTGGCATGATGCCCCAGTGCTAGACATCACAATAAACTGTCACATTGCAGACATCGTAGCGATATGAATAAAAAGTTGTTAAAGCTACGTTACAAATCCAAATCACATACAAACAAATGTTTATAAATCTTCTCTAAAACTGCATTTTTCTTCAGGGTTTTGATAAACAGTTTCCTATGCAAACTCAGAAACACTGAGAGACCATGTAAAAGACCAAAAGTGTTTTGAGAATGACCTTGTTTCATGGTACTTACACATTCTGTCATTTTCTATATGGCTAGGTTTCATCACAACATAGAATTTGTCATTTTCTATATGGCTAGGTTTCATCACATCATAAAATTTGTCATTTTCTGTATTGCTAGGTTTCATCACATCATAAAATTTGTCATTTTCTATATGGCTAGGTTTCATCACATCATAAAATTTGTCATTTTCTATATTGCTAGGTTTCATCACATCATAAAATTTGTCATTTTCTGTATTGCTAGGTTTCATCACAACATAGAATTTGTCATTTTCTATATTGCTAGGTTTCATCACATCATAAAATTAGTTATTTACTGTATTGCTAGGTTTCATCACATCATAAAATTTGTCATTTTCTATATGGCTAGGTTTCATCACATCATAAAATTTGTCATTTTCTATATTGCTAGGTTTCATCACATCATAAAATTTGTCATTTTCTGTATTGCTAGGTTTCATCACAACATAGAATTTGTCATTTTCTATATGGCTAGGTTTCATCACATCATACAATTTGTCATTTTCTGTATTGCTAGGTTTCATCACATCATAAAATTTGTCATTTTCTATATGGCTAGGTTTCATCACATCATAAAATTTGTCATTTTCTATATTGCTAGGTTTCATCACATCATAAAATTTGTCATTTTCTGTATTGCTAGGTTTCATCACATCATAAAATTTGTCATTTTCTATATTGCTAGGTTTCATCACATCATAAAATTTGTCATTTTCTGTATTGCTAGGTTTCATCACATCATAAAATTTGTCATTTTCTGTATTGCTAGGTTTCATCACATCATAAAATTTGTCATTTTCTATATGGCTAGGTTTCATCACAACATTAAATTTGTCATTTTCTGTATTGCTAGGTTTCATCGCAACATAAAATTTGTCATTTTCTATATTGCTAGGTTTCATCACATCATAAAATTTGTCATTTTCTGTATTGCTTGGTTTCATCGCAACATAAAATTTGTCATTTTCTGTATTGCTTGGTTTCATCGCAACATAAAATTTGTCATTTTCTGTATTGCTTGGTTTCATCGCAACATAAAAAAATTTCATTTTGTATACTTCTACGTTTCATCACAACATAATATTTGTCATTTTCTAAATTATGCCTGCTCGTCCCTCAACAATTTGTGAACGAATAGGTCTATATAAAGAAAATGTGTTTAAGTTCATTCCATTTCCGCTTCTAATTCTCAGTAGGCTAGCTAATTTCTGTATATTGGACGACAAACGATATTATCAATCGGATACAATTTGTTGTGCATCAGAGACCTGTTGATTCCGAAACTTTTGAATTATGTATACAAACATTTAACCCTTCACTGTCAAATCCATATATCATGTAAATGGAAAATGCTGACTCAGCAATGAAGTGCCTTGAGAGAGAGAGACAAAATCATACATGTCATTTATTCATAAATATCCACAGCGCGACTGGTCAGCAATAATTTGCATCTTAATACAGGTTGAGAAATGGTGATTTATTATTATATTTGCATCATTCTTTCATTAAAAAAAATATAGCTTGTAAGGAGCCTAATACAAAATGTTTTAAAATTGTGAAGGAATCTAGTTCAATATGTAACTTTAAGACGCTCAGGAAAAATATATAGTACATAATGTAACTTCGAGACACTCAGGGAAAATATAAAGCAAAAACATAAACGACAGAAAATGTGGACGTTTAGATAAACGATAGTAGCCCTATGCCGTAGCCAAGTTTTACACTCCAAACAGACACTGTCATTTTCTATTTGACCATTTAATTGCAATCAGCTTTACATGTTTTAATTGTTTTATTGTATACTTATTTTCCATTTATGCTTGAAGCATCACTTCAGCAAAGGTTATTAGTGATGAAATTAAATTATTTAATTAGCCCTGCTTTACGATTATGGTTATTACATAAATGACTTGTTATAAATTGGCGACAACTAATTAAAGAATCACTGCGAACAAAATATATGATTTCGGCTTATAAAGAATGTTAATAGTCTATCTGATTCTTAATTCAGTATTGGTTTTGTCATCCTAGTATTTCCCATCATCATTACGAGCTGAATGTTCTGTCACAAAAGCAAATATGCTAGTAAATTGGCAAAACATGTCAGTCAGCTTGTTTAAGCAAGCTAAATTAATTAAAACGTTTTTGGAATGGTTTAAATATAATTTATCTTAATCATCATCGAAGAAAACATATACAACATCCAGTCAAGACTTGTAGATGACTCAGCAACACATATAGGCTTTTATCTTTCAACAGTACCACTCAACGTTAATTACACGATCTCGCTGACACGGGGAATGGAGGACAATATAATAATAACTGTAATATTTACATCTTTAGACAGTACCAATCAACGTTAAATACATGAGCATTTTCTGAACGAATCAAACTCTAATTACATATATTAAATGGTTATTTACTCTTCCTGGCAGTTTTCGCTGGTTTTAAATATCATGTTTTTTTGTCATACATCTCCATTTGATGATAAGCTACACATTTTTAAAAAAAATCACACTTTTCCATTTTACTGATGATATCATCCCTACACACTTCACGACAATCAAACATTTCCATTTCATGATAGTATCCCTACACACTTCACGACAGGTACACATTTCCACTCGATGATAGTATCCCAGCACAATTCACGACAATCTCAAATTTCCATTTGATGATATCATCCCTACACACTTCACGACAATCACAAATTTCCATTCGATGATAGTATCCCAGCACACTTCACGACAATCACACATTTCCATTTGATGAGAGTATGCCTACACACGTGACGCCATTCACACATTTCCATTTGATGATATGATCCTTACACACGTCACGCAATCACAAATTTCCATTTGATGATATGATCCCTACACGCTTCACGACAATCACACAGTTCCATTGATGAGAGTATCCAAGCACGCTTCACGGTAATCACACATTTCCATTTGATGATAGTATCCCTACACACGCCACGCAATCACTTTTCCATTCCATGATAGTATCCCATCACACATCACGACAATCACACATTTCCATTTGATGATAGTATGCATACACATGTCACGCCAATCACACATTTCCATTTGATAATATGATCCCTACACACTTCACGACAAGTACACATTTCCACTCGATGATAGTATCCCAGCACACTTCACGACAATCTCAAATTTCCATTTGATGATATCATCCCTACACACTTCACGACAATCACAAATTTCTAGTTGATGATAGTATCCCAGCACACTTCACGATAATCACACGTTTCCATTTGATGATAGTATGCCTACACACGTGACGCCAATCACACATTTCCATTTGATGATATGATCCCTACACACTTCACGACAATCACACAGTTCCATTTGATGATAGTATCTCTACACACGTTACGCAATCACTTTTCCATTCGATGATAGTATCCCAGCACACTTCACGACAATCAAAAATTTCCATTTGATGATAGTATCCCTACACACGTCACGCAATCACACATTTCCATTTGATGATAGTATCCCAGCACACTTCACGAGAATCACACATTTTCATTTGATGATAGTATCCCAGCACGCACGATAATCACACATTTGCATTTGATGATAGTATCCCCACACACGTCATGCAATCACACGTTTTCAATAGATGATATGATCCCTACACACTTCACGACAATCACACAGTTCCATTTGATGAAAGTATCCCAGCACACTTCACGACAATCACACATTTCCATTTGATGATAGTATCCCAGAACACTTCACGACAATCACACATTTCCATTTGATATTTGGATGCACATACACTTCACGACTCTCGCCTTCATTGCGTGTTTATTATAAGATTGTTATACATGCTTTAGTTTCTGAAGCTCGCTTACAAAAGTAAGAAAATATTTTGACCTGCTTCATTCTACATTAAATTTTCTAGACGTTTGGATACGTCTCATACAATCGAATAAAATTAGTTCTGCGAAGCTTCTTAGAGGATTCTGATGCAAACTAACTTCTGCAAATAACTCAGCAACCATTTGATAAGTATATATCTTGCATAAGCATTTACCGTAATAAAGGATATGACAAATGTGATATCAGTGTTGATTGTTGGTCACGAAAAGTTTGTTCTTCACCGCTAACGTTTAAAGTTTTCCTGACCACGGAAATTATACACCAGGTTTGATTCGGGTTAATTGTTCTATACTGGAAAATGGCCAGTCTCCATCTCAACCTAACTGCAAACCTCTGTCAAATCACTCTCAATTGCCGCTGTTTGAGCTTTAGTACCTAAACTCCAGGAGGATAACCTTTCTGACTATTAGGCATATAGCGCAGGGGTGGGGTGGGGCGAGGGGTTGGGGTTGATAAGTTTGTCCACCTAATAGGCAGAATAATTCACTGGTCGCCCGACACCTTGTCCAGTTTTATATAAATGTTATACACTTGGAGTTAGCGTGGATGCGTTAACGAGACCATCCTATCAGGTGCATACATTATTTTATCTTAGTGCTTGCTAATAAAAGCATTTACGGTCTGCATAGAATTAAATTTGAGATTCATCACTGGATAGTATAAACTTTGGAATTCTCCAGATGGCACATTAATTATGACACTTGCTTTGTGTATACCTTATTATTCCAGAATTATGTTTAATGTGTTTTGGCTATCAATCATACCATCATGACAAGTCAGTTAAAATGGCAGTTTTGAAAATAGCAATTGAAAGAGACGATACTGTGGTAACATTGCTTTTTTATGAAAGCCAATGATGACTGGGCAAGGGAAATTATATCACTGTATTTTTCAACTGGATGATTCCCAAATCAATCAAACTTGAATGGAAAGATTAACGAGCGAATTGAAATATTAAATAAATTATCTTCTAACAGAACGAACAAAACGTATCCGGTTTTAATAAAGTCTAGAATATTGGGAAACAAATTATATGATGTTTTAATAACGACAACTATAAAAAAAAGAATTTATATGGGTATTAAAATGTGGAGCCAATACCGATGTGAATAATATATATTCTGAGCAATGTTTTTTTTATATTTTAACATCTAAAAATGTGAGTCTTTAGATATTTACAAGGGTTGTCATAGGAACTGTGTGAATAACGTGCTGTATCAGAATAATTAATGAATTATCGCTTTTTCGATGAGAAAAGCAATGACAATAAAGATCATATACCTTCGAAATGGAGATATCAAAAGATTTCATGAAGGCTCTCTCTCTCTCTCTCTCTCTCTCTCTCTCTCTCTCTCTCTCTCTCTCTCTCTCTCTCTCATAGTTCGCATGGCTATGTAATAGTAGACAGAAATATGTGGGTGCATTAGTTAAATCAGGATTAGTTTTATTATATAAGCACGGAAAGACAGATATTTAGTTATGATTGGTAACACAACAAAATAACTCATGTCAAAGATTAGTGAAGATTTTGTAATCAAACGTTCCTAGTAGTAATGCTGCGGAACGAGATTAAACATCATCTTTGATATCATTGGACAATGTTTAGCACATTTAGTTTATAATTAAGAAAATGGTCTTCTCTAAAGTTTGATTTCTTTCCGCAAATTTTTTTTTCAAAATTTAAGTATTTTTTATCTTAAGGTACAAGACTATTCAGAACATAGCCGAACAAACTTTACTTTTTTGATTTCAATTTCAGACACTAAAATAATACTGAAGAACGATCAGATTGTATACAATCTTTAACATAATATAATGCTACATCTTTGATAAGTAAAAATAAATTCTGACAATGCAAGAAAAGATTGTGGTAGGCATATTAACATTGAAAATAGTGGGGTTCATCGACACCCAGTTCTATATGAACAATATAGACACCTGTGGATCATTCGTATGTTTCAGTGGAATCTGCACTGTATGACATTATGTTGTATGTGTTTTAATTCCAGATACCGTTGCCCAAATCTAGATTATTCCAATAATTTCCTGATATATAGAAAGGTATGACTTTTTTTTTTACAAATACGAATAGAACATTGTCAAACTAGTAGTTATGTACAACTCGAAGAGAAGTACACTGAAAGATGTTAATAAAACAATTTCTTAATTTAACTAATTACATGTGACTTTGTGGCTTCATACAAATTAATTAGTTTAGTAAATCAATTTTCAACATGCCAGTGTCTACTTTTATCTCGCAAATTTAAGGTCAAATCAGATCACATTCGAATATTTGAGCTATATCACTAATTGAGGGGAATTAAAGAGTGGAAACTTGTATCATAGCGTTCCGTACAGGACTCATTGTCCTAATTAAGTTCCCATAGTAAACTTATGCAAATTCCATGATATTAAAAATTCAATAGCTTAAAATTTAAAAATGCTCATGATCAAACATATATTTATCAGTATAGATGAAACTGGATGTCAGCTTATGTGTTGAGGAAAGCATATTAGCTGCGGCATTTTCTAGATCTACACGTGTTTCAAACATGTGCTTTCATTTCCGCATCAGAGTCAGGTGCTAATTTTAGTAATGAGTGTTCCAAACTCAACACTGTTAAAGGAATGAAATCTCATCAATAAAACAATGTCTCAGTTTTTACTGACAGCTAGAATAAGTTTTCAAAAGAATATTTTTCAAAAAACATTATTTACATTATTAACCAATCCTGGTGAGCCAAACCCATATATACTCTATTTTATGTCAATCCATTTCTAGACTGGTTCCCATTTTTCTGTATAATTAGTACCGTGTGTCCTATATCCATAGCAACACAAGTAGGTTTTTAGGTGTCGATGCAATATGAATAAAGTACTTTACCCAAGGACACGCCATGGTATCCGACCCAGGCTGAATCAATGGTGCGATTATAACTTGTATCCTTTCGATCGCGAGCCCATCCAGCACACCGACAACTGAGCTACAACAGAATCTTCCTCAATTATTTGCATATTACACTATGCAGGGAGACACATCGGACTATTCTGCATCTTGAAGCCTACAGTACAGCTTCATCCCGTATGTGGATGGAGAGATAAGTAGAAGAAGTTGGGGGATCGGTTAATAGGTGGGTATGCATGTTTGTATCCAATACATGCAGAGCCAAACATACATATTTACATCTCAAACCATCTGTCATTATTCTCCTGCCTAGAACGACATGTATTTTATTTTTTTAAACATGCAATCACTTAAAATATAATGACAACACAATTATTTACTTTCATATCAAATTACATATTTAAGATTGAATTATAGACACACACACACACACACACATATAGATAGATAGATATATACATGTGTATAGATAGATAGATAGATAGATAGATAGATAGATAGATAGATAGATAGATAGATAGATAGATAGATAGATAGATAGATGGTAAAGTCATCATTGCATTGAATAACTTGTAATTTGGAAATAGTGTGAAAGGAATTGGCAGCAAAAAGGTCTACTCACATGAAGTACAGCTTCATCCCGTATTAATTTGTATGTCAGTTCGATGAACGTGTAATTATACGGACGTAAAGTTGCATGGGAATAACGTTTTAGGCCTGATTCCACATTTGTATATAACCTAATATCCTGCTCTATCAAGCGCCGTTACATTTCCATAGAACCAGCGTGCAGGCAGACACGTTCGAATATAAATAGGCATTCACAGCAGCGAAGATTTTATTTCTATTTCTGTTCCAATAAATCTTATTTGAAGCAGAATTTGTCATGATTAAAGCCGCATAGTAGAAATTTCACATTCCAACGGAACTGTCTATGAGCCACAAGCTGAAACAATAGATTCACCGTATTAACAAAATGCGTTGCAAGATTTCTCATTGCATTTCATTCCAGTCGTAATATTTTCATTTCCAAGAATTCAGCCATGAGATATCCATATAAAATTGCATTTAACAAAGAATTTCAGGGAACATATATTCTCTATTTAGCTTCATCTATAGCGAAATAATATCGTGTCAGGAAGAAAGTCTATCCTAGAATTAATTGGCAATATAAGTAGTAATCCAACCAAACAGGTTTGCTTTGTTTTCGAGATTTTTTGCTCAGCACGAAATATGTTATTTAGGTATTTGAGCGCGGATTGAATCGGAAAAAATACTTTGTTAAAGGCTAATCCGATGGTAGGATTCGAACCAGCACTATTTTGTCTGCCACGCTAACCAATGAATAAGCGAAGCTCCCACGTGGTCAAACAGGTATTGGAATGTACTTGACATGCACGAGGGTGGTTTACTATACTATTTACGAGCAATATGTTTGTGACTTAAACAATTGCTCATAGGTTGGTTTATTTGTTAAAGAAAAAGAAAGAAATGCTCGTTAATGATTCCGGTATCACAACGATGTACACAACTGAGTTGTATTTATAATTCTGAAACAGACGTGTTTATGAAAAACTGATGTACAATACAGTTCTTATGGAAACTACCTTTTATAACAAGATAACAATAATTACCAGTACATTACTCCACACAATGTGGTCATTCCTAGAATTACGTTTTCCATTAGCGAAATTCTTACATCTAAGAAAAAATTTCTCCATTTCTTTTAACTTCTTATGAAGTACGGCAAGTGTTCTCTTATACTTTTAATCCAAACGTTCCCATGGATACCAGCAAGTAGCGTTCAATTGTAATCCATACTACTATATCTGGTAATAATAATGTAGAACCAAACTGGTCACAGTAAAGAAAGAATACATGGAAACTTTCAAATGAATTTCTAGTATTTCACACAATCATAATAACACTGGGATTATACCATTGATCGACTTGTACCTGGAGGTTGTTTTTTTAGCTTTACCTCTTAATTATCCTTGAATACATGTTGTTGAATTGTCAAATCCCAGCAAAGTGCCATCTGTTCTCTGTCGTTGATATTGCATTTGAAATGTTGACAGTAAGACGTATGAGGCGCTTGTACATTTTATAAACGTTTTAGCTGAAACTGAAAGGAGTTGTACAAACTGGTTTAATTATTTTGTTAATAAATTCACTGACTGCATTTCTTTCTAATGCTTCTCTATTTGCTTTCTCAGTTAGTGTTTGCAGGCAGAAAACTTTACGAACCGAACTATTGCACTTAATATTAGTGCAGCTTGATAAATATATAGTCAAGAGGCTGTGAGATACGTATCTCGATTCAAACATTTTAGGAAAGACATGTGCATTTGTATGCTTTATCGACGAAATAGATGTATCCTGTGCTATTTGTTTCCTATGTTTTGTGTAGATATTATAGATCTAGTATATTTCTAAAAGAAACGCCAGATGATTGCTGTATTAAAATTTGTGAGAGACATTTATCATTATTTTAATAATAATCTTGGTAGTGCTAATTAACTTTTTACGGATATTGAGATTGCACGTAAAAAATGAAGCTACTCTGGGACTTTGGGCATGCTTGTTATTAATGAGTACTCCGGACCATTGAAAATGCTTGCTATCGATTACTACTCCGGACCGTTGAAAATACTTGCTATCGATGTGTATTCAGGAACCTTGAAAATTCTTGCTATAAATGAGTACTCCGGAACCTTAAAAATGCTTACTATCGACGAGTACTTTTGGACTTTCAGTATGCTTGCTATCATGAGATTCGCATTAATTACTTAGACTAATTGAGATTTTGTATATATATATATATATATATATATATATATATATATATATATATATATATATATATATATATATATATATATATATTGTTACGTATATTTGATTTAAATCATTTAATTTTGTTTGTCCGATTCAAATTTGACATTTTGGGCTTAAAATTCGTTAGTTGGGAGAGATTTTCTAGAAATGGATGATCTTTATACTTTACAAATAAACAACAGATGTTAAGCTCATTTTCTGACCTTGCTTCAGAGTGTAAACAAGCTTCTAAAATGATTCGTTGAATTCAAGGACATTAGAGCTTTATTTTAAAATGATTGGTTGATTCCAAGGACAAAATGGAATAAAGTATAAACATCTTTCTAATTTAGTTGGGTCATATGATGTTTGCGTGATTTCTTGAACGTGAGATTGTTCTGAGAGATTCTGGAAAGTCGTGACCCCTTTCTTGTTTACGTAAAAACAGGTATATAAGTGATGTTTCGGAACGAGATATTTAGTAGAAGTTGGGCTTTTATAATATTAAGGTGTGTCTTCTTTTTGAGTTATTTTTAATTATCGTGTACTGGATATTGTGTCCATTTGTTTGGAGCAGGAGGAATTTATTGTGTTATTTATCTAGAAATTACTTGTGCTCATTTGAATTATTACAAAATTAAAACTGACTTCATCACGTGACATCGTCTTCCATATTGGATTACATCGTCAAGATTCGAACCAGGATCTATTTGGACATTTTATTATCAGGGCTCTTGCAATTCCACTAGTGGATTATATTGTGAATCCTCTTTTGGATTATTTTTTGGACTTGATTCTCTAAAACAGTAAGTTTATTTCTTTTCTTTTATGAAAATATTTGAACTTAATAAATTGTTTGTTAAATTTTACAAGCTTGTTATTATATATATATATATATATATATATATATATATATATATATATATATATATATATATATATATATATATATATATATATATATATATATATATATATATATATATATATATCTTACAACATACTGTAACATCACGAATCCCAACAGGCCAACAATACAGTACAAGTTCTAATATGACAGATTATTAAAATAAGAACAGTCTTTTCTGGTAAATTTGCTTGTTCACATTTGACACTAAGCGTCAGGTACTTGCCTATTAAAATTGATGTTGGAACATGGAAGGAATTTAAGATATGTGCCTGATTAAACGAAAAGCTCTATATTCTGTACTTTTAAACATGTGTTGAGGTGCTTAAAATACAGTTTGTTATTTGTTGCTAGATACTAATTTTTTTCTATAACTATTTATATTTATAATAACTAATCTTGACAAGTAATATGTTTCATCAAGCAATGAAGTCTGAAAATTGATCAAACGTCACATGAATGCATTCGCTCCATTGGTTTGTTTCGGTCATTCGAGCAGTGTGTGATCCCATGAAACACATTGCTGTGGCATGATAGTTTCATAATTTTCCAAGCATAGACATTTGCGTATAACATTCGCTAGATCTTTCTTTTGAAAGCAACTTGTTATTCAAAATTTAAGGTAAACTGCTGAATGTTGCAACTCGAATGAATCGTTTGCTTTTAACACAGATGTATGCAACACTATGTTTACAATTTAACGTCGAAGTTAGACTACTAGAGCTGAATTTTATAACATACGGAAACGAAGCCTAATATTTCGATTCATCTTTCGATTCATCAGTGCTCTGTTTCATTTGGGATCTATAATGTTTTGATAAGTTAAATTCCAAATATTTACTACAGGCATAAATTTGTGTGCTTCACAAATGAATAAGTTATAGTTGTTTGCTTACAAATTTAGCCCCAAAAGACTTTTTGTAAAAGTATATGTTACTGAAGAATGTAAGGTGCTGACGTCAGGGACTGGATTTTGCTGGCACATGTTTAACGAAGTTGCTATCCGTTTCACCAGAATCAATAGCAATTATTGTCTCTTGGCTACATTTGAAGTATGATATACTGTTAACCTTTTTTATGGGGGTGGTGGTGGAATTTTTAGTGTTATTGAAATCATTATACTCGCCCAAAAGTTTAAAAGTCTGACAATTTGCGCCAATTGCCATTGTTGAAAATATTTGGTGTGGAGGTTAACGAAATAAATGTAATATCTATGTCAGAAACTTGTTGCAGTTAGATCAGTTTAAAGGATGCGTGGCTTTAATAAAACTGTCAGATCTTAAAACAGTGTTGTGATAAAACATTAGTCACACAAATGCATATGAAAATTTGTCGTTTCATTTTGTGTGGCTTTTATTTTAAACACTGCTTCAATAAATGTGTGTGTGTTTGTGTGTGTGTGACCGAAGTGGTTATTCTTTTCTGGCTTTTATTCGAAAGACAGGTTTAATAAATAAAACCTACAGTCTTTCTATATTAATATAGTACATGCAATGTCATATCAACGTCTGTATTACAAACAAACATTGATTGTGTCATTGATTACAAATTTTAAAAAGTAATTAGCAATTCATATTCAAAACACGGCCATTCCTTCCGTGCATATCTTATTGTTTTCTCCCATGACTACTAAATTTGCTAGCTTGTACCTTTGAGAGTTTTGTTTACCTTTGTGTAGTTGTAGATTTTTAGAATTTAAATGTCAATAAGCACTATATAATCTGTATTCTGCTGACGCACGTATATCGCCGAATCATACAAACATGGACTGGACCTTCTTATACAAGAAAAAAATTCTTAACCGGAAATACAGCACTATTTGTAACTTGTACATGCAAAGTATCAAAAGATTAAAATTTGGCAGAAACAAAACGAAAACAAACGAACTTTATCATTTTGGAAAATATATAATGAATGTGGAAAAGGAATCTGTAAAAAAAAATAATCAGTTTCATCTTTTATATCACATTTTGGGTTATTATTAAAACATGGCGAATAATTTTTTGTTGACCCTGTTGGATAAAATGAACGTATAGTTTAGTAGTTTCTTCAACTAGAGGATTTACAATGAATAACTGACAAATACGATGACACAATATGCCCTGCACTGTAGTCTTTAAAGGAAGTGTGCAAGTAAACCCGAATATCATTTCCATTGGCCCTCTGGGAACTGAACCGAGGTAGAAATTTTTCTCTTTTTTTTTTTGGGGGGGGGGACGGGGGTGTGGTGGTCAAATTAATTCAGGGACTTATTTCTTTAAGTAATAACAAAGTAAACTTCACACACCGTAGAAGTATACAAATTTAATTTCATTTTTCTCAGTCGTTTCATACAGTTGCTCATTTCGTATCACACTCAGATTCAAAAAAATTAGGTGACCTCTTTCAGATCAAAATTTATAGCATTCATTCCATGCCATTTCAGTCCGACAGCATTCGTCTAAGCATCAACATCGTAGCGCCAGCTTTAGCATGAAGAGGGGAGGAGTAACCTGTAACGGGCCCAAGCTGGTACGTGCAGCTTATGACCAGCCAAATGCTTGATACAAGAAAGTATGGAGTTTAGCTTGTATACGCAGCAGGCGACAATTACGATGGTCAATGTATCCTTCCAAACACACACCTGTGACGAGGAGTATGAACGACAAAACTAGCGAGCACAAGGGAACCATGGGGAAGTACCCTGACGAACTATAAGTGTAGCAGGCCAAGGATAAGCATACCAGCGGGAAACCATCCGGATACAACTAGGAGACAGTCTTTCTGCAAAGAAGGGACACCCATCAAGAGCAGGATTGACCAGCTAAAATACCCAAACATTGTCTGGCCCGGCGAAAAGGAGTGCAGCAACCTGGTAGTAAAATACCTTTCCAGGATATCCTGTCAGTTTCATGGGATTGCAAGACATACAACGACACGGCTTTGGATCAGACCACCAGAGGACTCAGATGGAGAGATAACTGAGTTGCAATTCACCGGCGGCGGACTGAATGGCCTTTTTTTGGGGCCTATCGAACACCCCTTTTGATAAAAACCATTTTATTTAAAAAGTTGATCTATTTGATGCTACCATCATAATTCAACTATACTATGAGAAATTTAAATGCGTGCCCCTTAATTAAAATTAACAACATACTAATGAACTGTGTACACAAACTTTATACTTGAATATGAATATTAAATATAATCTGTAACTTATTGGATTTCCCTTATTAATATGTGGCTTAAACAGCATAGGTAGTTAAGAACCGCCAGACTTTGATAAAACGGGGCAGAATTTGACCATTAGTTCGTTTTCAAAAAAATACCAGTTGACATTTCGGATCTCTGGCTAGACTTTTCCTCCTGTCCTTCGCCCAGGCATGTTATCATGCAGTGTGAGATGCGCACAAAATGAAAAGTAAACATTCCGTGCTGGCATGCTGGACTGGGTATCATCAGCGGCTGTTTAAGTCTAATACATAACGACTCAATGTTTTAATCTCCAAATTAGCGTGCGGTGCAACCTTAGTAGGGGTTGCACGCCGGGCGGTAGGTCTATTCCCATCCATTCGTTTTGAAGACAGAGAATAAAATAAGTATGCAATTTTCTGTATATATCATATTGTAAAGACAATGTAAGTACTGCCATCTTTAGTGATCCAAACCATGGTTTTACATTTATTATAACGTATGCGGCATTCTGATATATAACGAATAGTCGTTGTATCAGTGTTATATTTTATTGTATGTTATTTTTCCCCATGAGTATGTTACTAATTCTGATATATAAGAAACAGTCGTTGTATCAGTGTTATATTTTATTGTATGTTGTTTTTCCCCATGAGGATGTTACTAATTCTGATATATAACAAACAGTCGTTGTATCAGTGTTATATTTTATTGTATGTTTTTTTTCCCCATGAGTATGTTACTAATTCTGATATATAAGAAACAGTCGTTGTATCAGTGTTATATTTTATTGTATGTTGTTTTTCCCCATGAGGATGTTACTAATTCTGATATATAACAAACAGTCGTTGTATCAGTGTTATATTTTATTGTATGTTGTTTTTCCCCATGAGTATGTTACTAATTCTGATATATAACAGTCGTTGTATCAGTGTTATATTTTATTGTATGTTTTTTCCCCATGAGTATGTTATTAATTCTGATATATAACAAACAGTCGTTGTATCAGTGTTATATTTTATTGTATGTTATTTTTCCTCATGAGTGTGTTACTAATTCTGATATATAACAAACAGTCGTTGTATCAGTGTTATATTTTATTGTATGTTATTTTTCCCCATGAGTATGTTACTAATTCTGATATATAACAGTCGTTGTATCAGTGTTATATTTTATTGTATGTTATTTTTCTCCATGAGTATGTTACTAATTCTGATATATAACAGTCGTTGTATCAGTGTTATATTTTATTGTATGTTTTTTTCCCCATGAGTATGTTACTAATTCTGATATATAACAAACAGTCCTTGTATCAGTGTTATATTTTATTGTATGTTATTTTCCCCCATGAGTATGTTACTAATTCTGATATATAACAAACAGTCGTTGTATCAGTGTTATATTTTATTGTATGTTATTTTCCCCCATGAGTGTGTTACTAATTCTGATATATAACAAACAGTCGTTGTATCAGTGTTATATTTTATTGTATGTTATTTTTCCCCATGAGTATGTTACTAATTCTGATATATAACAAACAGTCGTTGTATCAGTGTTGTATTTTATTGTATGTTATATTTCCCCATGAGTAAGTTACTAATTCTGATATATAACAAACAGTCGTTGTATCAGTGTTATATTTTATTGTATGTTGTTTTTCCCCATGAGTATGTTACTAATTCTGATATATAACAAACAGTCGTTGTATCAGTGTTATATTTTATTGTATGTTATTTTTCCCCATGAGTATGTTACTAATTCTGATATATAACAGTCGTTGTATCAGTGTTATATTTTATTGTATGTTATTTTTCCCCATGAGTATGTTACTAATTCTGATATATAACAGTCGTTGTATCAGTGTTATATTTTATTGTATGTTTTTTCCCCATGAGTATGTTACTAATTCTGATATATAACAAACAGTCGTTGTATCAGTGTTATATTTTATTGTATGTTATTTTTCCCCATGAGTATGTTACTAATTCTGATATATAACAGTCGTTGTATCAGTGTTATATTTTATTGTATGTTATTTTTCCCCATGAGTATGTTACTAATTCTGATATATAACAGTCGTTGTATCAGTGTTATATTTTATTGTATGTTTTTTTCCCCATGAGTATGTTACTAATTCTGATATATAACAAACAGTCGTTGTATCAGAGTTATATTTTATTGTATGTTATTTTTCCCCATGAGTATGTTACTAATTCTGATATATAACAAACAGTCGTGGTATCAGTGTTATATTTTATTGTATGTTATTTTTCCCCATGAGTGTGTTACTAATTCTGATATATAACAAACAGTCGTTGTATCAGTGTTATATTTTATTGTATGTTATTTTCCCCCATGAGTATGTTACATTTTATTGTATTTTGGATTTGACCTTGTTCAACATCAAGTTCCTTCTGTGCCTTGGAGCGCAGTATATTCATCCGACAAAACTAGTTCATATTTTCCCATAAAAATACAGTAATCTTTTTATTATCTGCTAATTTTTTTTAATATTCTACCTAAGACTTTATTATATAAACAAATGCACACTTCAAGAAACAAATTAACTGATTTTATGCTGTATTCCAAACTAAATACACATACACAGATTCATCATTACACAACAACAACATTATTAATTTTCTGCGCACATAACTCCGCCCAGATAAATTTGAACTTAGTCGTGCGGTAGATATTACTTTGATCTACTTAAAATTGAAATTTAGAAACATATTGTGAATGAATGTGCATTGCAAAAATGTCTCCATGTAGTCTGGAATGAATAGATTTTGTATTTTTGTTGATTCTACTAGATTTCGTGATAACGAGAGGATTTATCTGTGTCAATTCAACATGAAATACATCTAATTTCAGCAGTAAGGGATCGTCTGTGGACGTCAGAATCTGTTCTGTCATTGAATGTTTGGAATCATGTGTTGTAAAATATGTCTTTCAATTGTTTTTATCAGACAATGCTATGGAATAGAATGCTTATTTCATTTTGAGTGCAAAAAGGAGGATGTAAGTGCTCATGGAATGTAGTCGAAATTGAAGTACAATTTCAAATGTGTAATCAAGCTTTAGAACCCATTACATGGCTCATCTACGTCGGGTTTGCAGAATTAAGAAAGTACATTTTGAGTAAATTCAAAATTTTAATCTGTTGATATATTTGTTACCATTCTTATCTCCAGCTAAAAAACACACGTTTAAGAATTAACACTTGCATATCATTGGTAGGGACCCAGGCCTGTATTGCCACTATCCTACCTAAATCCAAAGTATTGTATCAAAACGTTAACGAGAACTGTGGCCAAGCAGCTCGTATAAGACAGTCCACATACTCTTTGCGGATCAGTATTTACGTGTACAGGCGTACTCTTTATGTATCTATATTTACGTGTACAGGCGTACTCTTTATGTATCTATATTTACGTGTACATGCGTACTCTTTATGGATCTGTATTTACGTGTACATGCGTACTCTTTCCCAATTAGTATTTACATGTACATCTTCCAGGACCAATATTTACGGGTACACGAAATTTTCTTTAGTACTTCACAAATTTGTCTGAAGTAGACAATGCTAAAATTTTAAAACGTCCTGCAATCTTTTGTATTGGTCAAAGTATAAAGGATATTTTAAATGTACTGTTACATTCAGATTTGTGATTACAGTAAAATTTAAGTTATTAGTAATTTATTTGTCATGCAAATAATATCTGAATTGCCCCGAACTATGTGGAACATAAGGAATATTTAACTGATGTTGCACTATATTGCATGCATTGCCTATTTAAGCATTTGAGATATCTTGCCATTTTAGCAGATTGTTACATCAATTAATGGGGCCCCAAGTCTAAAACGCTTTCCGTTACGGATCACTGCCATCTCATCTCTATCTGCGTATGTTCGAGTCTAAGATTCGGCTAATGTAGTTATGTGAGAAAGCTTGCCAGTCACTTCTCGTGGGTCGGTGCTTCTTTCCGGGGGTTTTCCCGGGTTCTTCCTCCACCAATAATACTGGCCGCCATATATAGCCTATCATATGCTGAAAAATGGCGTTAAACCCTACAACAACAACATAAATTAGTTCATGTAAACAGCCATAACTATGTTTATTATTTATTCAACAAAGTTAGATTATCAAGTAAAATATAACATAGAGTAGATAGTTTATTTGATACTGATCACGTCAAAAGATTGAAAAATCACGGAGAAGTTTATTCAAACTAATCTGAATATGATCACCATTACAGCTACAAAGTTTTCTCCCCTCTATCTAAACTGAAAAATCTGCACTCTCCTAAACAACCATATATTTTGTGTGTGTAATACATACCATCACGTAAACAATTTCCATCAAAAGTTGGTTTATCAGAGGAGAGTAGATTTAAATGTTTGCAAGATTTAGCTTGAAAGACAAACTTAAAGATGTTTTTCTAATATTGATTTACGAATAAAATTAATTCATATAATGTCAAGATTCGTTGAGATCTCGGGTCATTATCGCAGGAACACCTGCTCAATACAGACACGTGATTGTAGCATACATCTATTTAACGGATATTAGATTATAAATCTAAATGATAAAATAACTGGAATTAGTATACATTTCTTTATGCGCTTAGATATTTGTATAAGTGCACTGAAAACAAATATGCTTTTTATATATTCTGTCTTTCCAAAGAAACAAATTCAAAATAATGTTCTTTCTGTCAATCTACCACACATGCGAAACACAAAACTTAAGTCTTGAACTAAAAAATAATGAAAAAAAGTATATCACATTAAACTGAACAGTTGTTATGTAATTTAAATTGAACGCTTCTTTATGTACACACTTGGATAGGGCAAAGGTAGGGTTATAGTTCGTTGTGTTTCAAAAAAACATACCGAAGAATACACACGTTCATTCGTTGGTACAAACATAATGATATCCAGTACAGGTTTTGTAGAGATGCAGATTATAAATCACATTTATTGTTAATATGACTTTAATGTAAATATCAACAACGTTGGGGTTAAAGGTTAAACGCCGTTTGTGAAAGAATGCCTGAATATTTGCATATATTCGATCTTGTTAGGCATACAAATTGGACAGTCAAATGTGCAGTACATCACGAATATTACCAGGCCAGTTTATAATAACCTAACAAACACAGGTATAGAAGACATAACAAATAAAGTACGATTCACAACAGCGTATAGTGAAACTGTTTATATAGCAGCGGATTTAGGTTGAATATAAGAATGACTAAATTATACATAAATTTTCAACTGTTTATGCGGTGGCTAATTGCTTCATGATACAGATGGATGGCTTATTAGCGTTTTCATAAATTCTAAATAAGATTTATCAAGCACAGTGTAGTTTTGAAATATTTCTATACCATTTTAAATTGAACGATAATGAACAATATTTATTAAATATTCACTTCATTTAGAAAAATGCTGCATAACATTTTTAAATAAATTTGTGAACAAAGTTAGGCAAAATGATGACAGATACACGATGAATTCAACGAATGGATAATCGAACAAGCTATCTACAAAGTAAAAAAGACAAACGAGGGACATATAATAGAAGGCACAGTAATAGTCGTGTGGAAATACATAGTTTGCATGAAAGTACATGGGAAAACTAAAACACCCATCGATGAAGATACATTTAAACATTGATCTCACTTCGGATTAGTCTTGGGATAAACGAGTGAACAATAGCAATTTATATGAGATAGAAAATATTAAATACATTTCAGTTTTCTCAGATAAGACTAAACGACCCGGGACACAAGCAATACAACAAATATAGCAGAAAGGATCAACATAACCCGAAATATTAGAATTAATAAGTATTTCGCCAGACAATAGGTTGAAATTTAACCAAAGCAAAATGGTAGTTTCGATAACAATCAACACATATGAAATGAGCAATGAAAAAAATATCAAAAGTATGAATAAATTTGTTCGGTTTCTATATTTAAATCTGGTGACACAGTAGGGATTTTAAAATACGAAACACTGTTTGAAAAGATTTAAACGTCTAACTTAAAATAATTGAAGTTTAAAATCAAGCAAATAATTATAGACGTTAAAGTGGTTTACAAACTGATCGTTTGAAGAGAGAAGATATTTAGGTCATGTACTAAGAACAAACACTTTGCAACAAAGATCGGACTGTTTTTCAGACGGTTAACGTGTGCACTCGTGCAACGGAAAGGGTTTCAAGAATTGTTTAAAAAGATGGAACCAGAAGGAAATATAATGCCATTCCAATAAATGATGAATACAGATTGTAGCCCTCCGTCAGAGATGGAGATAGCAGAATACACAGACGTAAGTGCTTGATACCTCAACAGCTCTAATTATTTCAAATATGATGTGATCGTTTGTTTATAATTTGAGACAGACGTGGAAAACACATGTACGGTGAGGACGTATGCTAATTAGAGGCATCCAAAGAGATAACCGGTATTTTTTAATTATTGAAAACAATTAGTGCAACTAAGGTGTTCAAACCACTAATAAATTAATGAAATAGGGGGAAGAAAAACATTGCTACATTTTGATTTTGTGAACTAAATGTAATAATAGCTTATTATTTCATGCGACTTTATATTTTTAATAAAATGGTCTACTTGGAGACGGATGTTTCAGAGTGATAGCGCATGAAGAGAGGAATAGAGATGATGAGTTATATTAGTTGTAAAAAAAAAAACAACTTTCTATCCAATTTGGTATGGACTGATTAATTGTTGTCCCAGGCATGCTATTACTGTAGATACAGTATGATGTTTACACCTTTCAAATTCAAACAATCGTTTAAAGCTAATGGTCAAATTTAACTTCGCTTGAATTGCTTCATTATTACTGTCAATGTTTTCCCTGAACAAGTATCACTGTTAGATGTCCTTCTATTTGATCCATTTAATTTCAGCACGTTCCAACGCTCATTATGCTACAACTGTCATCTAACCCAAAAATCGTATTAGCGTTTAAAAATCTGTTTCCATCAGTTTTATTTTCAAATTGACAACTTTTGTAGCATTTAAAGTAATTCTGATGTATCTGTCTATGTGTGCAATAAATGATCTTCTTGACGCAGATGGATGTTCTCTGCATTTAAAGTTTATTATTAATCATTTAGTCAAGCCTTTGATTATCTAACCTGCTTTGTGTTTATTATTATTCGCATCGCTCTTTCATCGGGAACTTGTATTTGCTGTCTTTGTGCAACATTAGGTACTGGTGGGTATGTAGGTAGTTTTCCGAATGTTATTTAATCTACAATAAAATTCATCTGTTTTGGGGTAAGTTCAAATATCTCGCACATTTGCTATCTTCTCAGCACTTAATGCTTTCAACAAATTAGAGCTTCTGAGTTCTTATTCTACTTCCTGTATTGCATCACCATTTTATGTAATCCTCAAATCAATTTCACCTCGGATCTAACCGTAAATTTGAGGTATATTTCAGCCTTCTGGTCTCTGTACATATCTTGTGCATTTTCTCAAAATATAAAGGCTTATATTATAACCAGACGTTCTTTGATGTTCATCCAATTTAATGTCATGGCTCTGTATGTTATTTCATCAGCATGTACAATACTTTACTTTTCCGAACCAACAACAAGAATTACAGTATCGTAATAAAGATTATATTTTCGGTACACGCTGTCATTTCGGATTTTACCGTATCGTAATAAAGATTATAGTTTCGGTACACTTCCATAATTATGGCTATAAATACCTTTACATGGTCCAGCTTGAAACAGAACTGGGATTTATGAATGGAAGAGACAACAATAACTGACGAACAAAAATATAAATTTAATATAGTTATTGGAAGTATTTCATTCTACGAGTTATCCAGTAAACATTTCACTGCAAAATATATTGACGAACTGGGCGAGAAATATACTAAAAGAAAATATGAAATCTTTGAAAATTCTAGAACTGACAACATTTGGAAATAATTGTTAATTGTTGTAATTTAAAGTGAGATGTCGCTGAATATCGTGTTTCTTTCGATTAATAATTTATACCGTTAACAAAATTAACTAACATATAAGTACATGGCTTCATTTGGAAATTGCTTCTTCACAGGATTGTGTGATTACCTCTGTATCCAATTTAGTTTACGTAATGGTGTATTGATTGATTTGCTATTAATGTATTTCTACTTTAGATCATGCCTGTTACCGGTACACGTGTTGTTGTTATAGCAGTATATGCTTAACACACAATACATTTTACACGGATAATAAGCTAGGCAACACGTCATAAAATATCCTCAATAAATGAAGTTATCTGTCTTGAACGACCATCTCTTTTGTAAATTTCTTATGCAGCAGTCCATCGACATTATTCATAGTATTTTAGTAGATAGTATTTTCAAAGTTACATCTGAATGTAAATGCTGTCTAAGTGTGATCTTAAATGAGAGAAAGAAAAAAAAAAGTTTTGTACAATTCAACGAATATTTTCCCCGTAGAATACATCGTAACTATATGAAGCAGGTTTGCAGTATTTTGAATTGAATATCAAATAGTTCTCAAATCTCTATTACAAATCTATAAAATTCCAGCTGAATTCCAATGATAATCAAATTCTATTCAGATATGGAATGTGTTGATGTACCTATAATTTCGATTGTATTACTGTGCTAATAGTCTTGGTTGTGATGATGTGCTAACATTATTTGATGTATCATAATAATATAATCCAAATTGTTCCTGTCTGAATTAAGTGAACGATAATTTAATAAATAAATCAATAAATCAATAGTAATGAAAAAAAAACACTACTGGACACGATAATAAGACTGATTCAGTTACAGCATGTTAAAACACGAATGTTTAATTACTCAAATAATCAACATTATTCCAAAACCTAAGACACAACAATAGACATCGGACGTAGGTTACCCCTCTCTCTAAAATAATCAACGTTGTCGAAACGTTTAGGAATTTCCTAGTGAAAAACTATGTCCTAGACTTAGATTAAAATAAACATGTTTGCCTTCCCATATAATGATCCGAATATTTAACCTTTTGTTGTTGTTGTAGGGTTTAACGCCATTTTTCAGCACACGATAGGCTATACATGGCGGCTAGTATTAATGGTGTATGAAGAACCCGGGGAAAACCCACACAAAAGAACCAACGACCCACGAGAAGCTACTGGCAAGCTTTCTCACATACCCACGTTGGCCGAATCTGAGACTCGAACCCAAGCAGACAGAGGTGAGATGGCAGTGATTCGTAAATGAGAGCGCTCTGGACCACTCGCCCACTCGGGGGCCCATTTAAACTGTACTCTTAGAGAAATATTAGCTATGGATTATGTTGTTAATAAAATCAAATTTCCTGATCAGATACACAGTGAACTTGACCACGGACAGGACGAAGTACAAACTACAGATGTGTATAATATTTAATCATGAAGAAAAGTCAACAAATATGATAAATTAAAGTGTTTGCAAACGTCCTCTCCAGTGTATTAATCTAAACGTTTCATCTCTGATTTACCTAATCTCTTTATTAAAGCCTAATGCTTTACACCAAACAGTAATAATATACCTGGCTACTTCTGTTAATCGCCTTTGGATGCATTGCCCTTAATTGATACAAGTATGAACCCTTTTCAATTTTGAAGAATCAATAAGACATTGAATAAAACGTTTCTATTTGAACGTCGAATTCTGTGTAGTTATTAATGGTTAAGTTCTAGTTAATTTAGTTTAGTTCTAGTTTGATAGATCCGGAAAGATGGCCGCCATCGCTTAACTGCTTGAGAATAGGCTCTTCCGATTTTGTACTATATTTATGATATTTGTGCTTGTTCTCTATCATCGTCTACATTATTGTGTTTCATTATGCATTTGCTGTTCCGTTCGTATGTGTTAATTTATCTCCTTGTTTTGGAAACGAGAACAATTAGATTTTTTCTCAGCTGTTTTGTCCCACTGTTAAGACGTAATTTGTTTTCGAATAAACCGCCGTCACGTGACCGCTTACAATAAGACGAATCCTCATTAATTGGATTAAATGACCACACCTTGGTTCTAGATACTACATTGTGCTCAAGACTGAACGAACAGGGAATTAATTCATCATTTCTTAAATGTAAACGGAAGCGAAAAAAGAAACGTTCTTTCAAAGCCGCCCGGCGGAGAACAGGAAGCAGGATTCCAGTTATCTCCATTTCGCCCGTAACGGATAAACAACTTAAAAATTCTGCCGTTAATTTTAATAACCTGGTTCAAATTCTTCTTAAATGGTCAACCGTTGTGTCAACTGTCCCAGGGATGCCACTACGTATTGCATTATTTAACGCTCAATCAGTAGGATCACCGCAAAAGCGCACAGAAATTGTTAATTTTATCAACGACCAGGATATTGATGTCTTTTTCCTGACAAAGACTTGGTTACATTCGGAAGGTGATGAATGTAAGTGTGCGTATTTAACACCCAGCGATTACTCCATCAAGTCGTTCCCCCGCAACTCTCGCGGAGGTGGAATTGCTGTAATTACAGAGAATAACATGATCAAATGCCTCAAGTACAACACAACCTTCAACTTCTGCCACACATCGTTTGAACTAGTCCAAACAACACTCACACTGGAACAAAGGTCAGTCCATTTTGTCTGTCTCTACCGTCCTCCTCCTAGTAGAAAAAACAAGCTGACTGAATCTCACTTTTTGGAGCAGTTTCCAATCTTCTAGAGTATGGAAATTCGATAGGCGGCAATCTAATTATTCTTGGAGATTTCAACTTTCACTATGACTATCCTGGTAAACCAAACACGTCAAAACTCCTAGATTCTATTCATGTTTTCAATCTTAAACAGTCAGTTAACCAACCTACCCATAATCTTGGTTACATTTTAGACTGGATTCGTTATAGACCTGATGATAATATTCTGCAATCAACTCTTGTATCCCACGAACTTGCATCGGATCACCTCTGCATTGTATGCCATCTGGACGTATAAGTCCCTAACCATCTACCTCTTTTTGCTACTAAGAGAAACCTCCGTAAGATAAATAGAACCAAATTCATGCATGATATCCAAGAAAACCTAACAACTTTCTTACATCCAACAGCGGAACAACTTGATAACTGCCTGCGTTCATTGCTTGAAAAACATGCCCCAGACACCAAATGCAGAGTATCAATAAAAAAAGTGTTCTCCTTGGTATAGCAGTGTTAGGGACCAGCTTCGCATAGCTAAAAAACATCGCCGAAAAGCAGAGAGGCTTTGGCTTTCCACCAGACTCACTATTCATAAACAAATCTACGAAGCCGCTAAGAAGAACGTCACAAACATAGTCCATTTAGCCAAATCATCCCACTACAGTACTAAGATCACGGAGAGTTCCAGCTGCAAAGAGCTCTTCGAGATAACTAACAAACTAATGTCAAGGAACAAAGGTACACCACTTCCAACAACCTTCTCTCCACTAGACCTACCAGACCAATTCGCAAATTTCTTCGATGAAAAAGTTCAAACCATTAGAGATTCGCTTGACAGCATAATTTCAACTAATTCGTCACCATACAGTTATGATGCACAATTTCAGCGACAACCGTTAGGAGCATTTTGAACATGTTTATATAGATTTAGTACGGACAATCGTGATGAAAAGTGCACCAAAGTCTTGTGAACTTGATCCAATTCCGACATCACTGCTGCTTGAGTGCTTAGATCCAATATTGCCTTCACTAACTGATGTTATTAATATCTCTCTCTTATTAGGGGAATTCCCATCATTTTTCAAAACCGCCATCGTAAAGCTACTGTTGAAGAAACCAACACTGGACCATAACGATTTAAAGAACTACCGCCCAGCTTCTAATCTCCCTTTCATATAAAAAATCTTAGAAAAGGTTGTTCTAACTCAACTTGTATCTCCTTTGAATTCAAACAGTCTTTTTTAGCAATGTACAGTCTGCATATCGCCCTCGCCATAATAGCCACCCAACTGAGTTGATGCTTCTATCCAAGGAGTTGAGAGGTGCATTTCTGATATGGAAAACACATATCACATGTATTAAGCTGCAGATGAATGATGATAAAACGGAGGCCATTTTGATCACAAAACACAGACTTTTCCATTCACATCCTTTACTTCAAAACAATAAATATCATCAACTCCAACATGAAATACATACTGTCAATACGAAACCTAGGTAATACTCTGTACAGTACTCTCACATTGCAACAACATGTCATGATCATATGCAAGGCTACATATCTTGAACTGAGACACATCGGCTCCATTCCCAAATATCTTTCAGTTGATGTCACTAAAACACTTGTATGTTCATTAGTACTTTCAAGACTGGACTACTGTAACTCTGTCCTGGCTGGTTCGTTTTAATATCTACTCCAGAAACTTCAAAAAGCTCAAAACTAACAGCTGATCCGATCATCCTTAGTGTCACGTTAGAGCTCACCTCTCCGTTGCTCTGTACCCTACACTGGATATCCATTCGATCCAGAATCAAACATAACATTTGTTATATTTGCTACGTTTCACTGACGGACTCCAGTCCATCATACCTATCCGTCCTCACCCATGTGTACAGACCAGCATGATACTTACACTCATCCTCTGAAACTCGTATACTCATTATTCCCACTTGGAAAATGAAATCATATTAACAACGTTCTTTTAAAATCCAGAACACAGCAACGTGGAATGAATTGCCCAATGAAGTTAGACACAAAGACACAGTATTCCCTTCCAAGAGTGTTTTTAAAACGCACCTTATGCGACTGAAGAAAACAATCGTAAAGACATAATAATTATTCCTACCTTAAATATATTCAGCCTTGTTTATGTTTTTAATTTCATGGTGTTTTGTTTATTGTAGTCATATTATTATATATGTTGTAAAACGTTTAGAGCTTCTAAAGATTAGATGCTATACAAAGTCCTTTTTAATATTATTACAACAGTAGTAATAATATAGCATGTACTAAAAAACAGTAATACTTATATGTAATTGAATATATATTGATCTCACTGAATAATGAGTTTGGGTGTTTTGCATTTTTGGTTGGTGATGTGTGTCATAACCTTTATCTCCAAGACATTTGCTACTTTGGTTTAAAAGAACACATGTTATGCGCGACCCGTGGATTATAATTACTGTCAGTAAAAGTGAAGAAATAGGCAGACAAAGTCATGAAGCGTAATAGGTTGCCATAGATCGGTAACCAACAAAAGGTCCATTTAGGTAGGAACAATAAATGCGACCACAAGGGAAAGCTAGTGAGAATGCTTTGTAGAATGTGGCAGTTAAAAGTGGTTCTCGTCGCAATGAAATGTTAGGATATTGTCAGGATAATATCTTTATTCAAGGAAGGCACGGTGCGTAAAATTTCTGGTGGATCATGTGTGTTTTCGTTAAGACGTCTTGAATGACTGAGAAAACATAGAAGTCTAGTAGTGCAATTTTGAGGCATTCCCCCATCCTTTTAGTGTACTCATTGCAGTAGGTATGTCAGTTACCTTCATTAGTAATGTTCATTAGTTATATTCATTAGCTTGAATTGTTTGGCACGAAGATAGCAGCATTTAGTAATAACTGTCAGTGTCACAGATGAGTAGTGAGAAAAAACTAGTCCAAATAAAATTAACTACAGGTAAGAGTGGAGTGAAAGACCAAGGGAAGAAACAAAAGAATAGCTGATCACAGAGTACTTCCGTAATGAAAGCATCTGACGTTAGTTATAGTGATGCAGGCTTGAGTGCAATTTAGCTGGACTTGGATGAAATAAAGCAAAGGGAGAATTTCAAAAGTATATTTCTCGTCTGCAATTGCTTACTTGGTTAAAACTGACGACCGTGCCAAAATTCTAACAACTATTGGGAGGGAATTATTAGAGACCGTGAAAGAAGATCGAGAAGGGAGGGGTTGTTGAATGTGAAAGGGTAGTAAAAAGTGAGGAACAGGAAGGATGATGAGATTGATTCACTTGAATTTGAGAACCGTCAATTCCAAGTAATATTGCAAGACACAGAAGGTGAATGACATGAAGAGGAAAGACCTGAAATACATAGACAGTGGATAGAAGCAAGCAAGTGCAGCTTCAAACCAGATCAACAAATCTCAGGAAGTTGAATATTAATGTTTATGGGCAGAAAAAGAAGAAAATGAAAATCTTACAGAGAGAATTCCAAATATGTGACGGAAGTCACTGAGATTAATTTGAATAACAGTGATATAGTGGTGGTGCATATAATTTCCAGTCTACATGGATAGCACGACGAGTCGTTGTCAAATTCTGGAGTTTGGATTGTAAAATTCAAATTATCAGAGAGCGGGCAGAGTTCCATAAAATACGTTAATAATCATGTGGAGGATATGACGAGCCAGAACAGTGAATTTTTCAATAGATGAATCAAACGCCCGGAGATCGAAAATAAATGAGTATAGGACCGATCATTCAACTATTGTTTAGAATGTGACGTTTCTAATATACCCAAAGAGAATAGATATTGGAAATTTAATATTCAGCTATTGAGAGGTAATAGTTATAATGACTTGATCAAAAGATGTATAGATGGCACTGTACATAAATAGTACATGGAGGGAAATATAGCGGACTCTTTATGTTTCTCTTTTATGTAGTGCTCAAATGTTCTTTTAAAATTTCGATAATGAAATTAGGATCCGAAATTATCGATTATTCTATCAGGAACACAAAAGATAAACGTGATAAATTAAAGAAAACTGAACATGAAATGTTAGAAATTCACAGCTAATTTTTGGATTACATAGATGTGGAAGCTCTTGAAAATTTAGAATAAAGAAAGCAGAACTATATGAATCTAGGAAAATAACATAATAGGTATTTTATTAGGATCCAAAGTTCGAATATATGAGTTAGGAGAAAAAACTACAAAATAATTAAAATTTATGAAAAAAGTGATTATGTCAATAAATAATAAATAAGTAATTTTACATTTTTCAGAAGCTCAAAAATAGTTCTATTTAGAATTATCCAAAAGTCAAATCATTCAGCTTAATGTTAACTCTATTCTATTCTGGTCTCAGATTCGTAGCTGGCCGAAAGTTTGTACTAAATATAAAAAGCTAATTTATTTAAATGTTCAGCTAATTCAGAGGATAATTGTCACGAATAACTTTTTGACAAGAGTTAACATAATGCATGACGAGAAATGTACTTTGTATGAGAATGAGAGAGAGAACGAAAGAATTAAATATCCTTTCTACGATTGAAATATTTCTTCAAAGTTTGGTACTTAACACTAAACTTCGAAGATCTTTTTGTCCAAATATTGTACAATAGACTATAAAAAATATATTTAGGAGGTGAACAATTGGCCATTTTCGGTAATATTTTGTTTATTTTGGCTAAATATTATAATTACACGTGGATATTAAATAAATATTAAACATGTAAAATCTTTTCATTTAAAATTGTAAGCAAAATGTTGAATACGAAGATTGAAAAATATTCTGCAAAGTTAAACTATAAGAATGATCAATGTGTTCAAAAATAGGCATCAATCATGAACATGCAACTTGTATAATGGGGTAAGGTGGTAAACAGTATGTGTAATATGTATGTGTGGATGTGCACGGGCGCGCATATGTGTATCTATTAGTCTTTTCTATTTTTGTGCATTATATATATTGTTCCTAAATTAATTGATAACCAGAAATGTTTAATAATAAGGTGACATTGGGATGATGTTATCCTAACTAGCGCTCAGCCTATTGCAGGGATAATAATAATAATAATAATAATAATAATAATAATAATAATAATAATAATAATAATAATAATAACAAATAAATAAATAAATAATAATAATAATAATAATAATAAATAAATAAATCAATAAATAAATAATAATAATAATAATAATAATAATAATAAATAAATAAATCAATAAATAAATAAATAATAATAATAATAATAATAATAATAATAATAATAATAATAATAATAATAATAATAATAATAATAATAATAATAGACAAAACTTCCATTATCACATTACAATGTTAGATACGATTGTTTATTATAATAATAATCTGAATGGTAAAGTTTTTAGTCAGGTCAATATTATTGATTGTGGCTATACTATACAAACTGCGGTCTCGATATATAAATAGAGGATATTTGCTTTAAAAGAGTTAATAACGAATATTTATTCCTCGTGTGAGTGTAGATACTTACGCTCGTCTCCCATGAGTAACAGTACTAAACTCTCGACTACGTAACCAATTAAAAAAAAATTTGAATTTCAAGGTTATATTGTTACCAATGTGTATTGCGAGCCACTGAAAAGTTTTATTTTTTCACTCCAGTTAGATATCAAGTTTTATTTCTCAGAAAATCTAGTACCTCTTTACCAAGAATAAAACAAATGGAATTAATGATCGCCACTACACATTTCTGATGCTGCGAATAATTTTCAGTAACACGGAATATTTAGTACTTTCAGAGAATTCATAGATAGATGTGTTTATTATTTTAAGAATTACATATTTAATTACATAATTGTCCGCCAGATGACTGGAGTGTAACGAACGTTTAATAAAAAAAAAATGATTAAATCGCTGCTCCGTTGGCAAGCATCATATATTCTTTTCAAAGAGGCGCAAGAGATGCTACAATTAAATTTTAAAAAAGGAATTATCTCAGAACAGCTACGAATTGAGTTTGATAAAAGATATGAGACATAAACATGATAATCGTCAATTGATAATCTCAAGAAATGATAAAGAGGCTAACGTTAGGTACATATGATAATGATAACACATCAAGTGAAAATATTTTGAGTAAAAGAGTTAAACATGGGTTAAAGAATTAGTAATAATGCTCTCGATATTAATATAAGGAATAACCAAAGACCTTTGTGAACAGTTATGAATAGTATAATGAAATGAATAAATGGTGTATTTTCGCGGAAAGGCACAGAATAGATGGAGTCAAAATATAATAAAATATAGATCCGCTGGAGTTATCGAACTTGTACAAGTGGTCAGTATTTACGCTTTGATATACTATTTCTTGATGAAAAGTCTAATGGCCATGATTGTAGTCGCTGGCTAAGTACTAAATTAAGGAACATTTTATTGATAAAATATATCGCAAGGATGTTTCATCGATGGTGCCTTCCAAACAAGTTGTATTAAACTGGAATTCTCCGGTTGTGTTTGTAAATTATTGTAAATGGTGAAACGTACTTTGCTGCAAATGGGCGTAAAATCAAGTACTAACCACTACAATCAGATGTAAACCCCTTTATGAGTTTATAATTGCACCCTTAATTGAAAACGTATTTGATTCAGGGATAATAAGATAAGTGTATTGGTGTATGCATGGGAAAGTATGAGCTATGTGGCAGAACTTCTTATTAATACAGTTAATTAATGCCATTGATAGTACTTGATTGTACGCTCGACCTTGTACATCAATCAACATTGCCTACTATGCAGTTATGTTGCCGCGTGTGATCGTGCATGTCATACAACAATAAAGCTATTTTTCCTAAAATACCTATGTTAACAACGTTGAAACAAATATAATTTTGATAATTTCGATGGAATAATAAGCCAGAATTAAGGCTATTAGTTTCGTTTCCAGGTAGAGAAGAACAATACACCCAATATTCATGGAAATTTGAATCAGAGATCAATTTATAAAAGTAATTCGTGCTCTAATTAAAAGCTCCGTGAATGCCAACCGTGTATCAGCTAAAACAAATCGCTCAAAAACATGGAATGTAACTATCAAGATTTATGCGAAAAGAGCCAAGATGCTTGATGTATTTGGTATCCCCGATGAATTAGAGTCTGTTGTGCATCAATTTCTCACTGACGAATTACAAATGCAACAGTTTAAACAACTTAAACAATGTGCACGTGAGCGTAATATACGAATAACAAGAGATGCCAGAAAAGCCTACATACATGCCTTGTTAGGTGTATTTGAGGATTTACAAACTGTATTACTTCCGCTAATGATACTGAGGCCGCTGAGTGAGTTCATGATAATGCCGTCAAAAACAAATTCCTGTATTTAGGTATCACCAGTGCGGTAATGAATTAAAAAATGAAGTCGCAATTAGCCCACACACATACAAACCAGATAAAGACAACTGTTATAAAATATGATCGCTAGAATGATATTGATGTTACAGCGGATTGGTACCTCATTAGTTTTACGCGTGTATTTATTCTTTGATAGAACTGGAGTTCATAATGCGCATTTATCCTTCAGTACCTCAGCAGTTCTCAATGCGCATGTAATGATGTCGCTTAATGGTGACAAGGACGGATTTAAAATCACAACACCGTGGAATGGCAACGGTACTCATACAATTCTAAACCGTATAGATATTAAAGCTGTCAATGATGAAATCGTCAATGGAATTGAAAATATTCTCGATGCGTTAGAAAAATACACCCATGCAAGATCAGGATGTACTCTTGGCAGATGTTGAAGTGAATTATTCACCAAACTTTAGGGGATTCAGATTTATACCTACATCATATTATGTTCCACCACATTCAAAATGATACATGTAATACAAACCCAAAACATTGATGCTAGTCTGAATGGGCGATTTTAACATCCTTACATCTAACAATGAAAACTAGTCTCGAAATACGAGCAATACGTGATTGAACTAGCTTTCGATGATATGGAATATGCGGTTTAGGTTGCTAAGGCCAGACACAAAAAGTTTGAAATACTTAAACCGGTATACCTTGAATGTGCTCACGTGGGATAAAGACTTTATCCGCTTGCACTATCCCCATACTTACATAGCGAGCAAACTCAGACTGGTCTGTCATAGCTAAGAGATATGATATTTTATTGTCGCTATCTTATTATGTGTGGATAAGCAATCTTGTCTGGTAGCTTAGCCAACACAGCAAGCACCACTGTAGGAACTTTTCATGCAGGTTTGCATGGATGTATTTAGCGCCCATCAAATGTTTGATCAATATGACTTATTGCAAAACGTACCTGGAGTTCCGAGTCTGGTAAAAACATTCTGAAGTTTACAGCGGTGGAACATGACATGAAAATAGTCTATATTATATATGGTTACATCAAAAGTATTAATATTCCAGTGAATGACCATGCAATAAATACCAAACAAGTTCATATTGATGAGTATTATACGGCCATTCATTGCTAGATTTGTGATGGTGTTAGCGATGGAACTGAAAGGTTAAGCAAAGGTCGTAACCAGTGTTGCATTACTGGTCCGTAAAGAAGAATTGCGAATAACGTATGCAGTTTAATTAACAGTTAAACCAAGTAAAAAAATACAATTACTGTAATGTTTCATAATCTGAGATGGTATGCTCTCCACCTATTAATGCAAGACGCAGCCATTGCAGAAAACTTGAAATTCAACGGTCTGTATTGTACCACTAAAACTGATTGGACAAGGCATGTATCCCTACGCGAACATGAGTGATTGGGACCAGATTGCATAAGACTGCTGTAAACTATCGAACGGTTTATTTTCCATGTCGTGTGAAGACGTTTCTGACAGTGACTACGTTCACGTAAAGTTCAGTCCGCATTTGATTGCAAAAACATGGTTGACTATCATGATCTGTATTTGAGTACTGACGTGATTCTTCTCGGTCATATGTATGAAGCAATTAGTGGTACCGCCATGCGAGTATATAAGTTTAATCACGCGTAGTATTTCGCAACATCTTTAATGGCTTGGGATGCAATGCCATCAAACAAACAAAAATCGAGCTGAAATTGCTGACAGATATCAGGATGCATCTGTTTATTGAGAGCCCACTTCATGGCTGAATAAGTATGGCAAGCCATCGCTATGCTGTTGAAAAGAACGCAAATATTAGAAGGCATATTCCATTGCGCAAAAACACTACCAACATGAATCATTACCCACATAGTCTTTATGAGCGGGTAATAGTGCAAACGTTACGTGTTGGATGGTTTTCATGGAATGATCCAGCAAACACTGACATATAAAACACGTATGCTATTACGCCAACAATAGCGACAACTGCTATCACTTTGACATTCATTTAGAATACTCTGAATAAACTCAGCTAGCTTATAACTATTATCCATTAACACCTGATGCTGTGTTAGTGCCTGGTAAGTGGTTGACACCTTGTCTGCGCTTAACTGTCAATGATTGATTAGGTACGTTAATTTACTGAATGTTCAGAGCTTGACGCAGTTCGTAGCTTCTCGTGGGTCGGTGGTTCTTTCCGGCGATTTTCCGGGTTCTTCCTCCACCATTAATACTGGCCGCCATGTATAGCCTATATTGTGCTGAAAAATGGCGTTAAACCATTAAAAAAATGTTGACGCAGATCTCATGACAAAATTAATTATGTGGTGCACATACATAACTTAAACTTATATTTAAGATTAGAGATATTTTAAGTCAATCGAGTGCTTGAATTTCCCACAAGAATCTTGATAATGTCTATGAGCGATATCACATCAAATCTCGAATACGGATATGAAAACGAAGGCCACTAACTGCATGGAAAATTTTCTTAAAGCTCACAAACAATCCCGTATCTAGCAAAACGACAAGACAGAAAATGTATGAAAACGAATTCGAGCCTACCATGTCCCTGCCGGTGAACAAGATAAGATTTGAAAGTGTACTGCTGAGCCTACAATTTAATCCCTAAATATCTTTGATGGTGGACTTGCTACCGTTCATAGTAAAAAACAAGACTAAAGATGACAAAACATATATTGTATGGTACCGCAGTACATGACTTGTCGAAGCCGATTATGTATAAATTTTATAACGACAATATCAAACCCTTTTATCAAGATCGTTTTCAAGATGCTTTATAATAACACCGACTATCTGTTCCTGAAAATAGTTAGCGATGATGTTTATTCAGATTTCTCATCATGTGAATTTGCCTGCAGCAATTATCTGAAAGAAATCATTTATTTCGTAACGTAGATAAAAATGTTGCTGGAAATTTCAAAGTCGACTGTTGTAGTAAACCAGTAGATTTCGACATAAAACTTGATTGTGGTGGGATCGAAAATCAGGATAAATGCAAAAAGTGTTCCATGAATCATTGTCCACAAATGGTCTCAGGCACGATATGAATGTAGAGCATCTTCTAGACCGAGGTGAATTCACACATAGCAGAAAATATTATTAGGCTAAAGAAATATCGCATGGTTATATACCGTTACATCAAGGCAGTTTGTTAGCTCTTGATTCCAAGCGATGGATATTTCCTGATGGCATTACCACTAAGCGTTTGATCTGCACGGATTTGTGAATCGCTTTGCGATTTCAAAATATATATGCGTAAATTTGTTTTCGCTGGAACGGCTTGCAATTCCTCTCACACAAATATTCGGCTTAGTAATTTAGGGCCGAAATGATAACGTGTTGGTTGTCTTAAAAGTCAATTATGTCTCAAATAAATGGACCCAACAGAGTAAGTTGCTCGAAGTTGCTCACCCTTCTAATGTATGTGGTGCATATAACAACTGAATAACATTATTTCTAAGCGGTTATAACGGTAGAGGTTCTGAATTCTTTTTCTGAGCAACAGTTACAATCAATCTCATCAGCTGGTAATAATTCTGGTATTTGTGTAACCGCTTTGTAACATGAATGACACCACTCTGAGATTTCATTTTTAATTATTTCGTGTATGATGTCCCAATAGTCGTTCGGTAAGTGTACCATTAAATCGTTGCACAATGTCATTGTCACAATGTACCATAGCATGCCCAATATGAAATCGAACTTGATATGTTTTGACAATGCAGCAACAATTCCGATAAATTCTTTATCTGGATCGACTTGAAACATTCGCGACAACGATAACTACCAATGATTTCTATTCCACAATTGATGAAGCTTTTACCGTTGCTGATTTGAATACAAGTGAAAATAATCTTGTCGTGACCGACTATATGATGCTTACAAATCACATCAGTTTCACTATAATATTTTCACGATGTCAACGCATAATCATTAGTGTGATGTATGACTCAACGATACGCAGTTAATCAATTCTTCACAATTGTAACATACTTTTGTGGAACTGACACGATTGGTCTTTCATATATTTTAATAGTGTGAAATGTGCAGAGTATACTAAAAAGGCAACAATATCAACAGTGGAACAGGTGGGCGAGGTAACAGAACAGACAAAGAACTGGGCCCACATTCGTAAGATAGCTAAATTCCCCAAGACTATTACTAAATGAACACGAGTAACAGCTAATGTTAGTGGACGCTTGTCAACAGCAATTGCTGAAGCCAAAGAAGACGTCGGAAAAATTGAAATATTGTTGATGTAATCGCAAAAAGCTCCCGCGGAGAGATAAAGAAATAATAATTTAAAATAATGTTAGGAATGAAACTTAAATGGTTACTCCACAAATGCCAATATTGAAAGACCAACATGGCCGACATTCTGGCTAATATTCAGTATTTTAAAAAGAGTGCAAATAATGCAAATTTAAATTTGTTAGTTATTTCAAGAGGAATATACAAACAGAAAATCAGCAAAAGTTTGACTGGAATTTATTTTGGACAAATTGGAAGAGAAATATAATTTGAAGACAAATGACGTTTTTTAAAAGCTAGAACTGTACATATTTTGAATTAATTGTCAGTTGCTGTCTTTCATAGAGTAGCGTCACAACTTATCATGTTTCCTGTCATCGATAATTTAGACAAAATTAACCGAAATATTATTATGTGGATTCAAATGGAAGAAGATGCATCTCGGGATTTTCTTCTTTCAAAGCGCGATTACCTTCTCGCCTTCAGTCATTGTTTACTAACTATCAAGAATATCAATTTCAAAAGGTCAACATAATGTACGAATGACAAGGAATATTCACTTCACAGGCTTCGCTAAAAACCGAACATTATAAGTGAAGTCAATAAATAAGTACTAGTTGCTTTGTTACTGATGCATTTTTATCTTGGATCATTCTGAGTGCACGTGTTCTTATTTTAGTAGTATCTGCCAAACTAGCAATAAAATCTCACACAGATAAAAGACTAGGCAACAAGTTTTCGAATTTACTCAAAGAACTAAGGAACGATTCTTCATTTTATACGCCTATTTCCTCGAAGGCATTATTCATTTTTATGTTTGCTCTGGCTGATATATACCTAATATTTCGCCAATCAAAACGTATTAATGGCTGGTCATGAATAAGATATGCGATGAATATTAACGTTGTCATCACTAACAACTTTAATCAATTTATATAGCCAACAATATACCAAATATTGTCAGAGTCGCATTTGAATGTCAATATTGTTGCAGTGTTTGTACATTTATGCTAGTTAAATTGTGTCCTAATCTGAAACTTTCATCACTGTGGTCCCTTAATTTCATGTTACAAATTACTTCATAAGATCACGTAAGTTGGCCATTTTGGGTTTTACCCACACGTAAAATCAAACTAGATAAATTGTTTCATTCTGTTGGCCCATGAATAGCATAGCCTGTACCTTCATTCAATTCGCCAATGAATAGCATAGCCTGTACATACATTAAATTGGCTGATGAAGAGCATATCATGTACCTACATTAAATTGACTGATGAATGGCATAGCATGTACTTACATTAAATTGGCTGATGAATAGCATATCCTGTACCTACATTAAATTGACTGATGAATAGCATATCCTGTACCTACATTAAATTGGCTGATGAATAGCATATCCTGTACCTACATTAAATTGACTGATGATTAGCATATCCTGTACCTACATTAAATTGGCTGATGAATAGCGTATCATGTACCTACATTAAATTGGCTGATGAACAGCATATCATGTACCTACATTAAATTGGCTGATGAATAGCATATCATGTACCTACATTAAATTGGCTGATGAACAGCATATCATGTACCTACATTAAATTCGCTGATGAATAGCATAGCATGTACTTACATTAAATTGACTGATGAATAGCATAAGCTGTTTCTTCATTATGTCGGCTAATGAATAACATATCCTGTACCTACATTAAATTGACTGATGAACAGCATATCATGTACCTACATTAAATTCGCTGATGAATAGCATATCCTGTACCTACATTAAATTGGCTGATGAATAGCATAGCATGTACTTACATTAAATTGACTGATGAATAGCATAAGCTGTTTCTTCATTATGTCGGCTAATGAATAACATATCCTGTACCTACATTAAATTCGCTGATGAATAGCATATCCTGTACCTACATTAAATTGACTGATGATTAGCATATCCTGTACCTACATTAAATTGACTGATGAATAGCATATCATGTACCTACATTAAATTGGCTGATGAATAGCATATCATGTACCTACATTAAATTGACTGATGAATAGCATATCATGTACCTACATTAAATTGGCTGATGAATAGCATATCATGTACCTTCATTATGTTGGCTGATGAATAGCATAAGCTGTTTCTTCATTATGTCGGCTAATGAATAACATATCCTGTACCTACATTAAATTGACTGATGAATAGCATATGATGTACCTACATTAAATTGGCTGATGAATAGCATATCATGTACCTTCATTATGTTGGCTGATGAATAGCATAAGCTGTTTCTTCATTATGTCGGCTAATGAATAACATATCCTGTACCTACATTAAATTGACTGATGAATAGCATATCATGTACCTACATTAAATTGGCTGATGAATAGCATATCATGTACCTACATTAAATTGACTGATGAATAGCATATCATGTACCTACATTAAATTGGCTGATGAATAGCATATCATGTACCTACATTAAATTGGCTGATGAATAGCATATCATGTACCTTCATTATGTTGGCTGATGAATAGCATAGCATGTACCTTCATTATGTTGGCTGATGAATAGCATATCATGTACCTTCATTATGTCGGTTAATGAATAACATAGCCTGCACCTTCATTATGTTGGCTGATGAATAGCATAAGCTGTTTCTTCATTATGTCGGTTAATGAATAACATAACCTGTACATTCATTAAATTGACTGATGAATATCATAGCCTGTACCTTCATTATGTTGGCTGATGAATAGCATAAGCTGTTTCTTCATTATGCCGGCTAATGAATAACATATCCTGTACCTACATTAAATTGACTGATGAATAGCATATCATGTACCTACATTAAATTGGCTGATGAATAGCATATCATGTACCTACATTAAATTGACTGATGAATAGCATAGCATGTACCTACATTAAATTGGCTGATGAATAGCATAACTTAGCTTGAACTTTGATTCAATTCGCTGACGAATAGCTTAGCTTGTACCATCATGTTGGTTAATGAATTTGCTTAGCCAGTACCTTTATATAAATATCGACAGAAATTAAAGATATCAGTACAATGTACTATGTATTTACAATTTAACTCTTTACGAGCATAAAGCTGCTGAAATGAATAGAGCGTTGTGTCCACAGATGGGCCTGGACATTTAAGGCGTTTAAAATCTATTCATTTCGATTTCATTTAGTACGCTTACAACCGACTACTCAGTTGAAAATGACCAAAAGCATGTCTGATTATTTATGAGTACTTCTGGTCCATTTGATAAATATTAACAAAGTGAACAGCAACCAAACAAATGATAAAAATATTAGCATCAGCTATATCTTCTCGTTGTACAAGTCTTTGAGGATTTATTTTTTACCATTGGGCTATGATAAGTTAATATAGATATCCAATAAGCTTTCAATTTGTTTCCATGCGTCTAATGTATTGGAATCGTCTGAGAGAAGAAAAAAAAACGATTATTCTTGACCCTTTTTTGTTTATGTAACTTCCACATACTACTGGTCACAAATAAAGCACTTTAACAATCCCTTGTTAGGAGTAATTTGTTCTCGCTTCTCTACCTACACTACTTGTTTTCTTAAACTGGGAATATTTGCAACCGTAAGAAATGGGCATTGTGTCTTTCTGCACATTGTCTGGAAATTGTTTGAAAATCTCACAAATAGTGAATTTTTAAATAATAGATCACCTTAAACACTCAGCTACAGATATTTCATTTGTTTATTTGTTTGCTTTTCCCTGCCTAATATTTGGGGATTTTGAAAACTAATTGCTGAAGTGTATGATATAAAGAAGAACATTGATCCATGATATGTTATTATTAATCGCGATATTAAGTTATCATAAATTAAAATTCACGAATGTGTAATAGCAATGCACATAATTTTTCGGTGAATAAAAAATAAAGAAAATATTTTATCGGTATTACAAAAAAGTGATATTTAAAACAGAAACATCAATGTCTGCTAAACTTTGAACATCAGTGAGAGTGACATGGTTTTCGTTAATTCAGAAAATAAATTATTGATTAGTTTCAGTTGTTTCACAATCGTAATATTTCTTTAGCTACGTATCCTCCTCTATAAAAGTTGTTATTGACTTGTACCGCTACGGTACGTCCCCACTTCTAGTTTATCCAAAATGAACTCAGACTTGTACCGCTACGGTACGTCCCCACTTCTAGTTTATCCAAAATGAACTCAGACTTGTACCGCTACGGTACGTCCCCACTTCTAGTTTATCCAAAATGAACTCAGACTTGTACCGCTACGGTACGTCCCCACTTCTAGTTTATCCAAAATGAACTCAGACTTGTACCGCTACGGTACGTCCCCACTTCTAGTTTATCCAAAATGAACTCAGACTTGTACCGTTACGGTACGTCCCCACTTCTAGTTTATCCAAAATGAACTCAGACTTGTACCGCTACGGTACGTCCCCACTTCTAGTTTATCCAAAATGAACTCAGACTTGTACCGCTACGGTACGTCCCCACTTCTAGTTTATCCAAAATGAACTCAGACTTGTACCGCTACGGTACGTCCCCACTTCTAGTTTATCCAAAATGAACTCGGCCCTCTGGTTGCAATCAAAAGTAGCAAGCATGTTGTCAAAGGAAAGATAGAGAGAGGACACAGTTAAAAAAGAATAAAAATTCATCGTGGAGGAAAGCCTTGCCAAATGAGACAGACGAATAACAACAAAAGGGTACTTAGTCTACTGCCAAACGAATTGTAGCACTGCACCGAGAATCAATACGACCGCCTTTGTTTAATTCAGGTAAAGTCTTGAAAGGACGTATGGAACATCAACTTTCTTCATTGTCATGTTAAATTTGTCTTCAGTCATTAATTGCAAATTAACTAATTTTTAACCGTACATCACGTTTTGCTTATATATATATATATTATATATATATTATATATTATATATATATATTATATATTATATATATATATATATATATATATATATATATATATATATATATATATATATATATATAATATATATATATATATATATATATATATATATATATATATATATATATATATATATATGCATGTTTATATAAATTGGCTTATTAAGTGTCATTAAAGTATAACTGTTAAATGAAACAAAAGATAATATAGATAATGCCAAAGTAGTACGACAGTTCAACAAAATTGTATAGTTAATTGTTTTCTAAATTTTCATTTTATACGATGCTAAATGCCACAAAAATGAAAAATAAAAATTTAAAAACAAAGGTTCTTTTTAGCCCTGAAAATGTGTCATATTTGATTATTGTTATTAAAAAGAAACTGTTGCAAAAGTCATCATCATCATCATCATCATCATCATCATCATCATCATCATCATCATCATCATCATCAGTCTCTTGACCTAGTGTGGTCGTTGAGGCACTGTGCTGCTGAACATCTGACCAGTTCCCTCCACTTGTCCCCATCATGTGCCAATGCCTGTGTCTCTGGAAAACTTTTCCTGGTCCATTCTGTGATGTTGTCAGTCCACTTTTTTCTCTGTCTCCCTCTCCTTCTACCACCTTGAACACTACCCTGCAGTACTGTTGTGGATAGACTGTTGGCTCTAGTGACATGGCCATACCATTACAGCTTTCTCTCTTTGACAGTGGTGAGGACGTCTTCATAATGGCCTACTTTGTGCCTGATGGTGTTACGCACTTCTTCATTTGTGATGTGGTCCATGTAAGAGATGCCAGTGATGGTTCTGTAGCATCTAATTTCAAGTGCCTGATTCTTCGTTGTAATTCTGCTGTCAGGGTCCAGGCCTCACATGAATACAGAAAGACGGAGATGACTAGTGCTCCCAATATTCTGATTTTAGTTTTCAGACAGATAATCTTGTCTCTCCAGATGGGTCTTAGCTTTGACATAGACGCCGTTGTTTGTGCTGCTCGTGACAAAATTTCTGCTCTTGATCCCTCTTCTTTGATTAGGGAACCAAGATATTTGAATTGGCCCACTGTTTCCAGTTCCTGTCCTCTGACTTTAATCTTGGTTGAGATTTGTTTGCCACTATTTGTCATCACCTTTGTCTTCTCAGCACTTATCTCCATGTCAAATATGGAAGATATTTCATCCAGGTTCTTCACTAAGGTGGCAAGCTCATCTTCACTGACTGCCGGCCCATCAATGCCATCTGCAAAGCGGAGGTTGGTGATGTTTCGTCCTACAATGCTGACAGTCCCACAGTGGTTTTCCAGAGCTTCGTTCATGATGCGCTCTAAGTAGATGTTGAAAAGCGTGGGTGACAGAAAACAGCCTTGCCTTACTCCAACTGTAGTCTTGAACCAGTACCCCACAGACCATCGAGCATTACTGCACTGGTAATCTGGGCGTACAGCTGCTTGATGGTGTTGGTCAACTTTTGACCCATGTTGTACCTCTTCATTGTGGCCCACAATGCCTCATGCCACACTCTGTCAAAAGCCTTTTTGAAATCTATGAACACATGATAGATAGCTTGTTGATGTTGTGAGTACTTTTCACACAGATCCCTTAGATTGAATATTTGTTCTGTTGTGCTTCGTCCTAGCCGGAACCTTGCCTGTTCTTCAGCAATTATTTCGTCTGTTCAAGATGATCTTCAGCATCACCTTACTAGCATGGCTGATCAAACTAATAGTTCTGTAATTTTGGCACAGCTGGAGATTGCCTTTATTGGGGAGTGTTATAATCAGTGACTGGGTCCACTGTGTTGGCCATTCGCCTGTCTGCCGCATTATGTTGCAGATTTTTTTTAGTAGCTCTATCACTGACTCCCCACCATGCGTGATAAGTTCAGCTGGGATGTTGTCTACTCCAGCTGCCTTCCCATTCTTCAGAGCTCTTGCTGACTCCACCTCTTCTTTGAGAATGGGGAAATCATCATCATTTATGGAGTCTGGAACTTCAAGCACCGCTGGATCACTTGTGGACGGATGGTTGTAGAGTTCTTTACAATATTCAGTCCATCTTTCAGCAATGTAACTTGCTTCTGTGAGGCATTTTTCATTTTCGTCTTGAATGGTACTGACTCTTGGTTGCTTCTCTCTGGTGAGGACTTACACAATTTGGAATGTCTTTTGCTGTTATTCGTTATCAGACTGCTCTCTATTTCTATACACTTTTGTGCAATCCAATCTCCTTTTGCTTTCTTCAAGTTTTTTTTCTGATATTCTTGTTTATTTCTCGATACTCCACTGCCCCTATTGTGTGTCTGGTGTTTTTGAGGTCTCTTCGGGCATCACACAGATTCAGAATCTCTTATGTAACCCAGGGTTTTTTCTTTGGACGATGGAGGTCAATGATGTCCTTGGCAACTGTTGTCATGACTGTGTTGAAAGTGTCTGTCATCACTTTTACATCAACATCCATCACAATAAGTGGAGCAAATTTTCCTTCAATTGTGGCTTGGAATGACTTGCAGATGTTAGCGTCCTTCGGTTGTTCAAGGTTGAATTTGAGCTTGATTTTCTTTGGCTTGTTAATTTTCTTCAACCTCACTCGGAAGTTCATAATAACGAGGTTATGATCACTCCCAACATCAGCACCTGGGAACGTTCTTGTTTTTGTTCTATTGATGCCAGATCGGTACCGGTTTTGAACCAGTTTGTAGTCGATCTGGTTATGATGGGCTCCCTTTGGTGCGTGTCATGTCCAGCATCATGAAGCTTTATGTTGGTCCAGGGTGTTGGCTAGTACCAAGTTGTTGTATCTTGCGAATTCGAGCAGCCGTCTCCCTCTTTCATTGGTAAGCTCTTTGTAAGATGGTCCACAATGATCATCGCAGTCTTTTAGAGCATCTTTGCCAACTTTAGCATTCCAGTCTCCTTGGATAATGAGGATGTCATTTTTACTTACCATGTTTATTATACCTTGGAGTTTGCTGTAGAACACCTCTATTTCTTCATCATCATGATCAGTAGTTGGAGCATATACTTAAATAACGGTGATGTTAAAGGGGCATGCTTTCAGACGAATGGAGGTTATTCTGCTAGATATGGGGCGACATTCAAGCACCGATCCCTTGATGGCTTTCTTTACAAGGAAGCCTACTCCATTTATTGACTTGTCCAACTCTCAACTATAGTATAATATATGCCCATCGTCAGTTTGGTGTTCTCCCAGGGCTTTCCATCTTACTTCACAGAGTCTCAGCATGTGTCATGTGTAGTGTTCCATCTCATGTGTCAACTCTTGGAGTCTTCCAGTCTGAGTTTTAATGTTTCAGGTGGCGATGCCACTATTGAGATTAACCTACCTGTTATTAGTTTCCACGGCATGAACCATCAGCATGGTCCTATAAATGCACATCGAGATATATTCCGTTCAGCATCTGACTATAGTCTTCAGAGCACACACATATAATATTCTAGATGCTAGTAACAAAGTGAATGAAACTGGTCCAGTAATTTGTAGATTAGATTGTGAAACGGACAAAATGAAATAGTCATCTTATATAAGCGTACTATATGTTTAAAAATCTACCTCTTTATAATTATAAAGTAACGTTGTTATGCTACACAGCACCTTCAAAAATGTACGTATAAGCTTCGTGTACGCTAAAGTGTACTCTTTATGTATTAACAATATGTGGTTTCATTCACGAATCTTGGTGTCGATTGACTGGGACAGTTAGTTATTGGTGTTTATGTTTTTATGTTTACGTCGAGCTATATATAATCCGAAGATATTGCCAATTAATACAATTTATGTCGAATTAGTCGCGGTTCTTGATTATGAAAGTAAGACAACAGGAAACATTTTTAATTGTTATTGATTGACCCTTCTTGGACCAAAGTAAAGGTAGTGATGAATACTTGAATACTTATTTTAAAATTAGTATTGGACACCTTGTAAGAATAGTGTGTGTTGTGGTCAGTATTCGTAACATAATGCACCATGTGTTAGAAACTATCTTTGACGAAGTTGCTGAAATCGAAACTACTATAAAGGAATAATCATGTTTTTGCATGCACTTACATGTGTGAGATATCTGCAACGCAACCATTGCGTTAGGTACTGAATGGCAATTGTCGCGAAGTAAACATTATGCATATTAAACGTTTTTTTTCATGTTGCATGTGCTGGCACTACTTTTTGTCTAATGATGAACGGTAAGATCGAGACAAAAAAAGTTTAGACGTGTTCCTTGATAAACCACAGCGAATGCCAATAACATGCTTCATTGTACTGTATATCCTAACGTCTTGAATATACCCTGCGAAACCGAACAGATGTGCGTGTATGTTTGTCTACCATTGTACAAATCTGTGACGAAAAAAGATTTTATAAAAATTTCTTTGAGAAATTCAAAATATCTATTTAGAACGCGAGGTAATGAAAAAGTAACATTCTATACAGATGAAAGGCACACCTGTTTATTTTTGAATCATAATATTTAGGGAATCATTCTTGGCATGTTTGTTTTATTGCTTTATGATGTGCCGTTCTAAGCTGTAATTTCAAATATGTTGTAAATGCCTAGTTGTTTGACAGTTTCATTGTATCGTACTTATTCACTGTCGATATATATTTTATGTTTCATGTGCACCAAGTACTTAACTTCTATCAGTAGTGACAGCAGTAGTCTCTCAATCTTCTCTCTTCTGTTTAATTTTCAGCCCACTCAGTTTAAAAATCGAATTGTAACCTAATACGCAAATAATAATAATAATAATAATAATAATAATAATAATAATAATAATAAGTGGATTAATATCAAGAGACCGCTAATCGAAGCAGTTAAAGGTGGATAAATATAAATGCATGGGACTTCTAGAAGTATATATCATGTATGACGTCACCCGTTATCGATTTAATGGAAAACAGAATCAAACGGTTGTGGCTGCCATAAGTTTTTCCCACAAAAATATCACTGAAATATATTTAGCAATAAAAATAATATAGTAATTGAAATAGTTTGTGCCATAATATTTGACTTGAAAATCTAGCTATACAAATAAACATAACATTTCAAAGAACAGAACGGACACCAGAAAATCTGCTTCCTCTTAAAACTAACAAGATTTGATTCACTGTAGATTTTATTATATTGTTTTGTGAAGGAAAGCAAATAAATGTAAGTATTGAACGAAATATATTAATATTGTACTATATATACATATATATATATATATATATATATATATATATATATATATATATATATATATATATATATATATATATATATATATATATATATATATTTGGTAGTGTGCCTGAAAGTTTGTTAAAATGCTGAAGAGCTAGAAATGTAGAAATGTCCAGTGGCACCATCGGTGTTAGTCATAGGAAACTGTTATATAATACACAGAGAACTCGGCTGAGCTATTTCTAATCCCTAGTCGTCCTCTCTATCATAAGTTTCTAAGATACTTTTTCTTCAGTCAGATTCAAGAAAAGAAAATTCATATTTCACGACATTTGACGATCTCGTTTAAATGTCTGAGTTTTAATTCGCTGTCATTTGCTTCCCTTCAGTTTGTTGTATATTGAGTCCATTCCTACTTTATAACAGTATGTTGTCTATCGGCATTACTTTTATTTTCGGTGTCGTACAATTTCGATTGTTATAACTGAATAGTCAAAACGTTTTAAATACCATTCGTGCAGTGCAAAGCTGTGTGTCGAGATATTTTTATTAGGAGCGTGAAAAACGATGGAAACATGGAGCGACTAGACAGTGTCGAAAACACTGTCAGAAGATATTTTTAAGTGTAGGTCTGGCGCCTACAATTATCTGTCTAGATTAAGATATGCTTTGTTGTGTATTACAGACCTACTGAAATGTTACAGAAGTTAATATCTAAAAGTGATATTCCTATATTAATAAGCTTTTCGTGACGATGTCAAAGGAAACTATATGATGACGTGAGTGACATTGTATTGGATTTTCAGTTCACTTGGGATCCATCATTGAAGTAATCAACTTCGCTTAAGCAATCATAATTTCGTAAAAATACCACATAAAGGGTAACCAAACGCCCAAACCATCCTTCTGCCCAAAACAAAATAAAACAACCGCGATACAGTGACGTTACTAAAGAACAGAACAAGACTGAAGACTCTGGACTGGTTGTCATAGTCGCTAAAGTACTCATTTTCCTAATGTTAACGATTGCAATGGCAAATAACATAAGAACAATGGACTACAACCATTACAGAATACGTGTCTCTCTACTAGTTAAAGGCAATGTCCGTTGTGTGCCATTGTTTATTACCAAATTACCGAAATTTGACCAAAACTGGCTTTCAAAGTTTTGAATGCACCAGGCACAGTTCTTTTTTCTAATCATTCCCATTTTTATTCTTCATTTTTGCGAATCCAAGTCCTTATATTTTGTGGTGAGATAGAACTTTGGTATTATTTAGATCTTGTCTGATGAAATCTTGTTATAAAAAAAATTAATTTCTTTTAAGACGGTTCAGTCTTTTATTCTTATCCAATATTTTGACAGGAGTGATTAACACGCACTTGTTATCAGTGATTTTCCGAACATAGTGTTTGAAATCTTGCAGCAAGATTGTGAAAAATTTTTTTAAGAGAATAAGACGTCAACGCAAATTACTTCTTAATTAAAGATTATAAGATTCTCTGGATAATTTTCTACGTTGAATTCATTCAAAATTTGAATTTATGTTGAGAAACTTTATTAAAAGGTATGGAAATAGACTAGTACTGACCAAACATTAATATTAATGTAACAAGGAGTAATATCTAAGAAATTATTTTCTTTCTTTTGGTGTCATGCGAAGGTACATGTCATTAAAAATACAATATATAATAGGAACATTATGCCTTAGAAATTTGAAAAGTGTGAACCCAATGTTTAGAAATAAATAGAAATAAAAGTTATTATTTTTGTTATTGTTTCCGGCTTAGCTAGATATTCGCCCCAAATTGTCATCCAAACATATTTGATATCTGTCATTAGGCATTGGAGCTATGTTTCAAAATTAATTTTAGTAAGTAACGGTTAAATATTTATGTAAAGATTTATTAAGCAACAGTTGAAACGCTGAAAAAATGCTACGATATAACAAACCGATTTTCGGAAGATTCGACTTTGAGTAAAACTAAACAGGTGGTATACAAACATTTTTAATGTTTATAGTTAGCCTCATGAGTTTCTGTCATTGCTCTGTTTGATTTGAAGTCGATAATAACTTTAGAACTGTCAAGCTCGAAAAAAAGAACGTGACGTAGCCTGTTAGATATGGATATTCAAAAAGATAATTGCAAAAGCTGAAAGAACAGCTTACATAATTGTTGTTGAATGAATATATATATATATATATATATATATATATATATATATATATATATATATATATATATATATATATATATATATATATATATATATATATATATATATATATATATATATATATATATCAGCAACTTAAACTCATTAAACAAATTAGGTCTAATAAAATTTCCGTACAATATTTATATTTCTTTCCATGCTTGCGTAGAGTTTACTTTCCTTCTGAAATCACAATAAGAACTTCTTGAAGTTTTCAGTGGAAGCAGATTCTTTGTTTTCTGTTTCTTCCTTTGAATTGTAATTTCTATTTTACAGCTAGATGTTCAAGTCAAATTTTATGCCGCAAAAGATTTCAATGAACTACAATCTTTAAAACAAAATGAAAGTGTGTACGAGTTGACTTCTGATAGCATGGAAGAAGACTAAATTAAACAATGGCTGACTACGTTTATTATATCTGTAGTGTGTGGAGTTCCTGATGTCGCATAACAGTTCTTATCTATATTTTGGCCTAATAATTTCAGTTCGTGCTAATCGAACACAACGTTTAAATCGGACCTTTTGATCGATTAATTTCACTTTGTGAGAACAATTAACGCGCCTAACAAAATCATCGTTTCGCCTGGAGGCGGTGATTATGCTTGCCATTCACAAATGAAAACGACATATTCACTGTTACACAAACCTTACCACAGAGATTATACAATACAGTTTGAAACTTGTAAAACAGTCAAATATTCATTGAGGATATACCCGTTTACTCCATAGTCGTACCTTTATATGAAACATTTTAATGTTATAGCATTCTAACGCTTGTGTTACGACTTCTCTTGATAAAAAAAGCCAATGACATGTATCAGAATAAAATGCTTTAACTTTTTTCCATATAAAATGTAATCACTTTACGCTTTCATCTATACAGTATATTGTTATTGATCAGTTGAAATGGATCTCTGGGTTATTTTTACAAATGTTCTTACATATCCAGCGATCTCAGGTACTGCGTGGGTTTGAGTCTAAGATTCGGCTAATGTAGTTAGGTTAGAAAGCTTGCCAGTAGCTTCTCGTGGGTCGGTGGTTCTTTCTGAGGGGTTTCCGGGTTCTTCCTCCACCATTAATACTGGCCGCCATGTATAGCCTATATTGTGCTTAAAAATGGCGTTAAACCATAAAAAACAAACAAACAAACGATCTCAGGTATGTATTGAATATAAAGTTCCCAATTCCAGTACAAACATCACATTTTAACTCGACGCATTAATAATAATAATGTGGACGTCGTGTGTACTATATATGCATGATTCACCCCCGCACAACTGTTTAAACGAGCAACAATGAAATACAAGCTTAAATTATTTCATCGTTTTATACCACAAGATTGCGTTCTTACTTATTTAAGCATAGTGGTTTCTTCTGTACACAAGAGATCTATATAAACAAATGAAGGAATTGTTACAATCGCTGTCAGATTGTTTCCATCAATATTATGTTTAGGGATGTTTGGCATAAAAATCAATAATATAACCAAATGTCACCCAGGAGATAAATAAACGTGGCGTTTCTCGCAAGGGAAATCAGTTTTTTTCTGGTTCTTATCTGGAATAAACTATTTCGTGTTTTATGAAAACGGTGTAATTTGGCGATAGTGACTTAACGAAGGTGATAAAAAAAGATTCGACACGGTAAATAATAAGTGTTATGAATCAGTATAAGTTTCTGTTACCCAGTCTGAGTAAGGAGCATAGGAAGGATGCATCCCAAATCGTTTTTTTAACTGCGTCCTATCAACAATTTGAAATTTTGAGCTATGGCTTAGTTTGGTGCTTTGAGGCACAACATCATATGTTGGTGATGTTGTCTCGAGGCATTTGGAGTAAAGGCCTTACCATGGTAGCTGACTCAATCTAGCCACGATGGTAGGATTCGAACCCGTACCCTTTCGATCGTAAGTCCTGAACGTTCATCATTTAAACACTGAACCAGACGATACACTTCATGAAAATGACGAAACTTAACGAAGGACTAACATATACAAAGAGGCTGATGTGGTACTGTGGTTAATCAATTATGTTGATTATTAGTGTGCAATTAAGCATATTAGCACGCTGTATCTCCCACTTCTGAATTTTGGCAGAGCGATAGCCACTTATTGTGCATACAGTATATATGACGATCTCTAGTAACATAAGTGCGTTTGTAGCCATGAAACTGATCAATATATCATCTTTAGACAGAATGCTTCACTGCCAAAGTACAAGAAAACTAAGAAAGGAACAAAAACAAAATAAAGAGCTTTGCGGGAAAACAAGCTTAGAAAACAATTACTATTTGGAAAGTGTATTACTTTTAAGAAGCTAAAAAATAACATTCTGTTTTTTTTTAAATGAGCATGAATTAGACACATCTAACAGAGATGTTCTTTTAGTTGTGTATTCTTCTTCCTTACAGACACATGGCAAAAAAGAATGCATCAAGCAACGAGTCCAAGTGCGCGGATCCAACACCAACCTTATTATTTCATCACGTCGTTCCCGGCCAATCTCGCGGAGGTGTAATTACCGTCATCACAACGAATTCCTTCATAAGAAGTCTTAAAAGAAATACAACCTTCAATTTCTACCATACATCGTTTGAATTAGTCCAAACAACACCCATAATAGAACAAGTTCAGTCGAGTTTTTCTGCCTCTTCCGCCCTTCTCTTAGTAGAACAAATATGCTGACTGAATATTTCTTTTTGGAGCCGTTTCCGAATCTCCTGGAGTATGGAAATTCAATAGGTGGAAACCTAATTATTCTTGGAGGTTTCAGCTTTTACTTAGACTGTCCTGGAAACCCATGCACATCAAAACTCCTATATGTCATTCATGTTTCCAACCTTAAACAGCCAGCTAACCAGCCCACCCATAAGCATGGTCACATTTTAGACTTTATTCTTCCTAGGCCTGACGATAGTCTACGATCCACCATCGTATCACGCGAACTTGCATCAGATCACCTCTGCATTGTATGCCATTTGGAAGTATCAGTCACTAACCCTCCACCTTTATTTGCATGTAAGAGACACCTCTGTATCATAAATATAACCAGATTAATGCATGACATCCAAGCAAACCTTACAACTTGTTTACCTTCTAAAGCAAAACAAATCGATCACTGCTTGCGTTCATTGCTTGAAACACATGCCCCAGACACCAAGTGCAGAGTATTACAAAGTGTTATCTGTGGTATATCAGTGTTAGGGCCAGCTTAGTACTGCTAAAATAGACCTCCGTAGTTCTGAGAGGCTTTTGCTTTCCACCCTAATCACTATTCATAAACAAATCTATGAAGCCGCTAAGAAGAACAGTTCAACTACAGCACTAAAATCACGTAGAGTTCCAGCTGCAAAGAGCTCTTCGAGATTACTAACAAACTAATGTCAAGGAACAAATGTACACCACTTCCAAATTCCTTCTGTCCAGCAGACGTTCCAGACCTGTTTGCAAATTTCTTCCGGTACAAGGTACTAACCATTAGAGATAAGCTTGACAACACAGGTTTATTTAACACGTAGTCACCATACAGTTGCGATACAGAAGTTCAGCGACATCCGTTATCAACAGTTAAACTTTTCACTATGGATTTAGTACGGACAGTCGTGATGAAGAGTGCACCAAAGTCATGTGATTTGAACCAACTTCAAAATTACTGCTGCTTGAGTGCTTAGATCCAATATTGCTTTCACTAACTGATATTATTAATACCTATCTCCTATCGGGGGAATTCCCATCATTTTTCAAAATGTCATTGTAAAGCCTTTAATGAAGAAACCAACACTCGCCCATAACGATTTCAATAACTAAATCCCAGTTTCTCATTTCCCTTTCATATACAAAATCTTAGAATGAGTTGTTTTAACCCAATTTGTATCTCATCTGGATTCTAACAGTCTTTTGAGCAATGTGGAATCTGCACATCGCCCTTGCCACATTACTGAAGCTACTCTTCTTAAAGTAGTTAATGACATTCTCTTTGCTTTGGATAGCGGTAAGATTACAGTCCTCGTCCTCCTTGATTCGTCTGCAGCAATATACCATATTATATTACTTGACAGTTTCCAACATGTATTGGTATTCACAATACAGCCTTTCAGTGGTTCAAGTTCTACTGAGTCAACATGACACAAATTGTATCTGAAACTGGAATGCTCTCCAGCCCAGTTGATATATCATATAGTGTTCTGCAGGGATCTTTTTCGACCTGGTAACTTCATTCTATACAATTAGATACTCTCAAGATCTCAACAATTGTACGCTGATGACACTAAAAAATACAAATCTATTCACACAACTAAAGTTGATGCTGCCATCCAAGGAGTAGAGAGGTGCATTTCTGATGTAAAATCATGGATGACGTGTAACAAGCTGCAGAAGAATGATGATAAAACTCAGGCCATTCTGATCGCAACACAAATACCTTCTCATTCACATCCTTCACTTCAAACAATAAATATCAACAGCAGCAACAATGAATTCACACATTCAGTATGAAACATAGGTGTTACTCTAAACAGTACTGTCCCATTGCACCAACATGTCATGAACATATGCAAGGTTGCATATATTGAGAGGAGACACATCAGCTCCATTTGTAAATATCTTTCAGTTGATGCGACTAAAACACGTTGTCTGTTCATTAGAACTTTCAAGACTGGACTATTGTAACTCAGTTCTGTCTGGTTCGTCTCAATATCTACTCCAGAAACTTCAAAACAAAATTAAAAACACATCTACTCGGATTATCCTTAGAGTTCCAAGATCTGAGCACACCTCTACGCTTCTCTGTGCCCTACACTAGCTATCCATTCGATCCAGAATCAAACACAATGTTTTGTATCTGTGCTACGTTTTAGTGACCGACTCCATACAACATACCTTTCTGGCCTCATCCACGTGTTTGCACCAGTAAGATACTTACACTCCTCTTCTAACATTCGTATACACATTATTCCCTCTATAAATATGGAGCATTGTAATGATTATTATTATTGTTGAAACACACAAAAAGAACGGTATGAAATTGTTATAGATGAATTTGGTTATATTACTGTAACAACATGGGAGATGGATTAATATGAAGAAGATTTATAAACGGAATTGAGCCGGCGTGGAAATACGAGTTAAATATTCTTTGGGCAAAAAAGATTTAAAAAAATTCTTAAGAATTTACCAAGAACTAAATATTGTATAGGGATATAGCTCTCTTTGGTTCATAATATTATCACCAAACAGACGTCAACTATTTAGAAACTTTGGAAAGAGATATTTGGAAATTTAAGGATAAAGTCTGTGCAAATCTCTTTGGTGACTTTAAATCCAGAATATCTAACTGCATAAGAGACAGTGATATTGTGGAGCATGTGTTCAATGTCAGTGGCCTGATTATTTAGACTGTGTATCAGAGATATGGATAGATACGTTGATCCAATAGCCCACAAGTTGCTAAATCAGACTACCTCGGTTGACAGCAAAAAACACAAGCGTTTTAAATGGTCGAATACAATACAGATACAACATTACAGAGGGCACTGCTGGTAGTCATTATCTATTTACCCTATACTCGAAGTGTGGTCAGATAAATGACTGTTTACAATTCTGATAATCAGTTTATCAATATTGTTGCGCCGTAGTTTTTCATATGTTACAATTCTATTGGATTCAGGTAAGTAATAGCTAAGACGATAACCAACTCGTTTTGTAAAAATCAACAAATAATTTATTTCTCTAGAACACAAAGTCAAAATGTAAAAGGAATTTGATGTATTTTTAAATGCCAAAGAAACCTTAAATAAGACAAGGCCTCATGAATACAATTATAATCAAATTATAGTGGTGTTTAGAAAAGAAATGAATGTGTTGATGTGCCTTAGTGGCCTGGGACGTGGTGATGTGCCAACAGTCTTTTTATGAATCACAACAATATAATCCAAAATGTCCTTGTTTGAATTCACTATATTTTAATAATAATAATAATAATAATAATAATAATAATAATAATAATAATAATAATAATAATAACAATAATAGACGTTAATGCTTCAGTCGAAGAATAGTATTTGTAATCACTGCATTATGACAATACAGTACGAATAAATCATTTTTTCTGTTAGTCTATATTAAATTTAAACACAACCTAAGACACCAAATAATATCCCGGATGAGGGCGGAAGTTCATTTCAAGAAGAATCTAAACTATAATTAGGTGTGATTGTCTAAATATACTAATGAGCATGATGGACATCATGTCTTGGACTCAGACTAAGAAAATAATCTTAATAATTATCCTACACTGATAGACAAATAAAAATCATCTATTAGTTGTTTACAGAATTAAAAAAATCAATGATTATGGTCAGGAAGACAATGACCGTTTGGACATGGTCAGATACGATATAAAATGCTACATCACCCGCAGCATATAACGAATACAAAAAAACTAGCAAGCGATGAAAGTGAAATATACATAACACATATATGACAATTCCAAAGTTTAGTATCGACTTTAACAAAACATAGGTTAGGACTATCGAAGTTGAAGATATAACAGGTAATGTTAGATCGATTAGATTTTCATCATCATAAGAACTGAATAAATTTAGGTGGTAACTGACACACAATAAGCGGGTTATTACCAATTCGCATTAACGCCGCATGCATTTAATAAATTACAGTTCGATTTATATCTCTTAGGAATAATAATTATTTTGCTCTTGAATATGAATCAAAATGATGCGATTTATGCCTAACAAAAATAAACTTCAAATAACCATTATTTATGCATCTTGCATTCTAATTGCTGTACAATGTACGGGACACAGGGGTGATGTTGAATACATTTGTATGACGACTCAAAACAGGAAACGATATGACATTACGTGTTTCCGGCATTGAATCAACTGTCAGACTTTTAGATGCATATATATTTTGCAGAGTAAAAATGTCTTCTACAAGCAATGAAGATGAGTAAAAATAAAACTCTAAATTAGTTCTGTTTTTTAGTTATGTGTACCGCGAAATATTTACCGAACCGAAATATGTACCACCGTGTGCTGAAACTATACTAGCGACCCAGAATTTATAACAAAACATATGTATATGATTCGTAGCAAAATTAACACCATACTATAATTCGGGAAAATTATTGCTTATGATACGTGCTTAGGCTCGAATAAACAGTAACATAGAAAGAGTGAAAATAAAAAGCTTGTAAAAACTTAATAAACAATTTATTGACCATAAATATTTTCCAGAAAAGAAAAATAAACTTACGGTTTTAAGAATCAATTCAAAAATTAATCCAAAAGTAATTCAAAATATTATCCACTAGAGAAATTGCAAAAGTCCTGGTAATAAAATATCCAAATAATTCCAAGTTCGAATCCCAGCGAAGTATCCAAGATCGAAGACGATGTCACTTGATGAAGTCAGTTCTTGTTAATAAAATTCTATGAGCACAATTTTTTTCCAGATAAATAACTAAGTAATTCCTCTTGATCCAAACGAACTGAAATAATTTCCAATACAAGGTAACTCAAAACGACACACCTTAATATTCTAACAGCTCAATTTCTACTCAATAGCTACCTCAAAAACATAGTTTATATACCTGCTTTTACGTAAACAAGAAAGAAGTCACATGATTTTCTAGAAACTCTTAGAGCAAATTTACGCTCAAAAACTCACATATCCACCGTATGACCTATCTAAGATAGAAAGATGTTTATATAAAGCTCCATAATGTCCTTGGAACCAACCAATCATTTTAAAAGCTTGTTTACAACTCTGAAGCCAGGTCAGAAATGAGGTCAACACCTGGTGTTTATTCTGTAAAGTACAGGTCACCCTCCCCCCAATGAACTAAACTTAAAATGCCAAATTTGAATCTAATAAACAAACAATAAAAATAAATATAAATGACATATCAAATATACGTAACACTTATCTTACGATAAAAGAAATTAACATATTTAAGCTCAAACGAACATCAGAGACCCCCTCCCACTGCAAAGGTAGGTGAAGCAGTTCGCTTCGTTGTGTTTATGGCCGTTGACGGTGATGTTGGATTCAACATAGGCGTTTCCAGGAGCCGGCTGATGGTGAGACCAACGTTTGTGCAGGAGCTGGAAAACTTGACAACGCTGCATTGTATGTCTGCTTCAGGTCCAGCATTAATGGTGCAGTCTTCAGCAAAATATTAAATCCCTGGTGGTGTCTGTCATAACCTTGGATTTTGCTTGAAGCCTCCTGGGTTGAATAGTTTCCCATCTGTACGGTACCTGATGCTGAATCCAACCTTCCGTCTCTCAAAGCATTACTCAGCATAGCGGAGAACAATATACTGTACAGTGTCGGTGCCAGAACATATCCCGCTTTAACGTCATTGGTTACTGGGAATGGCTCAGATGTCTCTCCATTTTTGGACTTCTGCCTGCATGCCGTCGTGGAAATGCTGCAAATGGATATAAATTATCTCCAGCATCCGTACGTGGCCATTATCTTCCACAAGCCTTCTCTACTGGCAGTATCAAAGGCCTTTGTCAAGTCAACACAGATGGAGAAAAGGTCGGTGTTTTGCTCTTGACATTTATCTTGTAGCTGCCTCACAGCAAATACCATGTCGATGGCCCAACGTTCTTTCTTTCCGAAATCCACATTGACTTTCTGGCAGGAGTCCTTTGGCAAGGTGCGTAGTGAAGCTGTTCGATTCGATCAGGGTTATGCCTCCTTCCCGGGATAACAGATGCATCACTTTCTGTGTCTCGAGCTTAGTCTGAAGGTTATCCAGTGCTTCATTGATAGGTAATTGAGGGAGATGACAGATGGCTTCATGGTTGTTGGATGAACGATGAATCAGGACGCTGTCAAAGTGTTCAGCACATCGTTAAAGAAACTTCTCTTTTTTCAGTAATTACTGTATTTAGTGAATTTTCGTCTGCGCTGAGAAGAGTGATGTAGGTCTATACACTTCTTTCAGGGCATTGTATAAGTTTTTTTTTTTCAAGTCATGCTTGTCTGCATAGAACTGGATCGCATCAGCTTTGTTGCTCAGTCATGTGCCTCGCGTCTGACGAAGTTTCAGCTGTACAGTTCTGCGTATATTGTTGTACGCATCTTTCCTGGAGGTGGACTTGCGGTTGTTGAGGTAGGTTTGATGGAGGCGGTGTTTCTCCTCCAGCAACTGCATTATTTCGTCTTATTAAATTAGAAACTACCATGAACTTATTTTCTAACTGATCAGAGATGATTTTATAAAGATATAATTGATATTTTTAATTATAATTAATATTATTAATAGTGTTCGCTTAATTAGAAAGGCAATAACGCACTAGCTTTGTAATAACAAAAACTGCATTTCCTCTTTATATTATTATGTTTGCTGCAATTTCCAGTAGGTATTTTATGTCGTTCCAGGCAATATTAAATTTCGAAGTCGGCCAGTATTCGCATCATTTGGAGAATATGATGGGAAGGCAATACAAAATGATCACTATGTTCTAGATGAGTTCATGCGAGTATGCACAGTAAGTGAAAATATTGCCAGTGGGTATGACTTCATAAGCTGCCAAGCTGTATGAGTGATATCAAACTAGACAGGAGAAATACGTAGTCCACACGCAATATCTCAGCTTTGGTAAAGATATTGAAGACGCTTTGCATGTATGACACGGATCAAATAACTATTGCGAATTATGTAAACGTACTTCAACGGCATCTTTCTTGACTGATAATGGATTAAATGAATGACCCTCTGGCATACTCTCCATAATGGCATTTATAATCAATCGTTTCTATATTTCAGTGGGATAGAGTCTTTTTGTGGCTAAATTTTTCATCCGTTTGGTTTTACATTAGATTTACATACATATGGTATAAATATATAAGGAATAAAAGTAAACATCGCATTAATGCGTACGTTCTTTTTATTATTGCATTCAAATAAAGACTCTTAATTTGACAAAGTGTAGTTTTGAAAACGTATTAATGTGAAGGATATAAAGAGTTACAGTTTTGTGCAAAGATCAAGTTCGATTTTATCAATGTAGGCGGTAATGTGTTAGTCCTAAACATTTTAAAGTACTACTTTGTTCCCCACACAATATTGGAGAGAGGAATTTCTCGCATTTTTGCGGTCCTTGGCGGGATATTTAGGTTTCTTCCTGTGTTGACGATAGTGGTAAGCCGAGATGCTAACAAACGCTTCAAGTGAAAAGCCGTTTCCTGCAGGAACAAAATACGCTTTTCTGTTATATTTTAAATCCGTTAAAAGAATTATAAAATCATTACAATAATAAAAGGTGGATCATTTAAAGCAAAATAAACAATAATAACATGGTCAACTAACTAGTAAGTACAACATGGGCAGAGAAGTGCGAGACAACCGAAAAATTTGTCGTATGCGATACGTGTTGTTTTAATGTTTATTGGAATTATCGGTGATGTGCTATTTAATATTTTCCATGAATAGTATAAGACTTTGTATAGAAAGGTAACATTTACCGATTTCTTTAGTTACTGATTCAGTTTCAACTCCGTCTGATTATCGCATCTTAAAGATATTATTTTATTGCTGAGCTTGTATTACCTTGTCGTTTAATATTACAATCATCATAAATCTAAAGTTATATTTTTATACGAGATAAGCGAGTTATAAGTCGACTAATGCTATCAAAGCATTTTTCATAATTCTTAGGATAAGTGTATTCATCAAATGTTTTCATTTCAAACGGCAAGATTTCAAATTTTAATTTGTATTTCGATGTTATTTAATATTTAACTTTATAATTTGGACTTAATCGTTGAATTTATTCAATAATGTCGATGTGTGCTTACTCAATATACAAGCTACAAATGCAAAAAAGAAAATACTTTACACATTTTTTAGGAGTCTGCATGGAGTATTTAAGATGACGCGTAGCAATCAATCAAAGCAACAATATTTGGTTCAACATTTTCCGTCTCGCTTGCCAGCTTAAAACAAATGTGTGCAACGATTTATTATATATTTCAGGTTTTGAGTTTGGTTCCGCGCTGTCTGGATTGTTATATTGCCTTTATTTCTTCAAATAAGAACACCAAATTAGTTACCATAAAACGAAAAGAGCATAAATTGCAAATATATTTGGCACACAAGATACAGGTTAGTATCAAACGCATTCCTCTTGCATTTACCAAACTCTGATGTGTTTTTGATTGTCCAGGTAATTAATAACCACGGCTCTTCATATTTCATTGAAAGAACCATTACGACACTACAGTCCAGTTATCTTTTCGTTTGTGATCTTATCTTGAGAATAAATTACACGAAAACTGGTATTCGATAGAGAGGTATTACTGTACAACCTTCAATTCTTGTGTTGTTTTTCTATATTTTTTGGAATATGGCGGGATAAAACTTCAATTAAAGATATTATTTTCCTGCCCACAAAAACGTGTAACAAAATACGAACCTGTCGATCTATACTTTGTACCAAAATCTTGCTTTTCCCCGCAAACATTTCGTCACACTAACCAAAGGTTAAGAAGTGGCACTCCTGTTATGTAGATTTAAATTAATTGTTTGTCTGTTAGTAGTAAAATATATTTTTTTATTCCATTACATGTTATTGTAATGCAATGTTGTTTACTAGACTTGGTTTTTCTCATAATTAAGTTCAAGTCTGTTTAATTTAATTGAATATTTTTTATTTATTTAATTGATATAAATACCTAATAAGAGAACCATTGTATTTAATTGTTTACCTTAAACCAGTGAGAGGTTTGGTAATCAACTTAATTTTAAATATTCTTTATCAAAGTAAGAACTGTTTAGTTCTATCAGGGTCATACACGGACAACGTGACGAAAAGCACGTGTTAATTCGTAAGCAAACTTCTATTTTGTCCAGAAGGATGGCCTCTTGACTCCATTAGGGTCTGTTTTGCGTTTTAGTTAGTCTTATAACTGTTATTATGATAAGAATTATATCAGTCGTGACTTAACACACTGAGACATCAAACTGTTTAATGTTGAGTCCAGTTCAGGCATAAATTTGTATTTCTTCAAATTATAAATTTCAAGTGATTGCTTTCCTGGAAATACAAAAGTACTCTAAATTTGAAGAAGGAAAAAAAAACATCAACCGGAATTTATATGGAATTAAAAAATCTGGTATAATATTTTGTGTGATTCAACAAGAGACTGTTTGTTGACAGACACATCATTACAATGCTGGCTATAGGCCTGTTCAATAAGGGTTGTTATCTCCCCTGATTTATTACCTCCCTTTGCATGCTAGTCACAAATAAAAATAAAATTGACCTGTTCCCAAAAATTTTGGGAGCAAAAAATGGCACAGCAAGGTTAGCAGAGACCTTGTATATATATATACATGGCATAATGCTGAACTTTTTGTGGAATTCAATAGTGTACTGAAATTTAAATTCTTTTCCTGCAGATAAAACTTATTTTTGTTAAGAGTCAGAATAGAAGCTCAGTATCAACAGGGCCGGATTTAGTCAAGTGTTGTTGATTTTTTGCTCACCGGAAGTAGATTTAAGAAAGAATGATAACTCTCGCAAGGGAGGTAACAACCCTTATTGAGCAGGCCTATTGCTAGTCTGGTTCCCTGCTTATTATGCTCCCATGCGCTGCAACGCATGGCAGCATACTAAGCAGGGAACCAGACTAGCCTATTGCATGCGTCATCAGGATTTGAACTTTGATTTAGTTAGAACTTTTCTTTGATATGATTTGTGTTTTCGAATTCTTGGATAATTTTTGGAAGTAATTCGTAAAAGCGTAAGATCTTTTTCTTTTTTATACTTTGTAATCTATGGAAATGCATTAATTGTTACATTTTATAAAGCTTGTTGTCTTTACTCTTTTCTGTTACATATTTTATGAGTATCGTAGCACCTCCTCAAGGTATTTCATTTTACACCATATTGTAGCTGTAGCATTGTTAGTTAGGAAAGTGAAATTCACTTTTGGATTCAATGAAGAAGATCAAATTTTATCATCCTAACACTCGGGTTTTAATATTAACGTGGCTAAAGCTGCCTTAAATTAAACCATTTTAAATACTGATGTTCATTTAAGATGGTCTTTCTATATATTTTATTATTGTATGATATTTTAGGTGAATATTGTTACTCCGGAAATATTTAAAGCTGACCATTTACCGGTTAATTTATTAAACATGGCTACAAAGCTGAACAGCTGCATCAATGTATTTATTGTTGAATTACTCGCGTGCTATTACCTAAATGGAAGAAGGGGTTGGGTAGATATGGTAATAAAATAATAAAAACTACACGCACCTGTTAATATTGTACGCAACTGTTAATATTGTACGTATTGCTTTTAAATACATACGAAATCTTTACGTGGTCAGTTTAAGCCTATAATAAGTAACATTTGCTTTATTAAGAATTGTTTTATTCCTTCAAGCGAATTAACATCTTTGATCGATTTAATATTTGAAGCTATGGGGCGCCAACTGTTTAATTCAGCGATAAATGGACTAATTATCCTTCGAAAAAAACTTTATTGGTTTTCGTATTTGGCGCCAGATTTATAAATACAGACATTTTTTATCCAATAATATAAGAAAATAAAACTTTTAAGATGATCAATTGTTTTCATTTAAGTAGTGGAGGAGACAGTATTCTTTAACTGGGCAAGATGCCATACATCAATAATGACCGAACCCGCAAGGCGTGAAGGGTGCAAAATATGTTTGTGTTATATCTATTCTTACTAAACCTGCCTTTAAATCAATTTTTCTGTTTTTATGTTCAAAATTGAGACGATTCATTCGCAGCTAACACAAACCCGTATTTGCTATGAATATTTCACAGCATTCTTCTATGATACAGAAATTAGACATTGGAGGGCCAACGTAAAAGTGAAAAGCATGGTGAGATAAAGCAGTTTCCAGCGAGGTTTTGTTGGACACTGAAACATTTAAGGATTGAATATATTGAAGACATGATATATTAAGATACATCAAGCAGTAATACAATTTAGCAACTAAGGTGAGTATTAAAGCTCTTTCACATTGAATACCCCCACCCATTCCAGTATTTACATCGGTGACATCGTATGTAGTAGGCATACTGATCAGCTGACAAGCTGCCTACAAATGGACAGAAGAAATGAGCTAACTATATTCAATTTATGTTTTAAATTAAACTGCAAAAGTAAAATGCATTACATGAAAAAAATATTTTTAAAAATCTCATTAGTTAATGACAAATCTACATCGAGAAAACCTTTCTTTCACCTGTAACAGCATAGATTTGTGACATTTTGAATGCCTTTTCCAAATGGTAACTCTATAATTACTCGTTTATCTATGTTGTGCATCTTGAATAGCCCAAACAACTATGTATAGATACAATTTTAGTAATGTCTTTTGCCGTTGTTTATAATTTCCTCGGGTTCGATGGTCAAGGTTTTGTATGTGCTGTGTATTAATGTTATAAAGCCAAGAAGATTTATTACAGTAGATGATGATCCTTTTTAACAGCTGACAGTGTATTAAATTATGAAAATCAATTACCTTCTAAAAGATGATCCACATAATGGAAATTTCATGTATTATTGCAATAATAATTAATAACTCCTGTGCCAACATGCCCGTTGAGTAGCATACACATTTTTTTGCAAATATTACCGCTGCAGTAGCTCGAGGTTTAAACGTCGTTTGAAGCAGTTTCCTGACCACAGCAAGTGATGTGGTTGTTACGTAAAATGTCGATCTAAATCCTGACCTTGATTCATGGTTTAATGGCAGCCACTTAAACAGGTGTGTTTTTATTTTAAAATAATTGGTTGTTGTCAAGATCAAGATGGCACTAGTGAATTAAGAACTAAACAAATTTGTATTCTGAAAGTAAAATGATTGGTTATCATAAGAGTCATGTTTGGAGTAAGTGATATCAATATGATCATAGTTCTCCCATCCCCCATTTATCGAATTTGCTATTTGGGGATTTGTTCCAAACAGCATATTAGAATACGATATAATATTTATCTTAGTGAAATATTCTTAGTTTTGGGCTTTTATATCTGATGTTATCATTTTCTTTCGTTGTAGCCAGTTTTTGAATCCATGTTCACTTCAGTTCACTTGGATTGTAAAGGATTAATTCATATCTCTGGAAATATGTGATGTGCTCATGCGTAATTCTTGGACAAAGACTAAGAAGTTTGGTACAATAAAAGCAATCATCACCATCATCATTGTATTTGTTCTACATTCGATGGTAGTAGTGGTAAAAAGAAATTGAGTGATGAAAACAAGCAGGAGCAACCAGCAGTCCTCTTCACTGTCGTTATCCCTGTAGTTACAATTATTAGCTACTCTATCAAATAAATTACACCACTTTGTTAATTGGTCATGTGACCTCACACTAACATTGACAGGGAATGCAGTACTAACAGAAGGTATACTATAGACTAATTCAAGTCTGGATCAATGGCTTGGAGTGTAAATACAAAACAGAATAGTTAATTGGGTAATTATCAAAATAAACTAAGCTTGCATTAATTAAATAAAAGAAATTTTGTGCACTAATCCAACTGCCAGATCTGATTTTTATATGTAAGACATATTTTTCATTTCATGAGATTCTACACCCACATATCATCGAATACAAAATTATATATATATATATATATATATATATATATATATATATATATATATATATATATATATATATATATATATATATATATATATATATATTTGCAACTCATAAGTTAATCTTTTAGATTTGATAAATGAAACAAATCACCAAGTTAAAATTCACAACAAGCATAGTTCAACATATTAGGAGTATATACATTTTATTTATTTATCTTGGATGCAAAGTTTGCAAAGTTGTTCACAAAATGTAATGGTGAAAAGTTTCTATAGAAATAAAATCTTCATCATTTTCATTAGATGTGCTTAAATATATATATATTTTTTAACAACAATATAAACTGTAGCCAAAAAATTCACAATTAAACTTAACTCTATGGCCTGCTAATTGCTTTGAGATTTAACAAAGATTTAACATTTGCATGTCCCTTCACATCATGCCTGATATTGGTTTGGAAAAGTTAGACTCTTTGAAATTTTGAACATGATACAGATCAATCAAAATACAACAATCTACCTATATATTATACAATAATACTAATAAAAACAGGACAGTGGTGGGCATTCAAATGGAGTTGTTATTCCACCCTGAACAATGCAAAAAAAAATGCAAATTTCAAGACAATAAATGCCATAAATCTAGTGTCTATTCACCTGTATCTACATCTTTGGAAAATCTCAATCAAATGTTAATATGTCACATTTACTAGTGATTTGTCATGAAACCTTCAAATTCAAGAATTATGCACCAAAGCAAATCACAGCTTAGGCCTATTTTGATGTAATTTCTAATCTTGCCCATAAATGCAAAAGAATTTTTAAGGGTTTAGTTAAACCTATTTTAAAATTTCCTTGCAGTTTGGAATCCCATTTCTGGGTCCAAAAGTGAGCAGTCAAGTTTGTTACATTCAATTATGACTACACCCCTGGAAGTATACTCATTACTGACCAAGTTCTTTTTAAAACTATTATTACAATACAGATTGGAAAATATTATTATACCAAGGTTTATTAAACAAAGCAAAAATATTCAGCTACAATTTAATTAATTAAGCACAAGGAACCACTATATATTTTCTGATACCATAAACAAGAATTGAGTTACAAATTCAGATTTTCCTCCAAAACAAACAAAGCAGAGAGAGTGAACAGACCACCCTTTTCAGACAAAAAATTGATTGAATCCTTAAAACGGAAAATTGAGCCTTCCTACGAAATCTCATATTTTAACCAAAAAAAAAAAAAAGTCTCCATTTATCAAACGGAGACTTTACGATTTTTCAATCAATTTTGGTCGCAACGATGTGGTCATCACCCTCTCTGCTGCTACAAGTTAATAAAAATAATAAATGATTTCAACCGAATATTTGATCGAGTCTTTAGGACTTTACAAACAAACTAATCGCTAACACCTAATCTTGCAGATCAATTAAATTATTTGACTGGTCGGTGAGTCGGAAATTAATTCTCGTTAACGAATTATTATGGCATCGCATGTAGACAGGATTAATTGGGTTTTCAATAATTAGGAATCCTGGAGGAGCTGTTGGTGCAAATGAATAAAGAATATATCCCTGCTGAGCTTGATTTGATTGCTCTAGATTAATTTGATAGCTCCCTTCAATTGCATCACATGTTAAATTGAGCGTAATCACCGTTGAAATATTCACATTATGCGGGGCAATATGCCTACCGCCACCATCTGGATCATTATTATGCCTGAGGAGGACAGTTGAATCTGGTTTTTGTAGCGCCTTGATATCGGTTCTAACAATTCTTTCTAGTTCATCAGCGTTGTATTTGGGAAACTTGAAATTACGCAGATTGTCTTCTGTGATATTGTAATCGGTTAGGAATCGTTGTTTACTGTCGCTGTTGTCATTAATTATTGTTTGAATAAGTAGTTCATAGATATATTCCATGTCAGATATAAGTTGATTTATTATTTCAACGTGTTTTTGCGATTTTGTTTTCCGTAGTTGTTCTAGTTGTGTTTCATATAATTGTTTAATTTCATTAAAATAGCCACGGACGTCAGTTAGCGTAAATGAAATAGTAACAGAGGAGTCGGCTGTTCTTTTAATGATAAAATCCCATTGCAATGTGTCTTTGTTGGTAAATATAAATCTATCGGCGATTTTTCCTTTTCTTATATCAGATAAATTATCTCGATAACTGGGATTGATTTCATGATATGATTGTACGTCCGTGGTTAAGTCGGTGGCGGATTTTTCCGGTGGTTTTTCAGGCCATCCTAACACTGTTCTTAACGAGCTGTTATAGATATCTACAATGTATCCCTCTGTGCTTATTTCGATCGACGACGAGAGCGTCGATTGATGAAGATTAATAGCTATTTTTGATTCTTTTCCAGTGATTGATTTTATTCTACGCTGAATTTCAGCATTGATTTGCTTAATTTGGTACGACCCAGGTGGTAACGAAACAGTTTCCCACTCTGGAGTACCATCGGGTTTATTCTTATACGAGAACACCAGTGCGTTATTGGGTTGCTGACCGCCAAATGCAACCGATCTGATATTAGGCCAGCTATGATATATTCGTAATTTTGCCAGCGCGATCTCACGCACTGGAATCGGAGAAGGGAAATTCACACTAAATTGTGGGCTCGTTGATGTTATTGATATCATGCTTGTTCGTATCGGAGTGGTATTCTCCGCGATTCGTTGAAGCAGTTCGAGTGACATTATTGTTAACGCTGTCTTCAATTTCCAATTTCAACATCGCGGAGTTATACAACTGGGTCATCGTGGAAAATTCAACATCGGATATGAACGAATTATCTATCGACAGCGAGATCAACTCGGGTAATTTCGAGTACGCGTCAAATACCACCCTGTACCGAGCTGTATAATCGGCGAGTTTTTTCTGAGAACACGATGATAACTTTTTAGTTATCGCGGTGGCGACTGCCGCAATTGCTGTTGCCGCGGAGATAGCGATTGGAACTGCAATTGGAACCATCATTGTCACCGTCGACAAAATAACCCCGGCACTGGCCATCACACCGGACACCGAGTACACGGTGATGTCGATGATTGCTACGCTGCGTCGGTATTTTTTCATTTTTTCACGATAACGCTCAGAAAGTGATTTCAAGTTCGCGGAAAACTCTTTCACGGTATCATATCGATATCGATGCGATTGTGATACCTCTGGGACTATTATCGGTTCAATTGATTTCATCGATGTCATTGTTATTTTAAACCCGCTAGTGTTTTCAATTATTCGCCATCGTTAAGGGGAATTGCTAGTAGCTTCAGCCGGAAAAATCATCTAAAAATTCTAAACACCAAGTTATTTTTGATCTAATGGTGGAGCTATCAACCGCGACGACATTAAAGTCTTGTCTGCGACCCTTCATAATTAACGTCGCGGTGCCACCAGAGTAGGTTTTACCGTCCGCGATCATATTAAATTGATCGATAGAGATCCATGTTAGCCTGTAGATACCATCGACCCATGTTGGCCTGTAGTTATCGGCCCTCATTTCGACACTCCAGAGAATGGGGGACAATGTAGTATAAACGTCTTTTATCCAATCCATGGTTCCATGATCGACCGTATACACGATATTTTTAACGCCTATGTCTGGATGCGGAATCTTTACCTTTTCAGATTTTCCTTTTAGTTTAAGAAGATCGTCGTAAATATCGAGATAATTTACCGTGATTCTGGTAGGATCTATTACCTTCCTTGGCTCTCTGTTAGAAAAGAATGAAGCCAGAAGGTCTCTGGTTTTAAGCTGTGCTTGGTCTTTAAGATACAGGTCGATGTGATAAAATTTTGTCGTGAGATTTTGGGGGCCATAATTCCCAAAGAACGTATTAACAATTTCGCTGGTGAGTTTTTGTTCTTCAATAGCTTTTTTAACTTCAGCGAGGGTTGGGCCTGTCAGAGATGTGGTTTCAGAAACAGGTGTTCTCCCTAAAAATTTATCCACGATGGTATTAAGTGTTGTTTGTCTCACCATAAACATATTAATATCTTTGAGAGTCATCGTAGATGTAGCGGGGACACCAAAGAAACTATTAGCGACGTAGGCATTGTGAGTATGCTTGCCGATAAACTCGCTAATTTCAGCGAGAGTCATACCTGCCACAAGCGGGGTTCCAAAAAACTTACCAACGACGTCGTTAGTGGGTTTTTGTACCTTTTCAAGATTTTCTATTAGTTTAGAAATATCATTGTAAATATCGAGATAATTTGCCTTGATTTCATTTTCATTCATCATCCTTCCCGCATTCTTGTTAAAAAAGAATAAAGATAGAAAGTTTTTAATTTCAGCGAGAGTCATGCCAACCACAAGCGGGGTTCCAAAGAATTTATGTACGACATTTTTGCGAAAACTATTATAACCTCGTATATGATCATCCAGCTCACGGCCGTGGGCGTCAATCGCGTCGGTGATCGTAGACACAAGTTCGCCTGGTTTAAGTTGTCCATCGTTGGAATACAGCGCAATAGAGTTTTCAGCGGCATCGCACTGCCGTTTTAAAATGTCATCCAATGATACATCACTGCTTTTCAATTTACCCTGGCGATCTTGAAATACAACTATTTCGTTCGGGTCAACACTTACTAAATTTAATGTCTCAGCGATTTCATCTTCAATTATTTTTTTTACATCCTCGATAGAACCCGCAGATGTTTTCTTCGGTGGGTTCCGACATTGACAGAGATTGTCCCCAAATATTAATCATTATTATAAAGACTATAGTATTTTCAATTTATTGATTCTCTAAATTACCTTGTAATTTCCCACTCGTGTATTTATTTACAACCAGATGAGGTGGTTTCCACGGAGATCCAAAGGATTTTAATGAAATCTCCGCGAGGACATTTAATACTTCACGGCCGCATATCGGTGAATCATTTATTTGTTGTGTTGGCAGCGTGGAATAAAAAATCGGAAACTCTTTGAGTTTCGTCGAAGAATTTATATACCGCATAAACTCGCTTGGCGGAGCTAACCCATATGAATCGAAATAGACAATCCCACGTGGATCAATCGCGTATGCAACCCAGTGAGTTCCCGATCCGTTACTGTTATCAAGATTGATGATACCGGTTTCAACACTGTTTGGTTTTCTCGGTAATTGATCTCTCATAAAAACCCCTCTGAAGTTTTTTATCGCTAGTTTTTTAGCAGCATCAATTAAATCAAAATTGGACATAGGGAGAATTGGGCTTTCAACTAATAAACCGTTCATGGTATTCTTCTTAGACCCTTTCCGCTGTACCATGAATACGGGGTTCTTGGTAGGTACAACCCCTTTCCCTTTTTTTATATCCTTTCCCAGTTGCCTTTTTCAACGCCATCCCTGCCGCGGTCCCAAAGGCTCCCAACGCCGCCGCTTTCGCCACCGCTGGAGCAGCCGCTGCAATCAATGCTGGTATTGCAGCTAACAATGGAAATATACCACCTGATTTTATCATGTTGGCGACTGCAGCCTTTGAAAATACAATTTGAACCCCTCGCTTATTTTTCAGCGCATCATTGAAATGTTTTATTTGATGATCCGTCAGTGATATTTTATGTGCACCGCCGGACATCTGCGCTGGTTTTAACGTTATTATTGTTCCACATTCTTTAGCGGATTTTGATCGCAATTTCTTGACTTGACCATCAGTCAGCTTGACACTAACAACACTATATGTCATTTTATTGTAAAACACATTTATGCTTTCAATTGATTTAATTGGAAACTTTTCAAGTTTCATTTACATATTTTCCACTGGTGCATCAACGATTCTCATTCGTCCGCCAGCCCCTTCTAACAACATTGATTTGTCGCTGAGAATTACAGCAACCGCTCTATAATTAGCAATAGCGCCACGAAGGACATTGGCTCTGAAGTGTATATCAACGACGGATTGCCTTGTTAAAGCAAGATGTTCCAGCGAAAAGTAGTAGATCGGATAAAAGTTCTTAAAATCATATTGCGATATTTGCAAACCAGTATCAACATTTTGATCACGGCCCATATATGACAGCATATGATGGTACACGCGCGCAATAGGGTTTTGACCGAAATTAAGTTGTATGTCTTCGGATGGTTCCTACTGGCCATTTATTCTCAACGAGACCTCAGTAACTCCTAATTGATCAAATATCATATGACTGTGCAATTGTGATTCCACTCTTGTCATATCCTGCAACGCGATAAATATATGACGTGGATCTGCAACGCCTTGTTGTGATGCCAAGTTCCATGTAAATGTACCATTGATATTTGATTGCTTAACATCTGTTGTTGTTGTTAGCCAACTTAGCAATGATTTGCAACCCGTTTCCATAAATGAAAGTAGCCGCTCTTCCGTGGTAATTGATGGGGTCATTACTGGCATCCACAAGACCAATTTAGTTAAAATCACTTTATCAGCGTCAGCATCTGGATTTGCAGGATCCGCTGAAATTCTCCAGATTGCATCATTGTCACTACCCTTTCGCACGAGTACTACTGTATGCTTCGCTCCATAAATAACTTTTCGTACATTTCTACAGAATCCAAATATATGATGCAACGGAATCGCACATGAAAACGATCTACGCTGTCCTGCCAACATTGCTATTCGTGTTGCAGCTCCTAGATTGTACTGGGGATCAGTATTTATAATCATATCCTCGATAGCAGCAGGGGCGGGAGGACCAGCACGATCATTTGGTCGTCGTACAATAAATTGAGTGTGTCCATCAGTGTTTTTATTATCTTTTGCAAACATCATAGACGGACCTGCTGATCTTGTATAATCGTCAGAATATCTTGCTAACCCAATTATTGTTGTAGCCACATCAACATCACGTTCTATAGACTCAATCTCCTTTCCGTCAATGAGATATCTCGCGGATTCAAATAGCGCCATGATACCATTATTGACTAGGCCGACTTTGGTGCCATCTGGATACGGTGTGGGTACAGCAGGAGTATCAGTAAGTCGTACAAGTTCTCCTTCTACTTCGATAAACGCTTCAGCGGGTAGAAATTGTTGGTATCATGGACTTGAAGTTCAATTCGCGATCGAATATCTGCTTGTATTGCATGATAGGAATAAAATTGATAATCGCGGACGGAATCATCTTTGCGTACTTGGGCTTCCATATCTAACGCGGGATCAGCTGTTCGTTTAAACATTATATTAACATACTAGTATTTTCAATTGTGAAATTCTTTGTAATCATCGTCGTTTTTGTTTTCGTTTCAAACCACTTCCTGCTATCATGTTTGCGATATCATCTTGGTTACTGTTCGCCAACGACGCTAATTTTTCTTCCACAGCATCACTGTTGTAGATGGCAGTACAACTAGTTGCTTTTTTCGTCTTCGCACCAATGATGCTATTTTATCTTTTGCGGCAGAAAATGCTTTTCCGGCAAGATTTCCAACAGCGCTGATTCCCTTATCACGAATAATATCAATGGCTTTCATTGATAATTGTTTAGCTAATTTTTGGGGCCATTCTTGTAAATAGCCCCGCAATGGTATTGCCAAAACCATCTCCGTAATATGCTTTATAAACAGGCAATCGTGAGTTCACCACGTAGACGCTTACGGGTTTATCATGGTTGTAGTGTATGATCATCTTGTTATAAAACTAGTAGTTTTTCAATTAGTGATCAATCGCTAAAATCGATAGGATTTTCATCATAACCATGGGCATCTTTGTGATTTTCAACTAATTCAGCAATGAGTTCTCGATATACATCAATGCCCATGATACCGCCGGCAAATAATCGTCTACAGATATCAGCTGCTTCATTAATTATCTCGACGGAGTTGTTTCCGGCTCGCTTTCCACCGATGAGAACTTCCAACCGTGATATATCACTGAGGATGTTACCAGGACATGTCACGGTTGCGTTGAAATCCTTTGGATTTTTAATCGAATATCCTTTTCCGCTTGTTTTCTCAGTTGTACCAGTTGCGCCCTGACTATCATCAAGTAATTGCTTTTGTCGGCCTAGACTTTGTTTTTCTCGTTCTTGTTGTTTTTGTATACCATAACTATCAACTCCTACTTTAAAAGATCTATACTCAATTGTATCCTTTTTCAAATTACCAGTAATCCCCTTATTCGTTTTATACAACCAATTAACCCATTCATCTCGGCTTATTCTACTGTTTTTATACTCGTCTTTTAAAAAGTCCTTTCTAGAATGAAAGCTTTGGGCGGCGAAATCACCAAAAATCTTATAATCTTCGATTTTTATTAATTGAGGTCGTTTGATTTCCTTTATAGCTCCTTCGGTGAGTTTGTCTATAAAGGAAATACCTCTTGGGGTGACATCAACAGGTTGTGGTTCAGGCGCAGAATCATCAATATCAGCTAATCGTTCATACTCGTGTTGGGTTTTTATATCACTGGATAGCTGTTGTATCCCTGCGCGCGTTTGTTTGGTCTCTGCTGCTATCTTTTCAAGCGTATGAAGCAGCGGTGCCTTCTTTGCTCGTTCTTTTTCAGGAATATCTCCGTATATCGCTGCTTCAGTTAACTTTTTCACATCTTTGGTTGCACTTGTTATCGGAGTAAACAGTTGTTCACTTGACACAGAAAAGTCAGTCTGCGCTTGTTGTCGTTGTTGAAGTTTCTCGCGAAGTCTGTCTCAAACCGGTATAAACTTTTTAATTGCTGCTAGCCGCTCTCGGGCTAATCTAGTTGTAAGCGATTCACCTACCATATAATGTTTGTGAACTGAGTTTTCAAATGTGAAACTATCACAATTAAAAGCTGAGTTATTAAATAATGTACCATCAAGCTAACGTATCCATCTCTGACAGGGTTAAACTGTACGACGCTATCCGCGAGTATTTCAGAAATAACATCGCTGGGGGTTTCAGAATTGTAATATCTGAGAACGGCGATGAACGATTTTTGTTAACGACGCGGCAACAACAACAACTACGTGAAAATGGAGGCGTCGCGGTGATTACTTGCTACCACAACCAGATCATCCAGTACGCACATAACTGCATGAGCAAGCCCAAATTGCTGAGTATCCTTTCAGGAGAAAATCCTATGTGAGTACAAAAAACGCTAAAAAAAATAATTTTTTTTACTGAAAATTACTGAAGGCCTATTTTTTATAGTAACGCTCACGTGGTTAGGATACTGGTTTTTCCTCGTTTAATATTTTTCTAATATCACGAACCTTAGAACTAATTTCAGCTCCTTTTTGATACTCTTGGCCGAGCTTTTGACGTATTGCTTCAACGGTGCTAAATAGCGTTATAAATACATCAATATCGTTACCGTACAAACAGGCATAGATGGACTTTTGAATTCCTTTCACGAGTCTGTACATCTTAGGTAAAACATAACGACCCTTACTAGACTGATAATCAATTTCTTCATATTCCGAGGCAATCCTGTCACAGTCGAGATCTTTAGATAATATTATCCCTCGATTCTTTAAATTTGAAATTTCAGCAATTATAGCATTTACATCTTCGATATCCATATTTTTATAAAAATATAAATATAATACATTTTATCTTTAATTTTAAAAAAATGATAAAACACTCCTTAACGGTCATAATACAAGGGACTTAGTGAGTAGAGTGTTATGAGAGGCAAGTGGACTTATCCATAAAGAATTTATCCCCCTTGAATTGTTTCAGATGTATACGAATTTTATTTTATGGCCATATTTCTTTGAGATGGCTGATCTAGTAATATTTTCTGCAACAAATCGTATTGAAGATCTACAAATATCAAAATATGTACTGGCTTCATTCATTGACTGAAATATTTTCTCCTCGTTAGTTGATGTATCAAATGATTTGACATGTTTTGCCTTTTTTGCGTGTTTGCCGGTTCCACCTAATTTTGCATTCTCACTTTGAGTAACATCTCGTAAGTTATCCAATTTGTTATTTTGAGGGAATCCATGAACGTGATCAATCACAAAACCATCTTTGATCAATCCGTTGTGACATTCGTATGCGAATCGATGACAATAATATTTCTTCTTCCAGACACCAAACATGAAGTATCCCATATTATTTACCCATCCAACCGGCTTTTTCAGAATACAGTGTCTCACAGCACCATCACGGGATGCTTCATAATTAACAAGCACTGGGTGAGGTCTGAAGTCTTGGCTCATTTATATAATAATATTATTTGTCTAATTTATATCTGCTTTAATTATAAACCTCTTGATATAATCTTGAGGAGTTTTTATGATTTTGTCGCTGACGGAGTCATCGTTAGGGTCAATGACGGTATTTTTTATTCGTTTGTCATAATAGCGTTTTAGTTCCCTGTATCGTTTGCCGCCGCAACTGAGACATAATTGTGATTTTCCTCTAACGCCCACCCCACATCGGAGGCATGGGAGAGGAACGAAAGAACCGTTGCGAACGCTTTGTAAATGATACCCGCAGAATTCGCTTCTGCATGATTTGTTACACGGGGTTGTTGATCCAATCATTAGCCACTTGCAGTGATTCATTATACTATATTTTTCTATTTAAATACTTGTTTTAATTATAACATGGAGGAGTTCAAGAGATTATCGAAAATTAAGCCCTGGAAAAATGCTAAATTCAATCTTGATAAGGAGTTCCAAAGATTATCGAAAATTAAGCCTTGGAAAAATAATAAATTCAATCTCGATAGAGTCTCTGATACACCAAAACGTCTAATCGGTGATAGAACTATACTGGGTAAAATCAGGGAGTGTTTTAATGAATTCTACCGAGACGGTGCAGTATACTGTTGGTCGACATTTCAAATTATTGATGAAGATGTCAATGTACCCAACATCGATGCTACTATGAACGATGAAAGAGCAGCTGAGATAATTTCACACCTTGGCCCGCCAAGGGGCTGGAAATCCAAGGGTAAATTGCAAAGCAATTCCCAACAGAAGTATTTTTTCAGAATAAAATTCATTATCGAAGTCGAAGGCAAATGGATTATCAAGGATAAATTTGAACCAATCCTCAAGGATAAAAAACTGTCATTGTAAGTAGAGATTCCAAACCAGGAATTCTAACTGGAATTGACAAACCATACTACGAGAGATCTTATCCTGTAACAGCAATTGTTTATGGGATATATCCGTTAAATGATAAACCCGATATTGCAAAACTAGCTCCTATGAAATATTCTAGTTCACTGAATTGTGTAGCAACACGGGTAATGGAACACTTCACAAATGCATCCCGAGGAAATAAACTAACTGATCTGCGACGTAGGAAAATAACCGAATGGGAACTGACAGTGAAACAGCACGGTGCAAAGATTTCTGATATAGCTAAATTAGAAGCATCATTAAAATTCCCAATATCAGTAACGACAATAACCGGAGAAGTATTATACGAACCGAAATATCAATCGCGAGGGGCTCCAATTAAAATTATTGATCATAACAAACACGCGTGGACGGCTGCAGTAACAATATTTCCAGAGATAGAACCGTGAGATATATCCCTAAGGAGTTCGTCGGGGATGTTTTTTATAATGAGAAATTATTTATGCTATTCACACGCTGTGTAAGGATGATCCTGTGTCAGTGTGGTTACTTAGAAGTGATGAAGATCCCGAAATAGGATTTGATCAATTTGTAAGACCAAATGGTGAACTATATCGCGTTGAAGAATTAGATAACAGAATGAGAAAAATCGCTAGTGATTTTTCACCGGAGAGTTCCCATGAAAAACTATTAACGGATAGTTTTACTATTCCATCAGTGGTAGCTCACTTCGCAAGAGAAAAAAACTCGTGGCGTCCAACACGAAGTGATTTTCTCGAGGACGTTAAATTGAGTTGCATCGAATTTGGTCATGGAGGAATGTGGAATACGAAATACCATCGTGGCGGTATGATTTCAATTGATATATCCGCGTGTTATCCTGGAAGTTTCCTCGGGTATGGAGAATGTAGTAAATATTTTGAACGATTTGGACATCCCCACGCATGAAATGACTCGTGTTGCGATTAATGGTCCATTACCTGATTTTGATTTAACCGGATTCGCTCGTGTGATATCATTTGAACTCGCTACAGGGTTACATCCGTGTAGTTATGTTTGGCTTGGTAGACATATATCTGAAAAGGCCTGGATGCCAATAGTGTTACTACGATATATGATTGATTGTGGTATGCTAATATTGTTGATTGTTTCCGAAGCTATTATATGCTATCGAGCTCAGAAAGAAGTTTGGCTACCACAACCCGATCTAGATCGTATAATTAGCGAACAGCGAAAACAGTTTCCAGATTTCAATGAAGAACAAATCATGAATTGGTCTAAGAAGTTATTTGAAATTAAAAAAGAACAAGCAAAAGATTTTGGACGAAGAATAATTGGTAAATTTACCCAGGGTGGAAGATACGACAATGCAAAATATTCTTCGCGGTTGATCATAGACATCGCTGAATACGATTTTATTGTAACGGATTTAACGAAACAGGGAAAACTTGTAAATCGTAAAGACGCTTTCCTATCCGATGGAAGACGATTAGGTACAATTGTTACCTATTGTGATGGATATATTAAACAATATACGCATTTGAGAAGTTCTATGCTAGCTTATGCTTCTATCAATTTATTTTCGATGATAAATAGATTTCCTAATACCGCAGTTAGAGTAGCCACTGATTCTATGTATATCCACGAGAAATACAAATCAGATGTAGCTAAATTCACAGATCCGGAGGCAAATTGGGGATGTTGGAGATTTAAAAAGGAGACGCTACATGAGTATTGTGAATCGGCAGATGTTACCATGGATGAAAAGTACTTAAAGTGTGATGAGATTCAATCCGAATTTTCTAATGCACCACCGGTATCTGATCCAATATGTAGATACAAGACAGTTTATTTAAACGGTTGTGGTGGGTCAGGAAAGACAACTCGTGCAATTGAATTATATCATAGAAACGCTAGCGTTTCAAAATCAAACATGATTGTCCTAACACCAACTCACAGACTCGCCAGAGAGATGAAACAACGAGGGGTAAATGCCTGTACTTATCATAGTTTCTTTCGATGGAAAGGCGATGAATGGACCACTGATCGAATGGGTGACAAATTCATTCCTGAAATCATAATTTGGGATGAAATATGCACGGTATCGTTGAAAATATTACAAACATTTCTTGAGTGGTTGTTATTGAAAAATACAAAAGTGGTCATGTGCGGTGATCACAGCCAACCACCACCATTTATCGGTGCATCCCCACATGAATGGCTAAAGGGTTTTGTAGACTATTATGAAGAAATTACCACTGATTATAGATCACTTGATGAACAATTACGCGAGTTCAACGCGCTAATTAGATTACAGCCGGATGAAATCCAATGTGAAATAGCGCGTGAAATAATTTCAGAAACTCCCATGAATGATTTTTGGGAAACGTGGAGACCAAACGATTTGACAATTGCAAGTAGAAAATAGTCAGAGACACACTTCAGATGAAGTTATTTCAAACGCATAAAGAAAAATTTGCAACACTTCCAGTATCTTTGTGTTATAGGCCTTCGGATACACGAAAACAGAATATAGAAGTTGATATTCCAAGACCAAAATCCGAAGGATTTCAAAGACAGAATTTAGTGTTAAATGATATTGTGCTGGTTGATATCAGCGTCGTTGAAGATGCATTGCGTGCTAATAATTCCCCGTGGACGCTAGGTTACGCAGCAACAATACATTCTTCACAGGGATTGACTATATCAGATACATTTGTTTGGATGGTGGATAATCACATCGAATGGTCGAATTTAGTCTATCTTGCAGTATCCAGAGTACGAAGAATAAATCAACTTCGAAGACTTGCTTTCGATGATGACACCACAATGGATGATGCTAGCATCGTTGATGTTAAAATTATTGATAAAAAACTCTCCGGTTACAAACAACAAGACAAAAAAAAAACGAGAATTTGACATTGATGCTGAATTAATAATCACTTTGAAGCAACAACAGAATAATCACTGCGCAAGTTGCAATTGTATAATGCGTTGGCAGTATTCGGATAAAGATCCTCGCCAATTTACCGTAGACAGAAAAAACAACAGTCTCGGTCATGTCAGAAACAATGTGATGTTGACTTGTCTTGAGTGCAACAGACGCAACGGCGCTAGTTAAGACCATGCAGTGGTAATTGAGTATCGTCAGGAATCACTTGTAATTGTTCACGTGTAAACCCCCGCTGAGGGGCAGTTGAATCCAATTTATAGATTGGAGGTCTACCAGTTGATCGTGTTATAGTAGATATCTTGTGTGCAGTAACACTCCAAATAGGATCAGTAGCCCTCTTTCTGCCACCTTCGAGTTCTCCTGGTTCATATAAATACCTAACAGTGACATTACTACCAAGAATTGGCTGAGAAACGCTATCCCGCTGTGGTTGTGGTATATACTTTTTTTTTATTGCGTTGTTAGGTTTCATATTGATTGCTCTGGTAATCTCGTTATTCAGCGCTGCAACTACCCCTGGTAACCTTTTGATCCATTCACGGGATCGCTTTTCTTGGATAAATTCTTTTGCGTATTGATATCCAAATAACCGCTCAGCAATCGTCCGATTAAATCGTTCTACAATTGCCTGATCGCGATGTAGTGCAGTATGCCCCCGTCTGATGGTGACATTGTGATCTTTCATCGCAGATAAAACAGCGCCTTGAAATTCCTTGCCAGGATCAACTTGTAACAGATTTGGCCAGCGTAGTGGGCTTCGTCGATAAATCTTTTCAAATGCAGAAGCAACTTCAGGTGATGATTTTCTTTTTAGCGGTTCTGCTTGTTTGCATCGACTCGCAACGTCAACTACGGTTAGCGCGTATTTGTAACCGTTGTCATGTGGTAAAAACAATAAATCAGCTTGATGAACTTCATTGGGTACAGTAACATCAAAATGCGAGAAATTGATTTGTTTAGGACGCGGTAGATAAATTTGCCATATAGCCTGTTTGGATAACCAATTATCCGCAGTAGCCTTTTTCACTTTTGCGGCGTTGGCGAGTTTATTGATTGCAGCGTTACCCCTCTAGTATCCTTTTGGAGAATAATAAATAGATTCCATATTATTAATTACCAGCACCCATCATCAATTTGCCTTTCATAGCTGATTTTACCAACCACGAAGCCAATTTTTCTTTGAAAGATTTATCAGGAATAGCATTTAACGCATGAATTAATTTCACATCTGCGAGATGCCTGTGTTGCAGATTGCTGCTTTTATATGCAACATCATGAGCATGACACGCCTTATCAATAGCGTTTATCGGATACTCGCCGGGTCGGGGTTGATTTTGATCATCAAGTCTGATATCTAATCGTGTTCCGGGGCCACAGTAGCTATATCCTGGAAGGTGCTTTTCTCCATGGTACTTTGCCCATGGGGTTCCAGGGAGTTTTGCAAATTTGGCTGCGATATCACCTCCTCGTTTTTTTTTGAAAACATCTCCGGATTTCATAGAAATAAATCTAAACTTTTTTGTACCACATGTTGCACATCTACCAGTAAGTGCTGATCTGTTATTTTTAGTTGTGATCGTCGTCACATCATTTGTGTTAGTACGCGTTTTACACTTCACACAATATAGATCCATAATTTATGTATAGAGATATGGATATAATTGATTTTTCAGCGACTAAAACAAAAGAACCAGTTAAGCATCATGCAGCGCTACCAAACTCTATCCGCGCAATTATAATCGGGCCATCTGGATCGGGAAGACGCAAATGTTGCTCATTTTAATAGTGAGATGGATGAAGTGGGATAAATTGTATTTAGTTGCTCCTAGCGTAGATGATCAGCGATGCTATGAAGTGTTAAAGGATTTTAACGAGAATGCATCAGAAATTAAGGGTGAGAACGCCATTGATTTTATAACTGATATTGACGAGGCACCATCCGTGGATGACCTTGATGGGAGCATTAACAATTTAGTCGTATACGACGATGTGATGTTAGACAATCAACAAAACCCAGCTTGAATATTTTCCCGAGGCAGGCATAAAAACACCGACGTGATATATGTCACTGAACGCTACACTCAGATTCCAAAAGTGATCAGAGATAACTGTAATATTCTTGCTGTGTTTAACGGCGTTGATACACATACGTTACGAAATATTTGGCAGACATGGTGTTCCGATACGGACTTCAATCAATTTAAAAATTTCTTTAGTAACGCTCAGTCAACCCCGCACGGATTTATAACAATAAATTTACATGATCCTCGGACACGATATCGTATCGGACTCGATCAAATATTCGGTTGAAATCATTTATTATTTTTGTTAACTTGTAGCAGCAGAGAGGGTGATGACCACATCGTTGCGACCAAAATTGATTGAAAAATCGTAAAGTCTCCGTTTGATAAATAGAGACTTATTTATTTTTTTGGTTAAAATATGAGATTTCGTAGGAAGGCTCAATTTTCCGTTTTAAGGATTCAATAAATTTTTTGTCTGAAAAGGGTGGTCTGTTCACCCTCTCTGCTGCTAACAAAGACTGGAAGTCAGAATCACAAATATTAATCACCACTGCAGAATCATTAGAAAAACAAATTGATGACCTTTAATATGATTAAGAACATATTTTTCTCTAAAATAAATTATTGTTGTAAAGGTTGATGCAGTGCAAAAATGTCTTTAGGTTGCAGAATCAGGGTCATGGTTGAAATAAACATGTAAATACCATTAATAGAATATTGTAAAATGGTTGAAATAAACATGTAAATACCATTAATATAACATTGTACATTAAAGAATTGATTATTACCACAATGAGGAGTCTGAGTACAAACCTATTTTGTACCAGGTTATCATCCTCAATGCAGGGTGTAAATTGAAGTAAAAACTAATTTTGACATAACAAAATGAAGAAATGCAGTTTCATTATTTAGTTTTTCCAATGATCTGTATATAAAAGGAGAGGGGCAGTATTGAAGGAGCATACCTTTAAGTTCTACAAAACTTGAACAAATTAAACTACTTTTTTAATGAGTATTACTACGACTACTGCAGGTCCTATTTGAAAACCCACCGACTTGGAAGGCTAACAACCATTCATGATCAGATTCTTTATGTACAAATCAAATGTGATATGCAGTATAATGACCTTGACTGAGAAGTCACCTGGTTTGTATGTATGTATGTATGTATGTATGTATGTATGTATGTATGTATGTATGTATGCATGCATGCGTATGTATGTATGTATGTATGTATGTATGTATGTATGTATGTATGTATGTATGTATGTATGCTGACTGTCCTCCAGTGGTTTTCCAGGGCTTCACTCATGATGCGCTCTAAGTAGATGTTGAAAAGTGTGGGTGACATGAGACACCCTTGACATACTCCAAATGTTGTCTTCAACCAGTCCCCCACAGAACCTTGAGCAATTACTGCACTGGTAGAGTTGGCATACAGCTGCTTGATGGCATTTGTCAACTTTTGACCCATGTTGCTCTTCATTGTGGCCCACAATGCCCCATGCCACACTCTGTCAAAAGCCTTTATGAAATTTATGAACACATGATAGATGTCTTGTTGATGTTGTGAGTACTTTTCACACAGAGCCCTAAGATTGAATATTTGTTCTGTTGTGCTTCATCCACTCTGGAACAATGCCTGTTCTTCAGAAATTATTTCTTCTGCTTGTGGGTTATCTTGTATGCAGTGTTAACAGAACTGTCTATCTTCCTGTCTGCATTAGATTTGCATGTCTACATCCATTATACCAAACATCATTTAAATTACAGATACTTATGTTTGGTACAGTTTGAGACAATAAAGCATCGCATTGAAATTCACAGTAATTACAATTTGTTATTATTTTTATTATTAGTATTGTTCTAATGCTTCTATTATCCTTTAGTTGTCTTACTATTATAATTAATGCAAATAATCCTGGTATTATTGTCATAATTGCACTGGTAAGTAATACAAGTTATTGTTATATGTGCATGTTTTTTCTGCTATTGTTATTATTATTTTTCTTATTATTATCATAATAAACATCATCTTTATCGTATCTTGAATAATTTGTACATGGACCAAAGCAAAACATTGCTTAGTTTTCACAATATTTAATAATGAACTTTTTAGAAGAATATATTGCAAGGAGAAAAACCCATGGACTGCAATTTTCATTTTTTTTTTCTTCATGTCATTAAAGTTTATATTCTGATTTTAAATGTTAGCTAGTTTTGTAGTGCCATCTAGTGCCTTAGTTTGGGTCACACGATTCCATCTGGGTGTATATGTATATATATATATATATATATATATATATATATATATATATATATATACACACACACACACACACACGTACCAACTGTGGCTGCTCTGGTGTTGTGTTAGAAAGTGGTATTGTGTGAAGACTTTCTCTTGCAAGTGAAACAGTATAACCACTCGCTGAACCAACAAGCACATTTGGTTGTATTTCAAGAGACTCAGTCAGCAACCCTTTGACAAATTTGGTGACAGTCAGCAACCACACAACAACCAGTCAAGGATTCAGTGACCCAATGACTCAGTCGACAAGAAGAAGTCAGGAATAAGATGGTATCCCGCTGGGATGGAAATCTGTTGCACTTTGGAGCACCAGTCATCTGACAAATTCAGCAGGGCATCACTCCAAATACAAAGACCTATCCAAAAGAACCAGAGATAGCTAAGCCAAGGGAGTTTCCACTACAATATACTTATTTATAAATTTCCATGGGCTGCCAGCATCTTTGTTACTATGAGTTGCTCAATATTTTGTGTTTAAATAATATGGTGGCAGCCAGATGCAGTGACATCAAGGTATATTTTCTGCACAAGGTTGCCTCACCACTGCTCAGTACCAGTGTATGGCTATCAATTCGATACAGAATCAAACACAAAATTTGTTCTCTGTGCTATGTTTCATTGACAGACTCCAGTCCAACATACCTATCCAGCCTCACTCATGTGTATACACCAGCATGATACTTACGCTCCTCTTCTGACAAACCTAAAAATCTGTGGTCCCACTATGAAAACAAAGTCATATAGACAACTTTTTTTTTTGCATACCAGGGCAGGGCGATGTGTAATGAATTGCCCATTAAAATTAGAACAAGACACAGTGGTCCTGTTTAAGAGTGCTCTTAAAACTCACCTTTTTCGACTGCAGGAACAAACTTAGAGACCTAATAATGTTTTGTATCTTATATGTTTTTATTTTTTCCAATTTTGTGTTTTTTTTTATTTGTTGTTCTGTAGTGTAGCCATATCATTATAGATGTTGTAAAGTGCCTACAGCTTCTAAAGATTAGGCACTATACAAAGTCCTCATTAATATTATTATTATTTCAATTGGAACCTCCAACAAAACTTCTTCTCTCACCTTTCATAACTCCTCTTACCAAGAATCATTTATAGATGATGTATTCCTCACAAGCATAACTTTGACAAAGATTTTTACAAACATTACCCCTTGGTCACCAACTCTTAATTATTATGTTACTTATGCTTGAACCTTCTGACTAAGCATCTTCAATTTATTTACTTCTTTTGGCAGAAATTACCTCATTTTATACTAAGGCTTAACTTTTCTTTCATGATAAGAAAAAAGTAGTGAATTTGAAAAATTATTAGCACCAAAAGGTACCTCTATGCAGTTTGCTTGTTATTAGCTATGAAGTGGTCAAGGATGGAAAGTGACCATATGCCTTGGAATGGCCTGAATAAAATTACTCTTTCAGTGAAACCTGTTTTGAAAGACCACTGCTATGTGAGACCACCTGTCTTGAGAGACCATATTCTCAACACACAAATTTAATGATTATATAGCATTGTGACCTGTTATGAGACCACATGTCTTGAGAGATCATAGTTTTATGGCAGAAAGGATGGTTTTTCAAGACAGGTACAAAAAGATGACCTGGGTTCAAGTCTTCTACCTAGGTAGTTATGTTTTTCTGGCTAATGATAAAGTTATTAGGTCTATATAAGGTAAATTATATTGGTATGTTTCATCTCACCATACCTTTTCAAAAATCATGACAGAAAAAACAAGATTCTCATGGGAATTCAATATTTAAATAGGCTTGTTGTACCATATATAGAAATTCTGCCATATGTTATTCTATAATGCATACCATATTTAATATGATCTGTTTATGTTTCCAAATAAAGAAGTCCATATCCAGCACACAAAAATACAATGCTGAAGACAATGGTAGTTGGCAGATGAACTAATAGAGTGGACGATCCAAAAGAAAATACCAGATGAAGGTAAATGGAAATTTAACACTCATTTCTACAATGAAATTCAGCAATTCTGGTATTAAATAGCAGGCGTTTTAAGTTCTTTCCATATATACATGTAACATCTTCAAATGTTTGACATTGATTCATATAGGTTCATTTGAGTATCCGATCAATTAAATAGGGATGCTAATGGTATTACTATTTTGACATAATTACACCTTTTGGTTGAAATAGCATCAACATTTTAGAGCTTGTTTTGGAAACAAAATGGTTTACAGACAGATGAATTACAAAGTGAGAGATGATTGTGTTCACAATTTCCACCTGCATTATATACCAGAGGGATAAAGAGCAAAGGTTTCATAACAATTGCTATTACCATGCTAAGATCTTCTTTGTCATTATGATGAGGAAATGAGTGGCCTGACAAGCACATTTTGCAGATATGTCTTATGCATAATGTCACCACAGCACAGTCCATACATGTGTGTAACAGGTGTAATGTCACCACAGCACAGTCCATACATGTGTTTAACATGTGTAATGTCACCTCAGCACAGTCCATACATGTGTGTAACAGGTGTAATGTAACATCTGCACAGTCCATACATGTGTTTAACAGGTGTAATGTCACCTCAGCACAGTCCATACATGTGTGTAACAGGTGTAATGTCACCTCAGCACAGTCCATACATGCGTGTAACAGGTGTAATGTCACCTCAGCACAGTCCATACATGTGTGTAACAGGTGTAATGTCACCTCAGCACAGTTCATACATGTATGTAACAGGTGTAATGTCACCTCAGCACAGTTCATACATGTGTGTAACAGGTGTAATGTCACATCATCACATTCCTGGCTATACAGTGATTGAACTGCTAACAATGTGGAAGGGGATATAGCCATAACTTGTCACACATGGCACAGAAGGATATTCTCCCTTGTTAAAGCTAATTTGTTTTCATTGTGGTTCATTCTAAACACTCTCTGCAAGAACTTGTACATAAGATATTATAAAAAAAATGATTCTGTATGAAAGAATGAAAAATAACATAATGCAAAAATATGCAAAACTACTTTATTTGATAATCTAAGTTTTAAGTATTTGTTGCTCCATGAACTTTTCAATGATACAATAGAAAAAGAACAGAAGGTAAAATCACATTATGTGTATTTCTCTGATCACTTATTCAAGTTCAGTAAATATTCACAATACATTTATTAAAAGGTAATTTAAATTATTAAGGACGGAAATTTGCACAACACAGTAATGTTGGAATCATTGAATATTCACACATGTAAAAAGTAACTTAAAGCAGATCAGTCTAAAGAAATCTTAATTTTGTGTCAACCAAAAGTGTATTAGCATGCAGTCATCATTCAGGTGTGAGTGGTCCTAGTCTTGATCCTGTGATGTGGTGGACGGAATACTCCAGGGGCATAACCAAAACCAAAGTCCAGTTTGGGAGTGTCTGCATTGATGTCCACTCCACTAACCTCAAGGACAGATGTGCGGCCGTTGTCCTCCTAGAAATAATTAAATTACAAAAATATTCTGACATTTCTTGTGACAATATTAATGAACCTAAAAACTAATTGTCCAGATATTAACTAATTATACATATAAACAGTGACAAATGATATGGAAGAGAAGTCAGAAGAAATTAACCCAATCACACTATTCCCATATATTTAAAATCTCTAATAATTTAAATCAAGAAAAACATGAAATCAGCTAATGACTCCAAAAGGTTTGTACAGGTGTGGGTTTTAAGTATTATACAAATCCAGAGGCCATCAGGAACTTTGGATAAAAAACCATTAGGCATTTTAACTGTTAGCTCTGGGACTGAAACTGGGATCACAGGAAAGTTCCCAACCACAACACTGTTTAGGAAAGTTATAATAAGTAGTGTTATAAATGAGTTTGCCTTATAATGAGGTAGATTAAAATAGCCAAGTTATCCCATAATTGTAATTAATGAGTATACTTGTGTTATATTAAGGAAATCGCCTTACACTTGGAAGGATAAATAAAGTTACCCATAATTGTAATTAATGATCACACTTGTGTTATACAAGGGAAATAATCCTTATAATGAGGCTGGGTACCAAATAAAAAGTTACCTCATAATTAAAATTACTGACCATACCTGTATTTTACAAGGGACATGATAATATAATGAGGTAGGGTAAAAAAGTTACCTCATAATTACAATTACTGGTCATACCTGTATTATACAAGGGACATGACAATATGAGGTAGGGTAATGAAGTTATCCCCTAATTGCAAGTCATGACCAGGGTGAAAGGGTTAAGGGTGGATAGGGACAGCCTGAAAATGGAAAACTGATGTACAGTACTGTAAGTACGTGTCTTTATAAAATAGCCAACATATCAGGTTGTTGATGTTTTTTTGAATTTACAGAAATTCTTGGACAAGATCAATTGGCCAGACTAACAAGTTTGTCTAAATGCTTATTATATGTTGAAACTATCCTAAATAATGCTTGCTACAACTGATTAAAAGTGGGGTGGGTGAGCTTATTAGTAATGATGGGCTAATCAAGGAATGGCAGATTCCAGTCTTTGTAAAGATTGAAAAAAAAACCACTATGGCCACACAAAGAGTTTTCATGTAAAATCACCTCAACATCAATGCTCTCCTCTATGTTCTCTGCATTGTCCTCACTCTTATTGCTAGAGTCATCTGATTCATCTGACATAATGGACACTTTGCTGCCATTCTTAATCTTCGCCATCGCATTGTATGCACTTGTCTTCCATGCCCTAAGACGTCTGTAATTTCATAATTATAATAATAATAATTATTAATATGAAATGCGATTCTACATCTAGATCATGAAATTGGATTTTTGGGGTTTATGATTGCATTGGGACCTGTAAGTACACATATATAGTTTAGTTGCATTTAATGCCATTGGCTCCATATGAATGCTTAGAAAATCACATATACTTAAGAAGTGTGATGTTTATTTTCATTATTTGTGTACTTATCTTTTGGAGCCTCAAAAATGAAAATCGTGAAAGGAATTTTCTCAGTCCTATGTAGAACCATTTGTCTGATAATCTTTACCTGCCATAATACTATGTCACATAAAAATAAACTGATATTTTATTACCACTCCATACTGATACAATCTTGTTAAAAATGTTTTGCATCAAAAAAGCATTTAGACCTTTCTTTAGCACCACGATATATGTTTTTATCGATGACCTGACAAAAGCACACGAGAGAAATGTGTGCCAATGTAAGCATGCAGTCAAAAACATGGAGTGACAAATGCTCAGACATAAGCAAACATGTGAACAAATGTACTTCCCAAAAAATTTAAAAAAATAAATTTGCTAAAATAATGTTGGTTTATTTACTTAGAAAGTTGATTACTTTATACATGGCGAGCGCCCTATTCACACTTGTTGTGAAATGTTAACAAAGCTATCATTGCCTTATTCAAATATTGATGGAAAAAGAGAATATTGTGCAAGACTTGATATGCTCAGAATAAAAAATTGAAACAATGGAATAAGTTTTTTTAAGTGACACAATATTGTGCTTCCTGCACAGAGTATATCCAGCATCACCCAGAAGATCTGGAGAAAATACATCATTTAATGAATTTGTGAAGGCCAGAAGAGAAGTGGATAATTTAATAGACAATATGATCATTAACATGGATGAAATTCTAGTGTATTCTGATCACATTCCTGGATGGATTGATGACAAGATGGGGTTCAAAGGTGTGAGAATTACTAAGACTAGTGCAGATTTGTAAAAATAAGACTTAAGTCCTTGCAGTTTCTGTTTCAGGAGATGTGTTGCCTCCAGCAATTATTCACGGTATGAGAAAGTTAAACAAAATATTCATGTACTGAAAGAATGGATTGTACATGTGCAGGAGAAGCACTGTGTTGATGAGATGCCGCTGCATTGGATTCAAGAATTTTTTCTCAAGTACACTTTTTTATATTTTTAAAAATAAACTTTCAGTTGGAGTACACTTTAAAATATGTAATTTTCAAATGATTATTAAGGTGTCCCACAACTTACAACTCAAATAAACAATGTGCCCCAGAACATACAATGCACAAATAAATTGCTTTTCAAATTAATGTATGCATGTCCCAACAAATAGTGTCCCAATATATACAGGACAATGCATGATTGCAGAGTTCAATCAAAAAGTAATTATATTATATTTAATCATCAACAGAGCATGTCACAAGAGAATAACTAATATGCTATTTAGCAGTTGCAAGATCAATTTTCAGACTGGCATGTCTGACATGCCCTCACATCATTACAGAAAGGTCATTTCCCATACTGAGAAAAATTGAACAAGCTCTTCAGAGAAATTTGAAAAACTGTAATACCCAGTCTCTAATGAGTGGAAAAGTGAACATAATGGTCAGTAGGATGCATTTCTGTAGAAATTTCTTACAATTCTGTTGTGACTGCATATTTTAAGAAAACAACACATTTTAGTATTTTGTTTTTATATTTCATTTCTTATCTGACTGCATGGCCAGGTGAGCAAAAACTCATTTTAAATATGCAGTACATTTCATTAATTTTAGTATACTGCTATATGGTTATTTAAAAACATGTTAGGATTATGTAATCCTGCTTTTCTGGTGAGTGAATGAAAAAAGACACAAAAACTTCCCCTACAGTGCTTGGAGAAGATATGAAGAACAATTTCATGGAATTAAATGCTTTCATTCAGGTGTGTATTAATTCTATCACTAGTAAACATACCCAGTTTTGTAGAGGAAGCATACAATGACAATTCCGATGAGAAGCAAGCATCCAACAGCTATCAGTGCCCCCATCCACCCTTTGAACCCATCTTCTGGAAGACAGTTGGTCTGATCAGGAGGGCATGCACACTGGAAGTGGTTCTGCAAATTAAGGCATATCAGAGGTTCTGCGCATTTATTTCCAACACATTCATCAATATCCTCTTCACATCGAAACCCTGTCCATCCGCCATGACAATCACAAGTGTAATAATCATCAAAGCTCTCTGTTCGCCTGGTGTCTTCACACTCATATCTTTTTGGATTTTTGCCTGCAAATAAAATATTGATCAAAACATTTTCAACAGTATATTAATTTTCAGTTGATAATCAGATTTATTACAGTACATAATGATATACCTTATTTTAAATGGCGGCTCACATATAATACTTAGAGATAATGTATTAAATTGAGAATAAGGCAACATTATACCTGTTATTTTGAAGAAAAATATGGATATTAGCACACATTAGAACTCTTACAGACACAGTACTTGTTTGCAAGTTAATATATTAAAATAATATGCTTTTTGTAAAATTAATTCTTTCTATACAGCTCAGGTTGACAAACCATTACATAATGAAATGATATGACTTCACTCATTACCAAATTGTATGGTGGTCATATGAAGTATAGGAAACCCTGGATCTAAAACAACATGGTTTCAAATTATGTCTCGTATTAAATAATGAAGAGAAAGAATTAAACAAATAATTTGCAATTTCAATAACTGCAAAAAAATAAAACAGTCATGTAAATGAACAACATAAAAATATAAGGTCCATAACTTTAACAGTTGTAAATCTTGAGTTATTTACTTCCTGCCATAATTTGCAATTGCTGCTTTCTGTTGCCAAAAATAGTGACTGTGTCATAGTGAAATAATTAACTAAAAAATATGCCAGAGTCATTTTTATTACACATTTGATACATGACAATGATCTTTATAGCTTTTGCAAATGTTTCAATATGATTGGTATATTGGCATATAATGACAGGGTACCTTTCCTCACAGTTTTTATATAATAACTTCATGAAAAGCAGGACTATTGTCAAGCCCCCCTTAATGGTCATATTGATTTTGGAATCACCTTAAACAGTTACATGGTCAGTCCCTTACACAAAATCATTGCAGCAATAAGAATCTGTTAAGCAATGACCTGTCTTAAAAGTGACCTGTCTTATAAAGGACACTTCTCCCATTTTGCATTGGTACCTGCTTAAGACATGCATGGCTGTATTTAGCTTCAGTTTATGTTTAAGCTTTGAATTAATGAATTTAAAATCAGAATTCACTTAAATCAATGTTCCTTGCAGATTTGAATTTAAATGACTTATTTTAAGTTTATTCCCTCACTTACTTTTGCAGCCTCCATTGTGGAGACAAGGTTGTGCCATCAGTGCCATCTGAAGAGTCACAATATCAGACTTGGTGGAATTCTTATCAGTAACCACAAATGTCAAGTTGTCCAATCCTATGTAGGGAGAATCCAGGTGGAAGGTTATCTTTACAGCCATCCAAGTCATTTTGGATCGGTCCAAGGTAGAATTGACATGTGGACACTGTAGGGGTGTTAAAAATGAATAATATAAATGATTTTACATGATATTCATTTGACTTTACATCACAGGAATACAATGTATCGCTGTCAATCTCATGAAACAAACCTTATTTTGTTTCAGTCAGATTCACATACTTCTAAGCAAACACTGGTCCAGACAAGCAAGACTGGTTAGATGTTTAGCTTCATTTAAATATACCACACTACACTCTCCTAGGAAAACACTTGTCCAGACAAGCAAGACTGGTTAGACAAATAGCCTCATTTACATATTCCACACTACACTCTCCTAGGAAAACACTTGTCCAGACAAGCAAGACTGGTTAGACATTTCGCCTCATTACAAATTCCACAATACACTCTCCTAGGAAAACACTTGTCCAGACAAGCATGACTGGTTAGAGATTTAGCCTCATTTACATATACCACACTACATTCTCCTAGGAAAACACAGGTCCAGACAAGCAATACTGGTTACAGATTTAGCCTTATCTACATATTCCACACTACACTCTCCTACATCACAATAACAATCATCCTCAAATGTCACTCAGACTGGATCACCTTTCAGAGAGGTCAAAACATTTTTTTTCCATAATACTAGCTACCAAGAATTGGATGATCCTCCCAAAGTATTGGGATAGCGTACTGCTGTCCCCATTGGGAATCAAACACAGTTTGTCTGTTTCTCAGTCATGTACACATACCAATCAAAGAAAGGTCCCAACCTGCTATGCTGTTAGTAAATGGCTTCATGTATCCATGACAGCTTAATAAAATTCATCAAGTAAATCTATTATAAATCATGTACAACAGCTGAATATAGCAAGTAGTATTATTTCTCTTACTTCTGAAAAAGTTCAGTTAATAATCTTTACTAACTACATAACTAAGAAGGCTTTACATGAAGGCCCTTGATCTTATGGCCTATGGAGCAATTTGAATCAATGACAACTTTTTTTTATTAAGCTGACAGCTGTCAATCATGCGAGAAAATGCAAAATAATGAAATAATACTAATGTATCAAACACATGATGAAACTTTAAGACAGAGCTAGAAATGTGTTGCTGGGACACAACATGCACTGGTGCCTCAAATCAGACAGTGGTAAAACCTATCCACATGGAGTGGCAAAGAGCAGCAGAGAGGGTGAACAGACCACGATTTCAAGCAAAAATAAGGCTTCCAGATAACGTTTTCGAGCAAAAAATGGCCTATACACTACGTTTTCAAGCAAAATATAAGACTTCCAACGAAATCTCATTTAACCAAAAAAAAAGTCTCCATTTTTGTAAAACGGAGATTTTACGATTTTGCTCACAACGATGTGGTCATCCACCCTCTCTGCTGCTAAGGGAGATAAATTCTTTATAGATTAATCCGCCACAACTTATAACATTTACCTACTAAGTTCCCTTGTATTATGACGTTAAAGGAATTTGTCGTCTGCTATATTACCTGTAGAGAGGTATAATTGACATGTGTGCGCCCACGTGACTGTAATGGAGTAAATACGTGTGTTTCGTTAGAGTTGTTTTTTATCAACTTTAAATAATTTTAAAATCTTTTATTGTCGCTTTGGCTAAAACTGCATTTATTTAAATAGTTGTATTTATTGAGATCATCTATTAATACACTTTAAGTACAGACGTTCTTATAATGTACGCATTACCTATGTTCGCTCAGCCGGAACGCGAGTGTTTCCTATTCATTGAAGTAGGTGGGCGTGGTTAAAATTCCTTGTATACAGCTCTTTATGATCTAATCGATAATGCATTTTTGTATAGAATAGGGAAAATATATGTTGTTATTTAAAAAACTGTATTATTTTGTTTAATGTTTCATTTAAAATAATTGTCTCATTTAAATGTTGTGAAACAGCATTAATAAGTAATAAGGAAATAAAATAACATACCCATGAAACGACGCTGCTGAAATAGTCGCCTTATATAGTATATCAAAGGTATAAAGCTTGGGGCTTTCGAAGGCCATTGCGATCGATCAAAACTAACCAACGCCATTAACCCAGGCGTGTGGTTGTCTTTTGTTCACAATCATGCAACCGGGTTAATTTAATTGGTTGCTTTTGATTGGTTGATTGGCCGTAGAAAATCCGCCCCGTCGTTTCATGTTTGTGCTGTCTTGTGCCGTCCCACATCATTACCATCATCGTTCCATTGAATTATAATCCATCCTTAATTAAGTTAATTAAGTATATGTTACGCCTACAATCTGCCGCAACACTCGAGCGGAGATATATATGGCATTGTGCCGTCCATGTTGTGACGTTACCCCAAGCATATCTTCTGGGCGGTCTAAGATGGCGTTTGCCACCTTAGGCCTCCCGCCGGAGATGTATGTTTCGGGTCCCCTTGGGCTTACTTGGATGCGAAGGCACCCAAGGAGTTCCAAGATGTGTTGTCGTATATGTTTTGTTTTTTTTAATAATTAGAGATACAGTATACTATATTTATAATAAATATAAATAATGGATATCAATGATGTAAATGCTATAATTGCTGAAATCTCAAATTTAAATAATAAAGGGGTATTATTATCTGAAGGTCTCGACTGTGACAGGATTACCTCGGAATATGAAGATATTGAATATCAGTCTAGTAAGGGTCGTTATGTTTTACCTAGGATGTACAGGCTCGTGAAAGGAATTCAAAAATCCATCAATGCTTGTTTGTACGGTAACGACATTAATGTATTCATAACGCTATTTAGCACCGTTGAAGCAATACGTCAAAAGCTCGGCCAAGAGTATCAAAAACGAGCTGAAATTAGTTCTAAGGTTCGTGATCTTAGAAAAATGTTAAACGAGGAAAAACCCGTATCTTAACCACGTGAGCGTTACTATAAAATAGGCTTTCAGTAATTTTTATTAAAAATAAATTTTTTTTTAGCGTTTTTTGTAACACTTACATAGGATTTTCTCCTGAAAGGATACTCAGCAGTCTGGACTTGCCCATGCAGTTATGTGCATAATGGATGATCTGGTCGTAGTAGCAAGTAATCACCGCGACGCCTCCATTTTCACGTAGTTGTTCTTGTTGCCGCGTCGTTAACACAAATCGTTCATCGCCGTTCTCAGATATTACAATTCTGAAATCCCCAGCGATGTTATTTCTGAAACATTCGCGGATAGCGTCGTACAGTTTAACCCTGTCGAAGATGAATACGTTAGCTTGATGGTACATTATTTAATAACTAAGTTATTTAATTGTGATGGAAACCCAAAGGGTTTTACATTTGAAAAATTAGTTCATAAACAATATATGGTAGGTGAATCGCTTACAACTAGATTAGCCCGAGAGCGGCTAGCAGCAATTAAAAAGTTTATACCGGTTCGAGACAGACTTCGCGAGAAACTTCAACAACGACAACAAGCGCAGACTGACTTTTCTGTGTCAAGTGAACAACTGTTTACTCCGATAACAAGTGCGACCAAAGATATGAAAACAGCAACTGAACGAGCAATATACGGAGATATTCCTAAGGAAGGCAAGCGACGAGAAGTGCCTGTTCTTGGTGTACTTGAAAAGATAGCAGCAGAGACGGGACAAACACGCGCAGGGATACAACAGTTATCCAGTGATATAAAAACTCAGCGCGAGTATGAACGACTAGCTGATATTGATGATTCTGCACCTGAAACTCAACATGTTGATGTCGTCACCCCAAGAGGTGTTTCCTTTATAGACAAACTCACCGAAGGAGCTATAGCAGAAATCAAACGACCTCAATTAATAAAACCCGAACATTATAAGATTTTTGGTAATTTTGCCGCCCAAAGTTTTCATTCTAGAAAGGACTTTTTAAAAGACGAGTATAAAAACAGTAGAATAAGCCGAGATGAATGGGTTGATTGGTTGTATAAAACGAATAAGGGGATTGGCCGTTTAAATAAAAGAGAATTGGGATATAAAGAATTTAGAAAGGGAATTGAAGAGTATGACGAAACTGGTACAACTGAGAAAACAAGCGGAAAAGGATATTCGATTGGAAATCTAAAGGATGTCTTTGACTCTACCGTGACATGCCCTGGTAACATTCTCAGTGATATATCACGGTTAGAGGTTCTCATCGGAGGGAAACGAGCCGGAAATAATTCACCGGAAGTAATTAATGAAGCAGCTGATATCTGTAGACGATTATTTGCCGGCGGTATCATGGACATTGATGTATATCGAGAACTTATTGCTGAATTAGTTGAAAATCACAGAGACGCCCAACGTTATGATGAAAATCTTATGGATGTAAGCGATTGATCATTAATTGAAAAACTACTAGTTTTATAACAAGATGATTATACACTACAATCATGATAAACCAGTAAGCGTCTACGTGGTGAACTCACGATTGCCTGTTTATAGAGCATATTACGGAGATGGTTTCGGCAATACCATTGCGGGGTTATTTACAAGAATGGCTCCCAAGGTGGCGCCGTTAGCTAAACAATTATCAATGAAAGCCATTGATGCTATTCGTGATAAGGGAATCAATTTCGTTGGAAATCTTGCAGGAAAGGCATTTTCTGCCGCGAAAGATAAAATAGCATCATTGGTACGAAAGAAACCAGGAATGACTTCGTCAGTGGTGCTGCCATCAACTACAGTGATGCCTGCAAAAATCAGCAAAGCAATAAATAGTGCAGTGGAAGAAAAACTAGCGCAATTGACTCCGGCTTCACCGGTAACAGATAGCGCTATCATGAACGCGATAGCAGGAAGTGGTTTGAAACAAAAAAGAAATTCTTCGAATTTTCAACGACGATAATTATTGCTTTGCAATTCACCAATTGAAAACGCTAGTAATGTTATAATGTTTAAACGAACAGCTGATCCCGCGTTAGATATGGAAGCCCCAGTGCGCAAGGATGATTCCGTCCGCGATTATCAATACTATTCCTATCATGCAATACAACCCGACCTACGATCGCGAATTGAACTTCAAGTTCAAGATACCAGTAAATACTTTTTGCCATGTGAAGCATTTATCGAAATCGAGGGAAAACTCGTAACAAATGTTGCAGCTGATACCCCATATGCAAATGATCAAAATATCCGAGTTGGTTTCGTCAACAATGGTATAATGGCGTTATTTGAAAGTGCAAGATATCTCATTGATGGAAAAGAAATTGAATCAATAGACCGTGAAGTTGATGTTGCAACAACAATAATCGGGCTAGCAAGATACTCCGATGATTATACAAGATCGGCTGGTCCATCTATGATGTTTGCAAAGGATACCTCTGATAACGCTGACCACATTCAATACATTAAAGTGTTAACACCGCAAGACACTTCAGTTGATAATCAACGAGAAGCAGCTAATCCAGAACGTCGAGCTAGACCAGGAGCTGCGTTTGATATTCTCGGAGGCGTTAATGATAATTTTAATCTAGGGTTTGCAACACGAGTAGCAACGTTGCAAAGACCACAACGATATTTTTCATGTGCGATTCCACTCCATCACATATTTGGATTCTGCAGAAATGTCAGAAAAGTCATCTATGGAGCCAAACACACAATCGCGTTAGTGCGAAAAGGCAATGACAATGATGCAATTTGGCGTACTGGTGCCGATGAAGGTAAAGTTGTTTTGAGTAAAATAGTATTATGGATGCCAGTAATGACTCCATCAATTACCACGGAAGAGCGGCTGCTCTCATTTATGGAAACCGGTGGTAAATCATTGCTAAGTTGGCTAACAACAACGACTGATGCTAAAGAGGATAATGTTAATACCACATTTACATGGCACCTGGCATCAAAACAAGGCGTTTCAGCTCCACGTCATATATTTATAGCGCTGCAGAATCGGAATCGATTAGGTTCCCAAGAACGCAGTCATATGATATTTGATCGGTTAGGGGTAAGTGAGGTTTCACTGAGAATAAACGGACAACAAGAACCATCTGAGGATATACAGCTTAATTACGGAAACAACCAAATAGCACGTGTGTATCATCGGATGCTGTCATATATGGGTCGTGATCAAAATGTTGATACCGGTTTGCAAATATCGCAACTCGATTTTAAGAACTTGTATCCAATTTATTACTTTTCACTGGAACATCTTGATTTAACAAGACAATCCGTTGTTGACATACATTTTAGGGCTCGTATAGATCCTGGTGGTGTTGATTATAGAGCGGTTGCTGTTATTCTCAGCGACAAATCAATGTTGTTAGAAGGGGCTGGCGGACGAATGAGACTCGTTGATGCACCAGTAGAAAATCTATGATTGAAATCGTAAACGATTTTCACAATTAGATCAATTGAAAGCATAAATGTGTTTTACAATAAAATGCCATATAGTGTTGTTAGTGTCAAGCTGACTGATGGTCAGGTCAAGAAATTGCGATCAAAATCCGCTAAAGAATGTGGAACCACAATAACGTTAAAACCAGCGCAGATGTCCGGCGGTACACATAAAATATCATTAACGGATCGTCAAATAAAACATTTCAATGATGCAATGAAAAAACGGCGAGGAGTTCAAATAGAATTTTCGAAAGCTGCAGTCGCGAACATGATAAAATCAGGTGGTATATTTCCATTGTTAGCCGCAATACCAGCATTGATTGCAGCGGCTGCCCCAGCGGTGGCAAAAGCGGCAGCGTTGGGAGCCGTTGGGACCGCGGCAGGGATGGCGTTGAAAAAGGCAACTGGGAAAGGATATAAAAAAAAGGGAAAGGGGTTGTACCTACCAGGAACCCCGTATTCATGGTACAGCGGGAAATCCGTGAACGGATCGGGTCTAAGAAGAATACCAGGAACGGTTTATTAATTCAGAAATCTTCGATTTCCGAATCTTCGATTTCCGAACCTATGGTTCCTATGTCCAATTTTGATTTAATTGATGCTGCTAAAAAACTAGCGATAAAAAACTTCAGAGGGGTTTTTATGAGAGATCAATTACCGAGAAAACCAAATAACGTTGAAACCGGTATTATCAATCTTGATAACAGCAGCGGATCGGGAACTCACTGGGTTGCATACGCGATTGATCCACGTGGGATTGTCTATTTCGATTCATATGGGTTAGCTCCACCAAGCGAGTTTATGCGGTATATAAATTCTTCGATGAAACTCAAAAAGTTTCCGATTTTTTATTCCACGCTGCCAACACAACAATTAAATGATCCACCGATATGCGGCCGTGAAGTATTAAATGTCCTCGCGGAGATTTCATTAAAATCCTTTGGATCTCCGTGGAAACCACCTCATCTGGTTGTAAACGAATACACGAGTGGGAAATTACAAGGATCAATAAATTGAAAACACAAGTTACGATAACAATAATGATTGATATTTGGGGACAATCTCTGTCAATGTCGGAACCCACCGCGGAAACATCTGCGGGTTCTATCGAGGATGTAAAAAAAATAATTGAAGATGAAATCGCTGAGATGTTAAATTTAGTAAATGTTGACCCGAACGAATTAGTTGTATTTCAAGACAAACAGGGTAAATTGAAAAGCAGTAATATATCCGTGAATGACATTTTGATACGGCAGAGTGATGCCGCTGAAAACTCTATTGCGCTTTATTCCAGCGGTGGACAACTTAAACCTGGTAATCTTATTTCTACGATCACCGACGCGATTGCTACCAACGAACGTGAGCTGAATGATCTTATACGAGGTTATAATAATTTTCGCAAAAATGTCGTACATAAATTCTTTGGAACCCCGCTTGTTGTTGGCATGACTCTAGCTGAAATTAAAGACTTGTTGAATTCATTCTTCGCTAACAAAGAAGCTGGAAGGATGATGACTGCTTCAGAAATCAAGGCAAATTATCTCGAGATTTTTAAAGTAAGCGAAGATTTTGAGAAGGTACAAAAACCCATTAACGACGTCATTGTTAGGTTTTTTGGATCCCCACCTGTGGCAGACTCGACTCTCGCTGAAATCAGCGAGTTTATTATCAGGCATACTCACAATGCCTACGTCGCTAATAATTTCTTTGGTGTCCCGGCTACATCTACGATGACTCTCAACGATATTATTAGGTTTATGGTGAGACAAACAACACTTAATACCATCGTGGATAAATTCTTGGGGAGAACACGTGAATCTGAAACAACATCGTTGACAGGCCCGACCCTCGCTGAAGTTAAAAAAGCTATTGACGAACAAAAGCTCACCAGCGACGTCGTCGAAAAGTTTTTTGGAATCTCACTTATAGTTGACACGACTCTCGCTGAAATTAAAAAAGCTATTGACGAACAAAAGCTCACCAGCGAAATTGTTAATAAGTTCTTTGAGGACAGTAAACCCCAAGATATCACGACAACATTTTCTAACATCGACCAGCATATTAAAGAACAAGCACGGCTTGGAATCGAAAACCTTCTGGTTTCATTCTTTTTTAGCAAGAGAGATAGGAGGATGATGGTTTCTACCGAAATGAATGCAAATTATCTCGAAATGTATAATGATATTCTTAAACTAAAAGAAACCTTTGAAAAGGTAAAGATTCCGCATCCACACGGAAGCATTGAAAATATCGTGTATACGGTCGATTATGGGACCTTTGATTGGGTAAAAGAATCTAATGTTAGATTGCCAATCGATATCGGGGAGGGGTCCAGTGGTATCTACAGGATGACGTTAGTCTCTACCAAGCAATTTGATATCATCGTGAAAGGTAAAACCTACTTTGGTGGCACCGCGACAGTAATTATCAATGGTAAAGAAGAATTTGAGATTGTCGCGGTTGATAGTACAAATAGATCAACAATACACTGGTGTTTAGAACTCGTATATCATTTTTCCGGCTGAAGTACTAGCAATTCCCGCTAACGATGACAAATAATTGAAAACACTAGTGTTTTTAAAATAACAACAATGACTTTGTCATCGTCGCAATGTCGCTATGATCAGGTCAGAGAATTTCAGACTAGACTCAAAACCCTCGCCGAGGAGTATCAAATAAAAATAAAAAAATACCGACGAAGAATTACCGCAATTGATATTACTATGTACTCGGTGTCAAGCGTTCTCGCTGGCGCCGGAATAATACTTGGATCGGTTATAATGATTGCCCCGGTCGTAGTTCCAATTTGCATTTCTGCGGTGGCTACAATCGGGGGTATATCAACCGGGATAGCAAAAAAGATATCATCATGCAGCCAGAGTAAACTGCAGAATTACTTACTTCAATTTCATATTGCATCAACCGCATATTCGCAATTATCATTGATGATATCATCGTCACTCGATAATACAATTATATCAGATAGTGAATTCTCAGCGATGGTCAGTATTTTTGATTCAGCGATATCAAAATTAGAGCAACAACATGAATATAATAACAATGACAACACCGATGGAATCAGAAAACACAAACCCAAAAAAAACCAAAATGATCTCAATAATCTCAACCATACCAGATTGTGAGTTCTCAGTGATGGTCAGTATTTATGATTCCTCGATACCAAAATTAGAAATAAATCATGAGTATAATAACAATGACAACACCGATGGAATTACTTCAACGAGTAGTGGAGAACACGAACCCAGTACAAACAAGCATGATATCAATAACATCAACGAGTCCTGAATTTAGTGTGAACTTCCCTTCTCCGATTCGAGTGCGTGAGATCGCGCTGGCAAAATTACGAGTATATCATAGCTGGCCTAATATCAGATCGGTTGCATTTGGTGGTCAGCAACCCAATAACACACTGGTGTTCTCGTATAAGAATAAACCCGATGGTACTCCAGAGTGGGAAACTGTTTCGTTACCAACTGGGTCGTACCAAATTAAGCAAATCGATGCTGAAATTCAGCGTAGAATAAAATCAATCACTGGAAAAGAATCAAAAATAGCTATTAATCTTCATCAACCGACGCTCTCGTCGTCGATCGAAATAAGCACAGAGGGATACATTGTAGATATATATAACAGCTCGTTAAGAACAGTGTTAGGATGGCCTGAAAAACCACCGGAAAAATCCGCCACCGACTTAACCACGGACGTAAAATCATATCATGAAATCAATCCCAGTTATCGAGATAATTTATCTGATATAAGAAAAGGAAGAATCGGCGATAGATTTATATTTACCAACAAAGACACATTGCAATGGGATTTTATCATTAAAAGAACAACCGACTCATCTGTTACTATTTCATTTACGCTAACTGACGTCCGTGGTTATTTTAATGAAATTAAACAATTATATGACACACAACTAGAACAACTACGGAAAACAAAATCGCAAAAACATGTTGAAATAATAAATCAACTTATATCGGACATGGAATATATCTATGAACTAATTATTCAAACAATAATTAATGACAACAGCGACAATAAACAACGATTCCTAACCGATTACAATATCACAGAGGACAATCTACGTAATTTCAAGTTTCCCGGGTACAAAGCTGATGAACTAGCAAGAATTGTTAAAACCGATATCAAGGCACTACAAAAACAAGATCCATCTGTCCTCCTCAAATATAATAATGACCCAGATGGCGGTGGTAGGCATATCGCTCCGTTCAACGTGAATATTTCAACGGTGATTGCGCTCAATTTAGTATGTGATGTTATCGAAGGAAGCTATCAAATTAATCTCGAACGATCAAATCAAGCTCAGCAAGGATATATTCTTTATTCATTTGCACCAACAGCTCCTCCAGGATTCCTAATTATTGAGAACCCAATTAATCCTGTCTACATGCGATGCCATAATAATTCGTTAACGAGAATTAATTTCAAACTCACAAACCAGTCAAATAATCTGATTGATTTACAAGAAGAGGTGTTAGCGATTAGTTTGTTTGTAAAGTCGTAAAGACTTTCAATCCTAAAAATCTTCGATTTTCAACAAAGGATTTTCATCCCCCCCCAGACAAGGTCTGGGACAAGGTCTGGGACACGATATCGTATCGGACTCGATCAAATTTTCGGTTGAACTCGTAAAAGAATTATTAACCCACAAATGAAACATTTGCAGCAGCAGCAGAGAGGGTGATGACCACATCGTGCAACCTTGAATCGTTTAGGTGTATACGAATTTTATTTTATGACCATTTTTTTTAGACAGAGCAGTTTTAATTATATTTTCTGAAACAAATCGTATTGAAGCCCTACAAATGTCAAAGTATCTACTGGCTTCATTTATCGATTGAAAGCTTCTCTCTTCATTATTTTCTAAATCAAACGATTTAACTCTCCTAGGGGGCTTTGCATGTTTGCCAGTTCCACCTAATTTTGCATTCCGACTTTGTGAGACGGCTTGAAGATTCACAAGACAATTATCAGTCTTCACGCCATTTATGTGATCAATCACAAATCCGTCTTCGATTAATCCATTATGACATTCAAAAATAATTCTGTGACAGAGATATGTTTTATTTCTAGCACTAAACAACAAATACCCCATATTATTTAGATATCCAACCGGGTTTTTTAGTCTGCGGTGCCTGACAACACCATCACTGGAGGCTTCGTAATTAACGAGCACTGGATGAGGTCTGAAATCTTGGCTCATTTATATAATAATATTACTTGTCTAATTTATTATTTGCTTTAATTATAAGTCTATCAATGTAGTCTTGAGGGGTTTTGATGATTTTGTCCTTGATTTTATCAAGGACGTTAGGGTCAATGATTCGTTTGTCATAGTAGCGTTTTAGTTCCCTGTATCGTTTACCCCCACAAGCAAGACACAACTGCGATTTTCCTCTAACGCCCACCCCACATTGGAGGCATGGGAGAGGGCCAAAACTTCCTCGCCTAACGCTTTGTAAATGATACCCACAGAATTCGCTTCTGCATGATTTGTTACACGGGGTTGTTGATCCAATCATTAGCCACTTGCAGTGATTCATTATACTATATTTTTCTATTTAAATACTTGTTTTAATTATAACATGGAGGAATTCAACAGATTATCCAAAATTAAGCCTTGGAGAAATACTAAATTCATTGATTATAACATGGCAGAGTTCAAGAGATTGACTTCGAAAAATGCTGAATTCAATGCTGATAAGGAGTTTAAGAGATTATTGAAAATCAGTCCTAGATTTAATCTCGATAAACCAAAAAAACGTAACAAACGTCCAAGAGACGGAAACATGAAAGAGTTTAAGAGATTATTGAAAATCAGTCCTAGATTTAATCTCGATAGACCCAAAAAACGTAACAAACGTCCAAGAGACGGAAACATGAAAGAGTTTAAGAGATTATTGAAAATCAGTCCTAGATTTAATCTCGATAGACCCAAAAAACGTAACAAACGTCCAAGAGACGGAAACATGAAAGAGTTTAAGAGATTATTGAAAATCAGTCCTAGATTTAATCTCGATAAACCAAAAAAACGTAACAAAATCAATCTCGATAAACCAAAAAAAACGTCCAAGAAATTATCCTGGAAAGATGCTCAATTCAATCTCGATATAGTTTCTAATACACCCAAGAATACAATTCTTGATAAAGCCATGATTAGTAAAATCAGAGATTGTTTCAATGAATTTAAGCGTGATGGAGCATCCTATTGTTGGTCAACATTTCGAATTGATGGTGTTGTTGACGCTACCATGAATGATGAAAAAGCAGCAGTGATAATTTCACGTGTTGGGGAAAAACGGTATTTTTTCCGAATCAAATTCATTATCGAAGTCAATGGCAAATGGATTATTAGGGATAAATTTGAACCAATTCTCAAGAATAAAAAAGCTGTCATTGTGAGTAGAGATTCCAAACCAGGGATTCTAACCGGCATTGACAAACCATACTACGAAAGATCTTATCCCGTAACAGCAATGGTTTATGGGATATATCCGTTAAATGATAAACCCGATATCGCAAAACTAGCTCCTATGAAATATTCGTCAGGGCTTAATTGTGTAGCAGAACGAATAATAGAACACTTCACAAATGCATCCCGAGGAAATAAACTAACTGATCTGCGACGTAGGAAAATAACCGAATGGGAACTGACAGTGAAACAGCATGGTGCAAAGATTTCTGATATAGCTAAATTAGAAGCATCATTAAAATTCCCAATATCAGTAACAACAATAACCGGAGAAGTATTATACGAACCGAAATATCAATCGCGAGGAGCACCAATACAGATAATTGATCATAACAAACACGCGTGGACACCTGCGGTAACAGTATTTCCACGAGAACGAACCGTGAAATATATCCCTAAGGAGTTCGTCCGGGATGTTTTCTATGAAGAGAGATTATTTGATGCTATTCATGCGTTGTGTAAAGATGATCCTGTGTCAGTGTGGTTACTTAGAAGTGATGAAGATCCCGAAATAGGATTTGATCAATTTGTAAAACCAAATGGAGAATTATATCGCGTTGAAGAATTAGATAACAGAATGAGAAAAATCGCTAGTGATTTTTCACCAGATAGTTCCCATGAAAAACTTTTCACGGATAGTTTTACTATTCCATCAGTGGTAGCTCACTTCGCAAGAGAAAAAAACTCATGGCGTCCAACACGAAGTGATTTTCTCGAGGATGTTAAATTGAGTTGCGTCGAATTTGGTCATGGAGGACTGTGGAATACGAATTACTCACGTGATGGTATGATTTCAATTGATATATCCGCGTGTTACCCCGGAAGTTTTCTCGGATATGGGGAATGCGCTGAGTACTTCAAACGATTTGGACATCCCACGCATGAAATGACTCGTGTTGCGATTAATGGACCATTGCCTGATTTTGATTTAACCGGATTCGCTCGTGTGATATCATTCGAATTAGCTACAGGGTTACATCCGTGTAGTTATGTTTGGCTCGGTAAACACCTATCTGAAAAGGCCTGGATGCCAATAGTGCTATTGAGATATATGATTGATTGTGGTATGCTAATATCGTTGATTGTTTCCGAGGCTATTATATGCTATCGAGCTCAGAAAGAAGTTTGGCTACCACAACCCGATCTAGATCGTATAATTAGCGAATTGCGAAAACAATTCCCTGATTTCAATGAAGAACAAATCATGAATTGGTCTAAGAAGTTATTTGAAATTAAAAAAGAACAAGCAAAGGATCTCGGACGAAGAATAATCGGTAAATTTACCCAGGGTGGACGATACGACAACGCAAAATACTCTTCGCGGTTGATCACAGATGTCGCTGAATACGATTTTATTGTAGCGGATTTAATGAAGCAGGGAAAACTTGTATCCCGTAAGGATGCTTTTCTATCCAATGGTGAGAAAATGGGTACGGTTGTTACCTACTGTGATGGATATAATTCCCAGTACACACATTTGAGAAGTTCAATGCTAGCCTATGCTTCTATTAATCTATTTTCGATGATAAATAGATTTCCTAATACCGCGGTTAGAGTGGCCACTGATTCGATGTATATACACAATAAGTACAAATCAGCTGTAGCTAAATTCACAGATCCCGAAGAAAATTGGGGGCGTTGGCGATTTAAAAAGGAGATGCTACATGAGTATTGTGAATCCGCAGACGTTGCCATGGATGATAAATATCTTTGTTGTAACCGTATTGAAATTCAATCAGAATTTTCTAATGCACCACCGGTATCTGATCCAATCTGTAGATATAAAACAGTTTATTTAAACGGTTGTGGTGGGTCAGGAAAGACAACTCGTGCAATTGAATTATTTCGTCGGTCAACCATGATTGTGCTAACACCGACTCACAGACTCGCCAGAGAGATGATACAGCGAGGGGTAAATGCTTGTACTTACCATAGTTTCTTTCGATGGAAGGGTGACAAATGGACTCCTGAGCGTATGGGTGATAAATTCATTCCTGAAATCATAATTTGGGATGAAATATGCACAGTGTCATTAGATGTATTACAAATATTTCTCGAGTGGTTGTTAAACAAAAACACAAAAGTCGTCATGTGCGGTGATCACGGCCAACCACCACCATTTGTCGGTGCATCTCCACATGAATGGCTAAGGGGTTTTGTAGACTACTATGAAGAAATCACCACTGATTATAGATCACTTGATGAACGATTACGAGAATTTAAGAAACTAATTAGATTACAACCGGATAGAATCCAGTGCGAAATAGCGCGTGAAGTGATTTCAGAAACTCAAATAAACGATTTCTGGGAAACATGGAGACCAAATGATTTGATAATTGCAAGTAGAAAAATAGTCAGGGATACACTTCAGATGAAGTTATTTGAATTACATAAAGAAAAATTTGCAACGCTTCCAGTACCCCTTTGTTATAGGCCATCGGATACACGAAAACAGAACACTGAAGTTGATATTCCAGGACAGAGTGAAAAACAAATTCTCGTATTAAATGATATTGTGCTGGTTGATATCAATGTCGTTGAAGATGCATTGCGTGCTAATAAATCCCCGTGGACTCTAGGATACGCAGCAACAATACACTCTTCACAGGGATTGACTATATCGGATACAATTGTTTGGATGGTGGATAATCACATCGAATGGTCGAATTTAGTCTATCTCGCAGTATCCAGAGTACGAAACATAAATCAACTTCGAAGAATTGTCCTCGATGATAATGACACCACAATAAATGATATTGATGTTAGCATCATTAATAAAAAACTCTCCGGTTACAAACAACAGGACAAAAAAAAAACAACGAGAATTTGATATTGATGCTGAATTAATAATCACTTTGAAGAAACAACAGAATAATCACTGCGCGAGTTGCAATTGTATAATGCGTTGGCAGTATTCGGATAAGGATCCTCGCCAATTCACCGTAGACAGAAAAAATAACAGTCTCGGTCATGTCAGAAATAATGTGATGTTGACTTGTCTTGAGTGCAATAGACGCAACGGTGCTAGTTAAGACCATGCGGTGGTAATTGAGTATCCTCGGGAATTACCTGTAGTTGTTGTCGAGTAAAACCCCGCTGAGGGGCAGTTGAATCCAGTTTATAGATTGCTGGTCTACCCGTAGATCGTGTTATACTAGATATCTTATGCGTAGTGACGCTCCAAATAGGATCAGTAGCCCTTTTTCTGCCACCTTCAAGCTCTCCTGGTTCGTATAAGTACCTCACAATGACATTACTACCAAGAATTGGTTCTTTGAAATCTTTTTGTGGTTTTTCAGGTATTGACTTCTTTTTAATCGCGTTGATAGGTTTCATGTTGATTGTTCTAGTAATCTCGTTATTCAGTGCAGTAATCACAGATGGTAATCTTTTAACCCATTCACGGGATCGCTTTTCTTGAATGAATTCTTTTGCGTATTGATATCCAAATAACCGCTCAGCAATCGTCCGATTAAATCGTTCTACAATGGCCTGATCGCGATGTAGCGCAGTATGCCCTCGTCGTATGGTGACATTATGATGTTTCATTGTAGATAATACTGCACCCTGAAATTCCTTGCCAGGATCAACCTGCAATAGATTTGGCCAGTGCAGAGGACCTCGTCGATAAATCCTTTCAAATGCAGAAGCAACTTCAGTGGCTGATTTTGTTTTTAACGGTTCTGCTTCTTTGTATCGACTTGCAATATCAACTACGGTTAAAGCGTATTTGTAACCACGATCATGTGGCAGAAATAATATATCAGCCTGATGAACTTCATTAGGAGCAGTCACATCAAAATGCGAGAATTGAATTTGTTTAGGCGGTGGTAGATAAATTTGCCATAGTGCCTGTTTGGATAACCAATCCTCCGCTGTAGTTTTTTTCACTTTTGCAGCGCTAGCGAGTTTATGGACTGCTGATTTACCCCTCCAGTATCCTCTTGGGGAATAATAAATTGATTCCATATTAAAATGCTAGCATTTTCAATTACCAGCACCTAACATCAATTTGCCTTTCATAGCTGATTTTACCAACCACGAAGATAACTTTTCTTTGAAGGATTTATCAGGAATAGCATTTAACGCATGAATTAATTTCACATCTGCTAGATGCCTGTGTTGCAGATTGCTGCTTTTATAAGCAACATCATGAAGGTGACAGGCCTTATCAATGGCGTTTATTGGTTCTTCACCGGGGTTGGGTTGATTTTGATTATTGAGTCTGATATCAAGTCTGGTTCCCGGTCCACAGTAGCTATATCCTGGGAGGTGCTTTTCTCCGGGGTACTTTGCCCATGGGGTTCCAGGGAGCCTTGCCAATTTGGCTGCGATATCACCTCCTCGTTTTTTTTTAAATCAGATTTCATAGACACAAATCTAAATTTCTTTGTACCACATTGCACGCATTTACCAGAAAGCGCTGATCGGTTATTTTTAGTTGTAACCGTCGTCACATCATCTGTGCCAGTACGCGTTTTACACTTCACACAATATAGATCCATAATTTATGTATAGAAATATGGATATAATTGATTTTTCGGCGACTAAAACAAGAGAACCAATTAAGCATCATGCAGCGCTACCAAACTCTATCCGGATGATTATAATCGGGCCATCTGGATCCGGTAAAACGCAATTGTTGCTCAATTTAATAATGAGATGGATGAAGTGGGATAAGTTGTATTTAATTGCCCCTAGCGTAGATGATCAACGATGTTATGAAGTGTTAAAGGATTTTAACGAGAATGCTTCAGAAATTAGCGGTGAGAACGCCATTGATTTTATAACCGATATCGATGAAGCACCGAGTATTGATGATATTAATGGAGATATTAACAATTTAGTCGTATACGACGATATAATGTTGGATAAACAAAAAAATCCTGCTAGGATCTTTTCCAGAGGCAGGCATAAAAACACTGACGTGATATATGTAACTCAACGTTATACTCAAATACCAAAAGTGATCAGAGATAACTGCAATATGCTGTGTGTATTTAACGGAGTTGATACTCATACGTTAAGAAATATTTGGCAAACCTGGTGCGGTGGAGATATGGATCATAATCAATTTAAAAATTTCTTTAGTAACGCTCAGTCAACCCCGCATGGATTTATAACAATAAATTTACATGATCCTCGGACTCGATATCGTATCGGACTGGATCAAATATTCGGTTAATCATTTCTTAGTTTTTGTTAACCCAGAACTGAAAATTCTAGCAGCAGAGAGGGTGGATGACCACATCGTTGTGAGCAAAATCGTAAAATCTCCGTTTTACAAAAATGGAGACTTTTTTTTTGGTTAAATGAGATTTCGTTGGAAGTCTTATATTTTGCTTGAAAACGTAGTGTATAGGCCATTTTTTGCTCGAAAACGTTATCTGGAAGCCTTATTTTTGCTTGAAATCGTGGTCTGTTCACCCTCTCTGCTGCTCAAAGACCTGATATGAAATAACTTGTTCAAACAACTCAATTCTTAAGGTCTGTACCTCATCTTTCCGCAGAGTTTTATGAAAAGCAAGGATCTACAACTTCTAGGATGAGGTAAGTGAGTGAGAAATTAAAGCAAGAGATTAAACTTCCATTAATTCTTAAGCCACATTCAGATATCACTGTGATGCTATGGAACAAAACCAACCTCTGGCTCTAATTTCATTAACACACACCATGTTCTAGACTTGAAGATGAAACATCTGACTGTCCCAAATTTATTTTAATTTGACTTTCTTTCATTCAGAACACATGATTCTATACGTTCATTCCATACAAATCTGTTGCTTATATTAATCAGTTATAAGAATTGAAATTTTGATATTGATAACTTGTTTTGCTCACATTCTCTGGAAACTTGATTCATATGTCTATAAAATATAAGATATTTGTAAAACAAATTACCATAGGTTCAATTGCTGTGTCACAGGTCTTGAACTTATCTGTGAAGTTGGCAAAGAGTGTTTCAATGATAAAGTGTCCATGTGCTGAGCTATTCTTGTGTAAAGTCAGTGTATCTCCATAATCTATGTCAAAGGCTCCAAATACGGCAGTGAAATAAAGTGATTCATTCACTTTCAGCTGTTCATAGTATTTCTAGAAACAAAAAAAAGACAAGACATATTAGAAGTTTTAAACAGTAGCTGCAAAAACCCAACAGGAAACAAACATAATTTTAATCTGAAAGACTATGGATCAATAGTTAATGGAAAATATTTTTCACCTAACAGGTTGAACTGAAGATGTATCATGTATCATGGTGACTATATTGATTGGTGTACAATATAAATCATACCTGTGCTGGTAGAACAATCCAATTAATAGAAAATATGGAGAGCGAAATGTAAAACCTATTCCTTTTATAAGCTGGGAAATCAAGAAAAATATGGCACATTTAACACACTGGTGCCCATTTTATAAGGTCACGCCTTCTGTAGTTGTGACCTTGCAAGAGGGGTGGGTTTACTAGGGGAGGGGGTACTATGTGAGTACTAAACAGATTTTACAATATTTAATATATTCTTTACAAATCACAGACTTATTATTTTTAAACAGCTATGAATAATCATCAGTCTTGGTACAAAAATCACCTTGTCATTAAAATATATGCACAAATATTTGGCTGTAACTATTCTTAGCCAATGATTTTGTTTTCCCACTCACTGCTGTTGAATGCATATTGTTGATGTTTATTTGAATCTTTCTGACAGCAACTTTATTAGCAGTAATCAGGAGAAACTCGCTCCTTTACGTGAAGCCAAATTGCTTTCGTTTTTCATTCTAAACTGAGAATGTTGGTCAACATTGAAACCTTTTGCAACTACCGTATATACTCGACTATAAGTTGAGAAATTTAAGACTAATTTTTAACCTAGAAACCTAAGTTCGACTTATATTCGAATCAGAAACAATGTGCCTGTTAAAATCGACGAGAATTTTCAGCGTCGTAAAATTATGCACGATTCAGCCATCGTGTACGGTACATACACACAATACGTGTCAGCAGCTGAGCACCGAATTGTTTGCATTATACATAGAGATTGAAATAATTATACCCGGTAATTTGTATTACATATTTATATAAAAATAATCTTAAATTTATTAAACTTAATAAATAAAACATATTACTTATAAACCTTTACATGTCAACTCGACTTGATTTTATTGGTTCGACTTATACTCGCGCCGTCGATTTTGGACGCTCTTTTTACCAAATAATTACACTTTGACTTATATTTGAATCGACTTATAGTCGAGTATATACGGTACTTATTTCTTCTCTGGGAATGTGCAGTTATTGCAGAAGATGCCATGTTTATAAAGTAAGTTTTCACATGATCAGCTATTTATTTTCAGTCTAGTACCTGGTTAAGTACATTTTATAATCTTAGAAAGGGAAGCCACATATCAATGTTATTTCCTTTAAGCAACCATTATGTTGTTACTTGCAAGAGGTAAAGTTGACAGTTTTTGTAATAATATGCCAGCCACCTTCTGCATTAGATGGATGGCTATCTTTGAGGGCTACTTTTGAACAAACAATTGATGGTGCCATGGGATTCTGGCTGTATTAAGTGGGTGCGTGCTGGTCAAGTGGCTATTACAGAATGGGTCCACTGATAGCCACTATTATGCAGAGACGAACGTGTGTGCATGTGTGTGTGTGTGCGTGATTAGAATTTGTAATGTAGCTTTAAAAAACAATCAGTAATATCGCTATGATGTCCTCAGTGAGGCAGTTTATATATAGTGATGTCTAGCACTGGGGCATCATGCCACACACCAGGCCGAACAGTCCTAACACTAACCTCATAAACACTAAACACTGGCCTTTTAATGCTGACTGCCAAGCGAGGTAGATGTTAGTACCATTTTTGTAAGTCTTTAGTATGACTTGGCTGGGAATCGAAGCCATGACCTCCTGCTTCTGCAGTAGACAATCTATAACCACTAGGCCTTTGGAGCAGTATGGGTCAGTGCTATAAATGGCTACCATATATATGCATACAATCTTTAGATTATTGTATACAATGAGATGCATTCATTATTTACATAGAGGCAATACAAGAATATGTTTATACCATTTACTCTATATAGTTCAATCCTTAAAAAAATACTGTAAACAGCCAAATAAGGATTTTACATACATCAAGAGAAAGTCTAACAAGGAATGGCTATCATCATTCAGTTGGCATAAATTTAATATAAATCAAGAAAGCATATACTAATATGTTTTTCTGTATATATCTTCCATTGTGATATAGTAATAACTTTCAGAAGAAAACATGACTTGTACATACAATGACTGGATTTGATGGATCCTGGTGAAGCATGTTTTGACCAACAGCATTATACAGGAAAACTATTGGTGCATCATTTTCTTCCTCCACCTCCACTGTTAACAGGGCAGTAGAACGTGCTGATGGGATATCTGCTGCTGAAGGGTCATCATCCAGAGTTATGTTAAATGTTATGTTTCCAGAGCAGTCCTTGCATGGTATATATGTAAAGCTGTGAATATACAAGCACTTTGTAAGGGCTGTTCCAAATAATCATACATGGTACCCAGGGGAAGGTAGTTTTTTTAACAATATATGCCAGGGTATTTTGATTTCACAGAGTTCATCTTAAAATTATAAGAAATTTCTAAATCTATGAGTGAGTACCCCACTTTAAAAGAGCTTTCCCTGGGATCCATGTATGTTTTAATGGAACAGCCCTAATTACTGGTAGAGAATGATAACCTAAATTTGAGCAAATCAAAATATGAAAAATTAAAATATAATTTTTAAATTCAAGTCCATTTTTGATGCAGCAAATTAAAAACCTTTAACTCAAATATCACACATAGTGTGTAATCTAACACATGAATGGACTGATTAACTGATTACTGAGTAGAGTTACCTTTCATATCACACATAGCGTGTAATCTAACACATGAATGGACTGATTAACTGATTACTGAGTAGAGTTACCTTTCATATCACACATAGCGTGTAATCTAACACATGAATGGACTGATTAACTGATTACTGAGTAGAGTTACCTTTCATATCACACATAGTGTGTAATCTAACACATGAATGGACTGATTAACTGATTACTGAGTAGAGTTACCTTTCATATCACACATAGTGTGTAATCTGACACATGGATGGACTGATTAACTGATTACTGAGTAGAGTTACCTTTCATATCACACATAGCGTGTAATCTAACACATGAATGGACTGATTAACTGATTACTGAGTAGAGTTACCTTTCATATCACACATAGTGTGTAATCTAACACATGGATGGACTGATTAATTGATTACTGAGTAGAGTTACCTTTCATATCACACATAGTGTGTAATCTAACACATGGATGGACTGATTAACTGATTACTGAGTAGAGTTACCTTTCATATCACACATAGTGTGTAATCTAACACATGGATGGACTGATTAACTGATTACTGAGTAGAGTTACCTTTCATATCACACATAGTGTGTAATCTAACACATGGATGGACTGATTAACTGATTACTGAGTAGAGTTACCTTTCATATCACACATAGTGTGTAATCTAACACATGAATGGACTGATTAACTGATTACTGAGTAGAGTTACCTTTCATATCACACATAGTGTGTAATCTAACACATGGATGGACTGATTAATTGATTACTGAGTAGAGTTACCTTTCATATCACACATAGTGTGTAATCTAACACATGGATGGACTGATTAACTGATTACTGAGTAGAGTTACCTTTCATATCACACATAGTGTGTAATCTAACACATGGATGGACTGATTAACTGATTACTGAGTAGAGTTACCTTTCATATCACACATAGTGTGTAATCTAACACATGGATGGACTGATTAACTGATTACTGAGTAGAGTTACCTTTCATATCACACATAGCGTGTAATCTAACACATGGATGGACTGATTAACTGATTACTGAGTAGAGTTACCTTTCATATCACACATAGTGTGTAATCTAACACATGGATGGACTGATTAACTGATTACTGAGTAGAGTTACCTTTCATATCACACATAGTGTGTAATCTAACACATGGATGGATTAATTAACTGATTACTGAATAGAGTTACTGCCAAAGTAGGCTCAGTGAAATACGCTGTATAAAAATTAAAGATACATTTTTCATCTCAATTTGGCTTTAAACAAAATATAAATGAAAATAAATATAGGGTGAAACTGATTATTATGTTTAAGGCATGATCCATGGATACTTAGCTATTTTGAAACAATCCATCTCTTATCAATAAATTATACATAAAAACTTACATTTAAAATTATTAAAATATATCAGAGGTTTTAAAATATCAAAAAGTACCAATTTTCATAAACTGTAAACAAATATTTTTAAAAAAAGCCTTTAACATGATAATTCTATGATAGTAAATACATAAAAGCATTGCGAGTTTTATAATTCATGGAATGTTTCATATGTGGTTTAGTTTTCTAAAGAAAATTTCACTATGAGGAAAATGTATCTTCCAAAAACACTAAAAGTATCATTTTGGTTTTGAGAATTTCAATAAATTAATGACCATCAGAATTTACCCTGAAGATACAGATGAAAGTTAAACAAATTTAGATGGACTATTAGAAAAGTTAATACCTTCCATCAGGTGTCATTGTCACTTCTCCTGGCACAGGTAACTGGGAAGGATTGATTGTAAAAATTACTTTGTCTCCCTCAGGATCATATGCTTTCAGTTCATACAGGACACCTTGAGAATTTGAAAATAACAGAATAGCATCGAGCATCCATAAACATTATTAATATCCAATTAAATAAATAAACTGAATAACACTTAATAAATCCAAATACTTATAAGATTATTTTACATTTGTATACATAATCTTGAATGTATTAAATTTGGAGTTAACAGTTTTACCATGAATTACAGGTGAGGATGTCAAATATGGGATTTTATTATCACTGAGTTTTACAGGTGTTAACTCACTACATTTGATGCTGAAACAATAGATACATGTAACTGTACATTTATCATTATCATCTTAATATCCTGCAACACAAACTATTATTTCCATAGATAAACACTTTCCATTCACTTTCTGTGTGATTTTTATTTTCAATCTCCTTAAAACACAAACAATTTATGTATCATCTTGAATGTGTTAAATTTAAAGGACGAACACAGGCAGAAGTTAGACAGACTGGAGGGAGTTGGATTACATCCAGAAAGATCATACAGATGAGTAGAAACACAGGACAAGAGGAAAATCTATCACACTAAGTCAGATGATGAAATAGATCATCACTTGGTTGAGTGAAAGATGAGTGATAGGGTTTTTAATTTGAATTTTATTTGAGAGATGACTGTTATTGAATGATATTAAATTATTTCTATTTGAATTTCACATTTTGTATATTCATTAATTTAACTGTCAGCACCGCTGACTGGGGGCTTGGAGCTTTGCATCTCAAAATGACCCAGGGTGGGTCTTCTGTAATAATTTTAATAATATTGGGAGCACCCCACCCCACCTAGAAAAAAGGGAAACCTCTACACCATGGTTCTGTGTTACTAGGAGAGTCAACATATCACAAACTGTGATATTCCATGGTTCTGTGTTACTGGGACAGTCAACATATAAAGTATGATTTTCCATGGTTCAATGTCACACGGAGAGTCAATATATCACAAGTTCTATTGGCATATTTCAAATTTGCCACTAAGTTTGAGGTTATATCCAAATTAGACTTAGATTGGCATATGCCAGGTGTGTTATAGTTTCAGAAGCATCAATTTATTAAATGGTTGTTTTTCCTTATCTCAATTTATTCTTTGCAATAATTTATGGCACTCTGCATTTATTGTTGTGTTATCAATATAAAAATAATTTGAAAAACATTGCTATTAAATAACAGAATTGTCAAGGTTGAATAGCCGACATGTACTATCTAAAAGGTATGAATGAATGATATCAATATGTTGGTATGAATGAATGATATCAATATGTTGGTATGAAGGAATGATATCAATATGTTGGTATGAAGGAATGATATCAATATGTTGGTATGAAGGAATGATATCAATATGTTAGAATATTCAGTACATGTTCAACAGAAATTAACCAGCATTACTGAATGATGTAACTGTCAAGGCAGAATTACAGACTTTTGAGTTGGATTTGCCAGTATGACACAGACTGACATAACTCTTATGACACAATTGCTGTTCTATTGATGCAGAGTTGCAAGAAGAGAATGCCCAAAAAAGCAATAGTGTCAAATACTGCATGGAGATGGTACAGCAAGGGTAGTACCTCCAGTGATAAAGGAATTTGTAAGCCAGTAGGAGGTTATGTGAAGAAATGAGCCAGATGGAACAGAAATGCAGGTGGCGTTTAGGGTCTGGTAGAGAATAAACAAGCACAACCCATCCACCCATCTCTCCATACTGACTGCTTGTAAATGAATGACTGTTACCTGAACAACTCAGCACACTCTTATTGGCTGATAGTTTTTAACAATTTGTGGGTGTGTCTGCTAAACTGGCCTGGCATGAAAGGCTCAGGCTGGCATCCATTCTTTGTGTAAACTTCATTTATCAATATTACACAGAAGTTTTTTGGTCTCAGAACAAAACAAAAACAAGAATCCTTCTCAGAAATAAAAAACAAACATCATTTTATAATTAAGTTGAGAATACCAAGAAGTCCTAATGTCTCAGCACCACGTTTCTTTATATGGTATCCAATAAAATGCCAATGTTCCAAAACATTTTGGAATTTTGTTATGCTGTTATAGCTGGGACTTATCAAAGTGAGGTTCCAAAGCAGTCAAGTGTGTAATAAGCCACTGTCACAACACACATGATAAGGCAATGACAATAAACTTGGGATTTAAGTTTCTTACATGCGGTACTAAGATCTAGTCTAAGCACCCTCTCCTGATCACATGGATTCTTCATAACCTGGATACTGCATCACTGATATTGGCTTTGCAATAAGAGATAAAACAAATGACAGATTTACTAACAAAAAATAAAAAAAATATGCACAACAAGGACTTGGCTGCCAGAATTTTCATGTGTCCAACATTAAAAATACAAATGTTGTGTGGATTTTGATGATCCAGGAACCCTGATACTTTATGTCATGAACAGTAACTCTGAGAGAATGAAGAAATATGTACTAATACAACCTACAAAAATACATGTTATACATTCATATTAGCCATACATTGAAAAGGTAACAAACTAAATTCAAGTTACCTTCATCCTCTTTTATAACAACATGAGTTGTGCAGTTTAGAACTGGTGCATCATTGACAATGCCAGCTTTCACTCTTGCTGTTACAAACATTGTTTCCCTAGAGAGCATGCCATGGTCTGTGGGAGATGTATCTCTTCTGAACCTTGTTTTGGTAACATTTTTATCATGCAATCTTGTGTCACAGACCTAATCAAAGAAAATGAATGCATGTAAAGAATTTAACAGAATTTAACAGCACATCATCAATACAGCCTAGATAGTGGTCATCAAAATTGATGTAAATAATTAAAAAATGATCAACACAAATTTGGAAGATGAGTCCATCCAAATAAACAAACAAATACTACATTGAGAAGACAAATGAAACATGAAGATATCAAAATTGTTTGCTGATGTTTATGATAAAAGATACAAAAAAATAAGTGTATGGAGAAGAGAACTTATACACCCACCAGTGATTAAAAGTCTTTGTGTAAGCACTATCACAGCATGGTCAACTCTAAAGATTATTGACAAATGGATCTCAATGACCTGTGTCTTTGGTTACAGTCTGTGGTCTTAACTAAACTTTCTGTACAGAAACCATTGTTTTCTGATCAGACTTATCAGGATTGTGACCTCTGACCTCTAGAACAAAAATCTACTGGTTTCTCTATGACCTTAAGTGAATGTCTTGCACAAAATCTAGTCACCGAACTAAGTATAGAATAAAGATATATTGCAAAATTTATTTTTCTTCCAGCCACAATGACACTGATGTTTTCACTACAACATCAATAAATCCCTTCCATACATTAATGCAGGCACCTCATAAGCTGATGTTATAGTACCTGACGTTATAGTACCTAACGTTATAGTACCTGACGTTATAGTACCTGATGCTATAGTACCAGACGTTATAGTACCTGATGTTATAGTACCAGACGTTATAGTACCTGATGTTATAGTACCTGATGTTATAGTACCTGACATTATAGTACCTGATGCTATAGTACCTGATGTTAAAGTACCTAACGTTACAGTACCTGATGTTAAAGTACCTGATGTTATAGTACCTCATGTTAAAGTACCTGATGTTATAGTACCTGATGTTATAGTACCTAACGTTATAGTACCTGATGTTATAGTACCTGATGTTATAGTACCTGATGCTATAGTACCAGACGTTATAGTACCTGATGTTATAGTACCAGACGTTATAGTACCTGATGTTATAGTACCTGATGTTATAGTACCTGACATTATAGTACCTGATGCTATAGTACCTGATGTTAAAGTACCTAACGTTACAGTACCTGATGTTATAGTACCTCATGTTAAAGTACCTGATGTTATAGTACCTGATGTTATAGTACCTAACGTTATAGTACCTGACGTTATAGTACCTGATGTTATAGTACCTGACATTATAGTACCTGATGTTATAGTACCTGATGCTATAGTACCTGATGTTATAGCACCTGATTTAGAACCACAATCAGTTTGCAAAACAATTTTTTCTTACATTCACTGGGACTTAGAAAACCTCTGAATGTTTCACCCCCAAATAAATATGCTTCTTTCATACAAATTAGCAAGTCAGTCACACTGCTCCTGTTACATAAACCATTTTAATTTAAATTGTTAAATATTTTTTCTTCACGTCATATCTTAATGAAGCTTCTTAAATCTGTAATAAAAAAAAACATCCATTGCACAATGACGAAACTAGTACACTCAACAACTCTGTGATCCATGCTCAGCGGGCATTGCCAAGGCATGATAATAAGTGAAGTCAAGAAAATCTGATGTGCAAAAGTCATACATGCAAAAGACTCTTTGACCTAATGGTGATAATATGCAGATTAACTGTAATATGTAAATAAAGAATGAATGAAATGCATCTTTAATTGCAAATGTTTTTTTATAGCATCTGTTAATGTTGTATTCAGTAGCATCCATTTATGAAGTACATAATGTTTATCTGGCTGACAGTATCGTTTTTTTCTGGCGTATAAGTCGATACTTTTTGACTTGAAAGTCGGGAATTCCTCTTATACTCAGAATCCACTTATATATGGATTGTGTCATTGAAAGTTTATATAAGTTACATTCATAACAATAGATAAGAAAATTAACTACAGCATGGATGTGCTTTCAATTATAATAAAACAAGCATGCACTATTTATTAGAGCTGTGTCAATTGTTAACAGAATATAGCAGGGATTTGTTCAGAAGTAAAATCACACTCATGTTAGCATCGGAAATGCAATTTCACGATTGCCGGTAATATGGAATATCATACAATGATACCATTACTAGTGTAAAATATGAAGCCAAGATATTGACTTATCCTCTTCTTATACTCGGAATTGACTTATATATGGACGAAGGATGGAAAATAAGTCGAATTGGTGAATTCGACTTATACTCCGCATCGACTTATAGGCCGAAAAATACGGTATTTAATGTTAATATTTCTTACCCTTAAATTAAATTCAATACAAATATTAGTATGTTACCTTTATACTAGCTTTTCCAGTAACGGAGTCTGTTGTCTCTGTTTCACTGAGATCCTGACAGCTTCCACTTGATATCTGCCACAGCTGGGCATCTTAATATGAATAATTAAACTTTTGAAACAATTCGTGATTTTTTAAAAAGATCATATTTTCAAAATACCATAAGATCAACAAAATAACTGAATTACTTGTAAAGTGTTAATTCATGTCATTGATTAAAATAATTTTTAGTGAATATGCTACATACATAATTCAAATGCTGCATGTATGATTAATAGTTTCATGTAACATGTAGTCGTAGTCTTTCAAATTATTAAGATAAGACAACCTCATGTGGTATATGACACACTTTCTAATGACTGTGCCTGAATACACCAAGTTTAATTCCTTAAACACCTTTAAAGTTAAAAGACTGAAATGGAAAGTGTGATGCACATGTAAATGTTGACCTTTGGCATTGACTTTTAAAATTTCACCTCCCAATGTGATACACAACACGTCTTTTAGTGATGATGTACAAGTATTCAAAGTGTTTAAAATTACAGAGCACAAGGGAATGCGAGAAAGGTGCAAAATATTGAACTGTGACCTTGACCTTGAAGACTGCACCCCAAATGTAATATTTCACACCTGATAGTACTGGTGTAAAAGAGTAAAGTATATCATGTTATTCCTTAATCAGAAATGGCTCTAAAGTTACAGAGATGAATGAAAATATGAATCTTGATCATAAAAACAAATGGCTTTGAAGACAGTGGTACATGACCCTTTGTATTAATTACATAAAAGTGAGTAGTGTTATCTGCCTCAATTTCAAGTAGCTTTAAAGTTACAGAGTAGAATGGCAAGGGTAATGATAACATGAATTATTGATCTACAACACTGTCAATAATGTGTTATGATGCCATGTAATGTTCTTTAAAGTTTAGATTGGATGGGTAAATGAGATGCAATTGTACAATATTGACCTGTGAGTTTAATCTTGCAGACTCCAAATATGTTATGATGTAATGTCCCTTAGTCTTGAATGGCTTTAAAAGTTTAGACTGGAAGGGTAAATGAGATGCAATTGTACAATATTGACCTGTGCGTTCAATCTTGAAGACTCCAAATCTGTTATGATGTAATATCCCTTAATCTTAAATGGTTTAATTGGCTTTAAAAGTTTAGACTGGAAGGGTAAATGAGATGTAATTGTACAATATTAACCTGTGAGTTCAATCTTGAAGACTCCAAATGTAATGTAAATGTAATACACCTACTAGTGATGCATTATCTCAAAAAAAGAAGTTTAAATTTATAAAGCAGAAGAGAACATCTGATGCAAACATAAAATATCAAGCCATGGCCTTGACCTCAAAAGATAGCATACCCGATATGGTATGCAACACACCTTCTAATGAGGATTTACAAGTAGGCCATCATTGTACCTTAATCACGATGGGATTAAGGTTAGAGAGCAGAAAATTAAAGTGTGATGGACATATAGAAACTTGATATCTCCCCTCCCCCTCCCTTTTCTTCAAAAGGCTGGGGACCTTAAATATAAACTTTTGTACCTGGGTTCCAGTGAAGCAATGTAATGACACTATCATCCCCTGAAATATTGGCATTTGACTTATCAAATGTAATAACTAATGGTCCTGGCAGAGACATATGGCCAACAGGAACCACGGTAAAAACTGTGTAAATCTCCTTTAGCCTGAAATTAGACAAGAAAGAGTCATATTAGCAAATCTGAAAATATGTAAAAGAAATATAAAGTCAATGAATGTAACATCAAATGACACATAAACAAATTACAAAAGGAAAGTGAGTTATTTTGTTGTTACTCTTAATGAAGATATTTATGAGCAGTCCATTTACATCCATCATTTGTGTAGATACAAAATAGAATTTTTTTTAAAAAAAATCTTAATTGTACAGACTGTAATTACCATTATTCAATATATAACAATTATAATTATTTATTAATATCTCATGTGAACATAGCACATCATAACAACTCCCAATAGTTTGTTGTAACGTTTTGCAAACCCTTCAGCCAAAATACCTTACAAATAAAGAACTGTTTAATATCTTTATTTTGTTTCACTTATTGTCCCCCAACATGCTATGCAAAAGTCCAACTATGTGATTCTGCATAAAGCCATTCATGTATAGTATCAAATAATTCCTCTTCCACTATTATTGACTGAGACTTCATACCTTTAGATTTTATTAATTGGTTTGTCATTGAACATAATGGTCTTAGAATGTTGCTAAAAATCAGATAAAATCCTCAATGACAGTGCTAACGAGGTAATGGTGCAAGAACTAAACAGCTACAAAAGAGATGGGATGTTGCTACTCTTATGGATTTTCTGTATTTTATCTAGCTAGTGTTGCACCTTGAATCCCAAGGGTAGGGGATACCGTGTCCCTTACTTTCCAAATTAAGCTCCACACAATATTTCAGAGGGACAAAGAAAACTGGAGCTGACTCCAGCTTATTGCAATAAATATTCTCTCATGTGCTCAAGTAACTCATGAAAACATTAATATGTTTAAATATTTAGTCAGCCTGAAATGAGGCATACCACTGAATTTTCTATTCCAGATCATTTATTCATTTGATTTTAGTACCTATTCGTTATCCATAAATATTCATTATAATAAAACCCCTTTCATTCTAGGTTACTTTTCTTCACAAGTTATAAATCAATCACTAACTGTCAAATTGTGAAGTTTTTTTAATCTCTGCATACATTAATACAACCTTAAAATAAATTCAGTCTTCCATTAAGTTGATGGAGTGACTTTAACCTCAAATATATATTATACTTGAAGAGAATTTACATTGTAGCTTACTTAACCAATTACTACATAATAATGGATATTTTCATTGCAAGATATATATTGCTTTGAAATTAATATCTGACATACGACAAACGTTGCTGGTAGCCCTAGAGCCCGCACTCAAAGAGAAACAATGTCAAAACAAATGTCAAACTGACAGTCAATGTCTGTGCATACATGTACTAGTTAGTATATAGATATGATCAGAAGAAATCAAATTATTAAACTTAATTTTGTACTTGTGTGAGAATAATGTATGTATGCCTTTTTGTCCTCCTCAGCACTGCTCTCGTTTTCAATTCTAGCTGGAACACTGCTGTGCATAATGTTTGCCTATAATCTTATTAAATACTTTATGATTAGACACAAAAAAGAGTGACTTCATTAATATGTGTAAATATTATGACTGTTAAGAACAGATGGTACATGCCTCCTTGCTAGCTTTCTTTCCACTAAATCCATGGTGTCATTTGGATTTACAATGTAAGGCACAAAGTCCATTGATGCATCGGATCTGTACTGAGTGGTTAAATCATCATTTTCAAGAACAGCTGTAATGAGGCTCTGACCTGGATCAAGGCCTGAAAATCATTGGATAAAAAAGTTACATAAACAAGTTCCTATGGAAAGCCTCACCTGCCAACAGCATTATCGATATATGACCACTGCTGAAAATGATATATATTAGTATTATGATCTACCACTTACATCATATGTCTTTCACAAGTTTAAAACTAAATGCTAACATTGCTATTATGAATGCTGATGGTGGTAAAATCATACCTATGTCTCATCCTGTGCAAACATATGTAGGACACTAACTATTGTCACTGAATGATGTAATGTTTGTATCAATGGAATAATAACCAGTTCCTGGTATTTACACTTCTCTAAATAAGCTTGGAAAAGTCAATACACATACTTGATAAAACAATGCATGTAAATGTTTATCATGAAATGAGATAAGGTCAGACAATGTTAAACAAATTACATATCAAATATCAGTAAGCAAAAGTCATTAATTGCTTGGTAATGGAAATGATGTAAATTTAATTATAAATGGTTAATGACCTGTGTGGTCTATAGTCTGTCTTTGACTCATTAGAAGTCATAGTTAACGCTCCTAATTACCAAACAGAATTTATAGAACATACATAGCATGAGGTTCATAGCTCAGAATGATCTTATTGTTTAATCAAAAAGGAATTAGCAAGAGCAATGAGCACAATGGTGATAGTGTTCCCAGTAAACTATTGCATAGCTAACCTGAAGGCGTTTGAATGTCAATCACATCCACAGAACGTCTCTTCTTTTTGCCTCTACTAGCATCAAGCTTTACATTTATAGGACTTCCATCAGTAGATGTTGCAACTTTCATATTGGGTGTCTGAACCACAACTGATCCAAGGAATTTATTCTTACACAGGGTTGCCTCATTGCAGAGTCGCATGGTGATAAACATTGTGCGCCCTGGTTCCATGTGAAAAATATTTTCTGCATCTGTCTTGTATTTAGTATCATTGAAATCATTTCCTAGTGGCTTCAATTCTGACAGTCTCCGCACAGGAATACCGTTTATTGTCAAGTTACCTCCCTTGATGGCAACAGTTCCAGAAACATTCAATCCCACCCATGTGCAAGGGAAAATGTCATCTATTACATCTGTGGAGCTTCCAACACAATAATCTGTAAAAGAGTTAAAAATTCTCAATGCATTTTATACTTGATATGATAATAATGCTGCTCTCATCAATAAGGTATTTTTGATAACAGTGGTTCAGTGGTTAGCAGTTTGGTCTCATGACCAGAATGATGTGGGTCAGATTACTACCACTAGACATTAGATCAGATCAGCTACTTTAGTGTATTTTTAGGGCAATTGACTTGACTCTATTTGCCATGACATAATCTAACCAAGTGTTGTTAAACAACACCCCAAAACTGTTGTTGTTTTTGTAGAGTTTAACGCCATTTATCAGCACACGATAGGCTTTACATGGCAGCCAGTATTATTGGTGGAGGAAGAACCCGCAAAAACCCCTTGAAAAAACCACTGACCCATGAGAAGCTACTGGCTAGCTTTCTAACATAACTACATTAGCCGAATTTTAGATTCAAACCAACGCAGACAGAGGTGAGATGGCAGTGATCCATAATAGAAAGCGCTTTAGACCACTCAACCAATCGGGGCCCCTCCCCAAAACTGTAACAAAATAATGAGAATAATGCTTTCTTAGTTCAATACTTACACATTTTAATATTCAATTCATACAGAACTTTGATGTTCTGATTGATGTCTTTGGCTGTAAAAACTCTGTTAATGACACCTTTTGAAAGTGAAATAAATATATACGGTAGCACCTGTAAATGCCAGAATAACAGTTAACAATGCTAGCATGCAAAGTCTCAATGAAAATTACATTGTCGGTAAGTAGACTTGTGATTTGTTGTGATACTTATCATTAATTATTCAACTGTAAATGTAAGAAATTATGACAATTCATGGCAAGCTAGAATAATTTCAAAGATAAATGCATATCTGGCATGGTATGATGTGTTATGCAAAAAAAAAAAACTCTGACACCCAACTCCCCCAACTTAAAAAAATGATGTTCAATATCTTTAACTGGTTAAAAAAAAGCTAAGATGATGTTAAGACCTTTGCACAAAGCTAATTTTCATAGGAACAATGTCTGTGTTATAGGTACAATCATAAAGATTCATCATTCCCTTGAATGAAAATGTTCAAGCCATCATTATTTAAGATTACTGGCAAGTTTATGATCAGCGTAGATGTTCCTTTTAGTTGGATTTTACTCCATATATAAAATACACACCATGATTATTTTGGCAGTTGGAATAGTGAAGAAGCATGATTCGTATTTTTATGGAATAATATTTAAATACAGCTTTAATTTTAAAAAAGCTTAGTTGTCTGCATATTGAGTAGTGCCCACCTAATCCAAATTTCAGAATTCACAGAATTTGACTCTGAAGCTCAGCAACTTGGGAGAGCATATTGTGTTTTATTTACACACATTGCAAACACCATATACACATCATTCGTTATTGAGTGTACAAGATCCTTTGATGGCATCAAAACCTAGTATGTGTGCCATTACCTCCAACATATACAGATATAGAAACATAATCTTCTATACTGAGAAATTTAAACTTTTGGTGAACTTTGAACAATTTACCATCCAGTCTCAAACGAATGCCAAAATGAATATGAACAAATTTATATTACCTTTAAAGAGCCCCACCTGAAACAACTGACAGCAGCAAATTAAGAAAATAGTATACTGTCCAATGGATTGTAAAAGACATAAACCTGGTATATTTTCTGTGGTTGTGTTTATGTGAGTGTGGACATGGGTGTGAAACTATTTTTGATTAGTAATTGTATGAAATGTTTCAAGGAAAATATGTTTGTTATCTTTTTCTATCAAATTTGAAATTCCAGTAATTTTATACAGGCTTATCTTATATTAAAAGATAGTTATTAATTCCATCTTGACATCATATATTAGGTCACAGTCATGGAACCCCCTTGAAAGTTAAAAAACACTAGCTGATTCACCCAAATCCCCAACACTGTCTGTTTGTCTGTGTCTTAGAGTCTTTTTTTTCAATGTCATCTGAGAATGCTTTTGACATTTACTGGGTCCATAATACACACTGCAAAATTCTTTAGTGATGTAAAACCAGTAAATGTCAAAGTTGTTACTACTTTTGTGTGATTTACTAAATAAATGTCAAAGTTGTTACTACTTTTGTGTGATTTACTAAATAAATGTCACCTTAAATTTTTCAGTGTTTGTGACATTTTCAGACTCTACGGTGGTATGTTAAATGTAATTTACTAATTTTAAATATTCAAACATAATTCTATTTTATCTTTATGATCAGTCGGACAATGATGACCATACTTAATAACACACACAATTATTTTTAAAAAACCAATGCATTATTGTACCTATTACGACTGAAAAATGCTCTGAAAATTCTTAACATGAGTATTAGTTCTCAAGCCTTTCAACTGTTAGTACATATAGCAGACACCAACCATATCTGGTAACAGAAGGATCAGGACTGACTTCCCATGAACCCCCAATTGTGGTGGGGTCACTTGTTGTCATGGCATCCTTAGGTTCAACTGGATGATCAAACTGTTTGGCCCCTTCAATACTAGCATTAACTTTCTCAACATCTGGAGGTTCTAGTAGTACAGTAACACCTGAAATATGGATATTTTTTATTAGACAAATGATATAATGAGTCTGGGTAAAAATAAGACTTAATTTACTTTCAATTAAAACACTTATAACATGGTACAAGTGTTTATCATTTCATTTTGTCAACTCATGAATCATTTTGATCTCAGTGGTTACAGAGCCATAGTCTCACACTCCATGGTTGAGACATGATAAAGCTTGGTGGAGTTTAAAGTCTCTCACAGCTGCAGATCAGTGTCATCTACATGCTAGCAAGTTGAGATGGCTGACACAGAATAAGGGTTAAAAGATGATTACAGATCAGTGTCATCTACATGCTAGCAAGTTGAGATAGCTGACACAGAATAAGGGTTAAAAGATGATTACAGATCAGTGTCATCGACATGCTAGCAAGTAAAGATGGCTGACACAAAATATGGGTTAAAAGATGATTATAGACAGTTCTAATCCTGGACTGATCAGCTGTATGATTCACTTGTCAACAAATGTGACCATCATATGTAAAACTCGTCCTTGTAACTGAATGTTATCCAGTGTGTGGGTTATTGTAATTGTTATAAGACCACTTAATGGCACTGCAACAACTGTGACAGACAGCTGGACACTGTAAGGGTGCCTCCTTAACCCTTTCCTGTGCATGAAAGAGTCTGGAAGTTTAACATCCTAATATGCAAAGGATTTATCCATTAATTCAGTAATTTGAATTTACTTCTTGTATAATAATACATTTCTTTATAGTGGGAAATTTGTTGTGGACACTTAATGGGTATTGAGTATACTTTTTCTTAGCATGCAGGGGATGATATGATTAGTTGCCATGGTAACCAGGCTCAGACTAGAATGAATAGAAAGTATGACAAAAGTACATATTTTTCATATTTATTTATTTTACGCTCCATACTCTCTTGCCCAATCAGCCACGATTTGAATAATTGTTTTCAATTTATTATTAGGAAAAGTGAGATTTTTAATGATTTGGCTTGGATTGTTCAAGTTCCATCAAATACAGGTACATCAAGTGTTTTGTTTTCAGTGAAGTGTTAAGACTGAGCACTTAAATTCAATAAAGTTTTGGCTTCCAAGCTTATATTTGTCTACGATGTACTTGCATGGTCTTAAACATTTCAAATATAAAAAAGCATTTTGGTCTAAGATTTTATTTGTTGATCTTATATCAAAGAACTTGGTCACTATGATAACAACAATGCAGTGATAATAATATGATCTTAAGAGATGATTTTATCCCAAATCATCACAACAACAATGCCTATATTCAACTTTTGAAACCTTGAATGAAAAATAATGAATGAAAAACAGTTCATAAAAAGCATGAAGGTGACAGTAATATGATCATTTTTATGCATATTTACATACCTACCTACCTACCTACCTACTTGGATACTGCATTATTTTGATCCAGACACAATATACCATGATGACTACTGATGACAAACCAAGCTCAAGTATCGTATGATAAGACTTCTATCAAGAAAAACTGAGAAGATCAGCTTTCAAATGTGTTAAAAGATTTTCCTGTTGATCCAAACTTTAGACAAGGGGAATTACTGTATAGATCATGAATTTATTTTTCATCATGGAAGCACACAGAATTTATGACAAATGCCTTAAGTTGACATAAAAATAAACAAACTTAAATTTATTGAACAATACTCAAAATCTAAATGTGTTCCTCTTTTAAAATTATAGTTTATTCAAAAAAACTCTATAAAATAAAAATGCTTCTTAACCCAACATACTTTAAGTATGCTATTTAAATAGATCATTCTGTTTTGCAGACTGTATTTGACAAGCTGCTGTCTAGAAGCAAAATTTGATATGTATTAACCATGCAAAGGCATGTGTATTCACGCCTAATAATATCATATCAACATGCAATATTTTAAATGGTTATCGTATATACTTTATCTTCCCCTACTTGCATACTCATAGCCATCCCAAGACATACACACCAACTTCAAAAGTTCTGCATGTCTACAAACCATCACAAGCCATATACATCCAAAGACTTTGCATTTTTAAAATGAGATGTACAAATCACAACTTTTCACCATCACCATCACCTGAAAAAGCCAACCCAACTATCTGAAATGCCTAAAATCTATATTTTACTGTAGCAAATATGACAGAGACAGCCTTTGAATACTTCATCAGCATACCTCAAACACTCTGTTTCACTGATTTGGAAGAATAAAATGGAAGCCATCCAATGAGGCAGAGCTAAGCTGAAGAAGGGAGATAATAATGCAGTATTTCAAAATGCCAATTAATAGTTGACATAAGCTGGTTTCTAATAATTTAAAGCAGGTTATGAAGATATGAAACCCTACTTACAAGTATAGGTACTAAAGTAAGATTATTAAATGATATTTTCCCTTAGCTTGAAAAAGGTGGCATATATGACTCAGGTAAACCCCTCTCCTGAGGATAGTTTGCAGAAAGGTACAATGAATCTGACCTCTGCAGTGTCCGTTATCAAAGAAATATGATATAAGGATAGTTAGGAATTTTAATCTTAAGTGAGAATTTGATCATGATTTGCTGGATTTGAGATACCAGAGGAGTCTTACATTTTTTTCATGCTTTTGTAAACACAAATTCTGAGATACCAGGAGTCTCCATTTCATCATTTTTTTCATGCTTTTGTAAATAAAATATTTGAGATACCAGGAGTCTACATTTCATCATTTTTTTCATGCTTTTGTAAATACAAAATTTGAGATACCAGGAGTCTACATTTCATCATTTTTTCTTCATGCTTTTGTAAATACAAAATATGAGATACCAGAGGAGTCTACATTTCATCATTTGTTTCATGCTTTTGTAAATACAAAATATGAGATACCAGAGGAGTCTACATTTCATCTTTTTTTTCATGCTTTTGTAAATACAAGATTTGAGATACCAGGAATCTACATTTTATCATTTTTTTCTCTCATGCTTTAGTAAATACAAAACTTGAGATACCAGGAGTCTGCATTTCATAATTTTTTTCATGCTTTTTTAAATATAAAATTTGAGATACCAGAGGAATCTACATTTCATCATTTGTTTCGTGCTTTTGTAAATACAAAATTTGAAATACCAGAGGAATCTACATTTCATCATTTGTTTCATGCTTTTGTAAATACAAAATTTGAGATACCAGAGGAATCTACATTTCATCATTTGTTTCATGCTTTTGTAAATACAAGTTGTTAGAGCTCTCGAGTCAGCTGTTTACATGTCGGCTAATGATTTTCCATATAATATTCCTTACCAATTTAAAACAGAAGAAAGAATGTAATCTAAAGAATATACAACATTTTCATTTTTCTCTTACTCTAATGGTGACCTTAATTAGGAAAAACAAGGAAACTGAAGCTGTCATTGTTATAACTTCTGCAAGATGGCATGATAAATCAATGGTTCAAACCAGATTTTTCTGACAACCTGTCTAGTCTTAGTATTTCACAAAGCTTGCAAATATATGGAACATGTTGATTTACATAGAATATGAATATTTTGAACTATGAAGAATATGTTCCCATCTTGTCAGTTTTACTGACAGTAATTAATACTACAGTTGTATATAACATCCATACAGCTCTAATATGTTGGTTTTTATAATAGGTATAATCCCCACAAAGATCTAATGGAGAAAAAATACAAACAGCATAAAAATTAAACAACATGTGTTAATATATATGCTACCTGTCCTCCAAGCTCACACCAAAGTTAATCCCCAACAGTATGTTAATCTTGTTATAATATGATATATAGTAATATAAGTAATGTGTTAATAATTTTATAATGTGATATATAGTAATATAAGTAATGTGTTAATAATTTTATAACATTATGTCCAGGTCACGAAATTTCCAGCCAGACTAATGCTAATTCTGTTTAATCCCCACTAACATAGAAAGATTTGGGAAATAAGCTTTACATAAATAAATATATATACTTAGGGTTGACTTAATGGAGTTTGTATGCACTCAATACTTGCAAAATGCATCACAATAAAATATTTTAATATGTACACAATTCAGCAAGATTGAACAGAACAATTTTGCTAAAGGCTGATCGAAGAATGGAATGATAGCAAGAATAAAACAGCAGAATTCCAGTGAATTAAAATCCATGTCTATCATTTCATTAGTAATGGATTTTTGTCCCATTAACAACTCTATCTTTTCTTTGTTTTTACTGCATGCACATACATATACTTACTTAAAAAAAAAAACAACCAAGTAATTATTTTGTTTGCACTAATTCTCACATGTACACATTATCCACATTGTACAGTATATTCATATATGAAAACAGCTCAATATTGGGCACCTGTAATAAAATTAAAAACAGTATATGGCATATGCAGCCTAAACTTGTTTCATACTGTTACGGCTATTGGATTTAAATTATTTATTTTTAAATGTTAAATCCAAATTTGTCATTTTGCTTTTAAAATGAATTGATTGGGAAATTTTTTCTAGAAAGTTCAAGCTGACCATTCTCTAATTGTAAACAAGTTTTGACCTTGGCTTGGTTACTTCATTATCTGACCTTGCTTCAGATTGATAAACAGGCCTCTAAAACTATTGGTTAATTTCAAGGACAACATTTTTATTTTTAGTTCTGGGGGGTAGTAAATATCTAGAGTACGTGATTTTTAGTTAAGGCAGTCTCTTTCTGTGACCTTCCATGAACCTCTATCAATTTCTAGAAAATCATGTGATCACTTGTTTACATTAGAAAAGGGTATTTTAATCAGTGTACTGGAAGAGAGGTTCAGTAGAATCTCTGGGCTGTAAAGTTAATAGTTGTGTTTGAGTTATAATTATCTTGTTCTGGACTTTATGTCAATTCATTGAAGAAAGAAGAATTATTCTATTTATTTGGAAAAAGGACATGTGTTTCATAATTTCATCTGGATGATATTAAAACAAGAACTGCATCACGTGACATTGTCAGCCATTTTGGATTACATCATCAAGATTCGAACCTGGAACTATTAGAACATTTATTTATCAGGACTTGCAAATCTATTAGTGGATTATTTTGTGAATTCTATATTTGTTGGATTTGATTCTCTAAAACCGTAAGTTTATTTATTTTAATGAAAATAATTGTACTTAATAAAAATCATTGTTCAAGTTATACAAGCTTGTTAGTTTTCACTCTTTCTGTGTTGCTGCTTATTCGAGCCTAAGCACTTAACAATACTTAATGCTTGACAGCATTGACTTTGATTTGGCATAAAAGTAGAGAACAAAACAAATGAAATTAGAACATACCTTTGGTATCACTAAATACAGTTGTGATGCCAGCTTGATTCCTGCATTTGACAGACACATAGTATGTTGTATTATGCTCCAGAATTCCACTAAGATTAGAATTTATCCCAGTTGGATTGATGCCTGTAGAGATGAATGACTGTAGTTCACTTCCCCCAGGAGTGGAGCCTATTGCCCAGAAGTATTCCTACAATTCAATTATGTAGTAAAATTATTCAGGAGAAATGTATCAATGGGAAAACATACAATAGTAATGATTCATTTTCGAGAAATTGAAAATGAAATCTACTCAATGTAATGCTGAACCCTTTCTGATAAGATTCTTATGAATGTTTTGTTTCATATTTCTTTGCAGTAGGAAAGAAAAATGAGTTTGTGTGTGATTAGGATTTTTTAATGTAGCTTTAACAATTTTTCAGTCATATCACTACAATGTCTGAAGTGAGGCAGTTTATAGTGATGTCTAGGATTGGGGCATCATGCCACAGACATGTAGCATGTTGTCCCACCCAGTCATATTATCCTGACACCAGGCCGAGCAGTCCTAACATTAACCTCTTAATGCTGCTGTTAGAACAATTTTTGTAAGTCATTGGTACGACTCAGTTGGGGATCAAACCCATGACCTCTCGCTTCCGTAGTGGACGGTCTAATCACTAGGCCACTGGAGTTAAAGATGAAAACATACATCCAAATCTTCTATTTGCAAAATTTAAATTACATCAACAATCCATGTAACTAGATGATATAATTTTAACCTTAGATGCTTCTGCATAAGGTTAACCTCAATTATATTCACATGGCATAAAACCCAATTCTGACAGATCATAGATATAAGTGGAAATCATACGCTTCATCTTAATGTAAAACAGATGCAAAGAAATACTTATCAAAGCAAGCATGCACCTGTTGGATAACAAATTTACTTAAAAATTCCAAAATTTATATCACATCTAATTAATTTATCACCTGTTATATAAAAAAATGATATATGATTAAATGAATTATCTGACTCAATGGTTTTCAATAAAGTTTGATACAACGATCAATAGATAAATGGACAAATAAATGGATAAATCCAAACCAAACAAAAATCAACACCCTTCCAATTTAAGAGTAGTATTAATTTTTTTAATTTTCAACATATACAAACTTAACTAACCTCTACATCACTCTGGTTATCTCGACATAGCCAGACAGACTTTATGGTGTCATTTGAACTCTGAAAGTGGGTGGGTGTAAACTCTCCCTGTCTGACATCAATGTACAGCATGACATCAGGATCAAAGATAGGTGGAGTCAGATCAACATAAAACCCATTGGATGATGCTGTTGCTGTGGCTCCCGATCCAAGTACAGCTCGTACTGTGAAGGTAAATGTTTATAAAAAAAAAACTAGAAATGTATTCAAGGAACACAAATGGTTTGCATCTAAAAGTATCATGTCTGAAAGCTTGTCTTAATAGAAAACCTAAATGGGAATATGCACTATTGGATGTTCAAAGGATAGACACTTGTAACAATGTATTCCATCATCACATGAAGAGTTGGGCACAAAACATGAATCCATCAGTGGTCTAAAAGTGGTTAGGGTGCCCACCCTGGATGCGGGAGGTCACATGTTTAAATCCTGGCTGAGTCATGCCAAGTATTTTTACAAGTTTTACTAGCAGCTGTATACATGCCTGAATAGTTTTTGAGATACGAGAAAATGTAAAATACTGTTCACACATGGCCTATAATGCATGTCAGATGGAAAACCATAACATAAGCAAACTTGGTCTTTCCCTCTACCTCTTGACCTATTAACCCCATGTTGTTTTAAGGCTGTGAAGCCTGTCACAAGGATTGATTCTAATGTACATAATAATTCCCCCTACCTCTGGCCCTATTAACTCCAGGTTGTTTTTAAGCCTGTGTAGCCCGTCACAAGGATTGCAACTAATGGAGTACTTCCCACTACCTCTTGACAGATTTCTGCAATGCATTCTAAAACTAACTAGAGTGCACAGTCAAGAAAGAAAACTCAACCTCACAATTTGTAGCAAATCACTTTAAACCCAATGTTACAAACACATATCCTATACACATTTAGAAAACATGAATGAAATATTTCATACATGATCGAAACTGACAAATATTAATGTCTTACCAGTAATATAATATATAGCTGGCACAATATCAGTTCCATTCTCTGTATCTACATTTTTTTCTGGCTCAAGAAAGAGATCTTTCAAAGTAAAATGCAGTAGGGTGTCAGTGTTGCCGTCACAAGCGGGATCACACACATAATGGGAACATGTATCTGAGCAAGGAAGGCATGGAGACAATATCTGAAATAAGTTTAAATTATACATAAATAAATTCAATTATTAACATTTAAATTAGACTAAAAATTTTAAATGCTAAACAATGATAAAAGTTAACTCCTCATTTACTAGACTTACCAAAGTAGAAAAGTCAAGAACTATTCTGCATACACATATATTACGGATAGGTTTACCATAATTTAAACAAATCCATTCAGTCACACAATGTTTCAATAAGGAATGGCAAGTAAATTCTTCAATATTAATAAAACTCGCATCCAAAATTTACTGTAGCCTTGACATATGCCAATAATCTACATTATAAGTTATTTCTAAGTGCAAATGGTATTGAACACCTGTTACCTTTACCCTTAAAAGGCACTGCATTGATGTGTTTCTCCATTCAAAAATAGAAAACTGACCAATTTTATATAATATGTTATATGAATAAAGACTCATAAAATATACAGATATATGTAGCTAACCTCTTTAAAGTCTGCAAAATCAACCAAGCCATTTTGGGTCCCAATGCCAGCTTCATATCGTACAATTGCATTAGTTCCTCCACGGAAAGGTTCTCCATTGCGACACAAAGCCCCAACTTCTGGTGGAAGAATGAGATCACTAAAAGAGGCCCTGACAATCCATGTCTTGAATAAATCATCCAATTCTGGCAAGAAATTGTCTTTATTCCATACATGCAGGAGAAGCTTGGTGTCAGTAGTAAATTGAGGAATTCCACACAACTGGCTTAATTTCTGGCCATCAGTATACACATACAGACACCATGATGCCTGAAGTTAAATATTTATACAGAACTTATATTAAATGTGATTTAAGTACAAATGACAAATTCGCGAAGTATGTCTTCTAAAACAGATAAAAGATTAGAGGAATTTTTGTAAAACTCCCATTTCATTTTCAAGCTGAAGAAACATAGAAGACAACTTCAAAAGATGATTCAAAACACATTTTCTCATCAAATAAGTGTATAAATAATATAAATAAATAAATAAGTCTGACTTCTCTTAACTCAATATCCCCCTCATCCCTGTATTCCATGTTTATACATCAGGAGGTGGTAACCTACTATGAGCTTTGTGACATAAGCATCATATATTATATACCAAAAGTGGTGACATTAGATAAAGGATGAAAAATGTAGTCTTATATTGACACCAATGTACATTTTCTACTCTCACTAAAAAATACAGCAGAAAAAACATTTGAGACCAGATCTTGTCAAGCCCAAAAAGTTTGAAACTAGAGATTTTTTTTTCTGAAAGTTACACTTTTTGGTCTCAGACTATAAAGCAGGTTATTCAGATCAACCGCTACAAAAAGATAGGATAAGTTAAAGATTTGAAAAAAGGCGACCAGGTACAAAAATATTGCAGATCCAATAAACTAAAAAAAAAAAAGAAAGACGTAAATGTTTCACCATCCAAGTCAAAACAGTCTATGAAAAACAATCTTTGTTACACCTAAGCATTTGGCTAAATGAAAATCTCATGGAAACAAGTATTAGGAACGCAATCAGAAACAAAACCCCAAAATGTGTTTCCAAACCTCATTTCAGATTCAAATCAAAATAATCTCCAGGGAAAAATCAATTAAGATTAGTAATACATGCTTTTGGAAAGGTGATTCATTAACTGACTTCAGACTGAAAGCAAAACACATTCTAAAATATTTATGCATGTTGACACAGAGACAAAAAATGGTAGACAATTTTCAAATGGTACTAATGCAAGAAACAAATCTGAAGAGATTGGGTATACAAATTAAATTGTTGCTTTACCTTAAGTTCCTCTTTTACAGTGGAAAAAGATATCTTGTACTGATGGAATTCCTCAGCAGGATTAAATGGCAACATTGTCTTTAGGGACAAGGGATAGCTGGAATCATTGTAAAATCGGCACCAGACAACCGAATATGGCTCAGGTCCTAGCAAGTAAAATAGGTAAAGATCTAAACCAATGAACTAGAAATATAACAATGATTATAAAAAATAAAGAACACTTATACATTACCGAAAGTAACGAATGCCCATGCAAGATAAACCATTCAAACTCCTGATTTAGTTACTTTCTTATATAAATCTCAATAAAATTGTATTTTTTCCTCCATCTACCAATTCTGAAGGTATTGAAGAAAAGCATAACAAAGATTGCTATGGGCAACATCCACTTCAAATCATTTTGCATCAAATTTCATTTAATTTAAATAGTAATTTCTTATAAAGATAACATTACACTGAAATCATGTAAATGTTAATGTATGGCCACAGATAGACATATGGCAAAGTTCAACCCTAGAAATACTTGATCTGAAATAATTACAACGCTTAGTGTAAAACATGTAGAACTTGATTCAATCTTAAATTGTCAGAAATAATAGATGCATTATATGTTAGATTGATTATTTTAATCAGAATAAAATAATGGCAGAGCAGAACATTTCATGGATATATTTCAAATAGCTTTGAAGACATTTTATTTACAAGTTTAAACTGATTTATCAATTGCGGTGTGGAAAGTTATATTAATTCAGTGCTTGATTTAAACAATTAAACCCAAGAATTAAAGTGCATCAAAAGCATGTAAAATGGAAAACAATTTTGTTTTTACACATCAAGTTGGCTGTTGTTAAAAAGTATTTATCAATATTAATAACAATATTTTTCAGCCTGATTGTGAATATATTAATTATCATTATTAATAACAATATTTTTCAACCTGATTGTGAATATATTAATAATCATTATTAATAATATTTTTCAGCCTGATTGTGAATATATTATCATTATTAATAACTTTCAGCCTGATTGTGAATATTTTAATTCACATTTTTGAATCTTCTTCGGCTTTTACTTTGATATCTGATAATTTCATATTATTGTACACAAACCTGTATACATTTGGATTGCACATGTTCATTGTGTAACATGACTGGGAATATTGATGTTGGTATTATTGAATTTCAGCTATATCATGACACACAAACCTGTATATATTTGGATTCCACATGCTCTTTGTGTCACATGACTGGGAATCTTGACATTGGTATTATTTTGTTTTAACTGTTGTTTGACTTTTTCATCCACTTTTATCCATGGAACAGTGCTTCTTGTGTCTGTGGTAGTAGCAACAGTAGTAGCGGGTGTAACTGTAGTTTGGTTTTCTCCTGTCACATGGTAGGTTAGGTTTTTATAATAAGCTTTTGCCTCTAAATATGATGAACAGTCGCATGTACAGTTGATGGGCTGAAAAGGATAACAATTCTAAAATTTCAAATCTGTAAGTGATAATTGCTTTGTAATTTGCTATTTGTGTATCTTACTTTATATATATTGCATGCAAAATAAAAAGATAGAAAAACACATCTTTGTCTGAACATTAAGTTTATGAAACACATATGAAAACTTCAATTTTTCAAGGCTACAATGCTTTATGTTTGAGCTTAAAAACACATTTTACATGTAAGACACCTGGTGGTATGAAAATGTCTGTTCGTCTGTTTGCATGTCTCTGTTTAGTATGAATTATACTTACAACAGGGGTGTTAAAGCAGCAGGAACACACGTCGGTAGTCCAGTCTGGTTCCTCCACAAAGTGGAAGGAATCTAGCAATGACATGTCTCCATCCCAAAACAGGATTTCTGTAACTGCCAAGCCGTTGCCATCAGCAGCTTTTATTGATAACTATGGCACAAGAAAATCTTTGTAAGAAAGGATTATTTTTAATTCTAGTTGTAAATTGTAAAAGTATAACAGCTTATAAACCAATATTAGAGCTCTAGATAAGACATATATTTGCATAGTTCATATAAGCAGTTGAAACAAATCCATAAATATTTGTTTATTGTATCTTAATTTTCCAAAATGAATGCGAACTGAAGCAATTAGTCGAAATTTGTCAATGCATTGCTGTTTATGTTTTTCATGATGGTGAAATTATTCAATATAAATTGGCCAGACCTCAAATCATTAATCATTAATGCTGTATATTTATTTGACAGTATGGCCAGACCTCAAATCATTAATGCTATACAATCATTTTTATTCATAGATCACCATTCTTCATATATTTTTTTGTTGTTTTTTTGTTCCCTCTGAGGCACAGAGTTGGAACAAAACGTGTCTTAGTATAAGTGACATCAGTATATATAAAAACCTAACCATGAGAAATTAACTGAAAATCGTATTGATAGGCTGATAATTTCTTGCTATTTAACCATGGGAATAAATTGTCTTGTCAAGAGGCACAACAAAGCAAACAACACAATTTGATCTGGGCATAGATTAAAACCAGCAACCTTTCTCATAAGAGTCCAGCATGCTAACAAATAAGCCAATATTGTTTATCAGATAGACAAACTTCAAGACATAATTCATCCAAAATCTTGGACTGCTATGCAGTCCTCACTCCGACCCCCCCAAAAATAAAATAAAAACAATTATGGTACGGAATAAATGTATGTATAGGGTTTAATGGCATGTAAGTACAGTACTGACTATGTAGTGCCAATCGAAAATGAAGTGAACAAAATTAAAATATTTTCTAAATATACTAGAAAGATCCATAATTTTATTTTCAGATTTAATTTTCTTTTCAAATATTTTACCATCCTAAAAAGTATTCATGTCATAACGATTATTAACATGAGAAAGAAATTTTAAAATCATAAAATACTTCACACAAACATTTAAGAGAGAAAATTAATTCCAGGTTATAAATATTTTGATTTTATATCAGGTACTATTTTCTTAATGGGAAAAATAATGAGAGAGAGAGAGAGAGAGAGAGAGAGAGAGAGAGAGAGGGAGAGAGAGAGATATTATTCACATCTTCTGCAAGAAATGGATAGGAATATAATTGCATAATTCATTCAAGTGTTTTTATGTTCCTTGATTTGACACATATGTACCTCATAATCCCCACCATTCTCCATATCAGCTGATATAAAGTAACCCCCAGAAAACATGTGTTCAGACTTAGTGTCTCTGGCTAGTTTGATTGTCATTTCATCAGTGAGGTTATTGATGAGAATATTTGCATCTCTGTACTGTATGTTCCAATCTATTCCACTCTTGTCTCTGAATCCATACATATTTAGAGCTTTCCAAGTCATTTTGTCTTTGAAAGATATGTGTCTGCTTGGACAGGAAGGACCATAGGGATTTTGCAGTTGTAACAGCACACCTGTAGATGTAAATAGAAGATGAACTCATGTAGATAGGTAATTACTGGTATGTAGAATCACAGCAGGAGGAATTCAAAATGATCCAAAATTTAAGTTTTTCAATGCTCTATAAACATGTTTGCATTGCTGTAGTTATTTTGTGAGTTAAAAAGGTACTTTGGACAGGGTCCAAGCAAAACCAATGAAACATGTAGCGAACTCAAAATAAGATCATTATAATATAGATACCAGAAGAAGTAAACACTATTTATCACAAGACAAATACAGAATTATATGACGAAGAACCTCCTAACTGGTTATGACATTGTTTACTAGAGTCTTTTCAACATAAAATTGTTTTATTTGAGTCCTTTCTACATAAAATTATTCCATTGTTCCATAAACGTGATGAAATGTTAATGTCTGGTAATGATTTATTTGTTTGTTGCTAACTGTATGTGATTTAATTATGCAGATAAAACTTGTGTCAAGTGACTGCAATGCAGTCTTCATCAAGGAAGCGAAAAATGTGTTGTCAGTCTTTGTCTGATACCCTGTTTTATTCAAGGTTCTCAAAATATATTTTTAGCCTATGCTGAGCCGGTTATAATCTTGACAATTACGTCTGGTTATAATTATCAAAGAGAAGAACTCAACAGAAGTGTGAAGCCCAAATCTCGATCATAACATTGTTGAGCCTAGTTCCTCTAAACGTCATGTTTTTTAGACAATGATATAATATTAATCTTTAGTCAACACTTCTAATGGAAACATTATACTGGGAGACATGTATTGATGATAGAGATAAATTAATTACTAAACTTATGTCAAGAAATGAATTAATTGTTGGTTCATTTGGAAAAAGTGTTCACTCATGACTGGAACATTTTCCATTTTTGTACAAAAATGCTGGCCACTGGTCATGTTAGAGGGGTGGCCATTCTTGAGGGGTACTTTTGAATACAAACACAATGGTGCCAAAGCGGGTGGACACTGGTCAGGGGTGCCATTTAAGTGAGAGACTACTGTATATACATATATATATATATGTTAGCTAATGACTAAGCCTTATGATTCAACATTGCGTTAGCTTGCCATACCACCCATTCCTCTCTTAATGGTTATTACAAAACTGGCAATATTTACTTAAAATAAGTCAAGATCGTCAAGTGGTGCAGAAAACTAAAAATTAATAAATTATAATTCAATATCATCTGCAATTGAAACAGAATAACCATGGCAAATAAATATTGGTGACAGGTAAGAAAATAAGGGCATATACTATAGGTACAAAGTAATGGTATACAAAAGTTTCATTTGAAAACAGAAATAAAGAAGTTTATCATTTCAGAAAATATTTAATACAAGTGCTTTTACAATGTTATCATTTGCCACCATAAAATTGATGTCAATGTATCATTGGTAACATTGTTAAGACGTCATACCTCTGTATTTCTGGTAAAAGTCATTAGAAATACCCATATATTGCCGTAAGAAACACACTATAAAGCATAAAAGTCATATGTTTAGTGACTTAAGATGAAGAAACCTGTAAATCTAATTTAAAAAGCCATGTGTTTACCATTTCTTCAATATATTTAAATCTAAATCATTTTCAACAAGGGGCAAAACTTATTTAAATTGTATGATATATTGAAATATGTCCATGTCTGGCAGATATTAATAAATAATTGAGCTCACCATTAACTTCCACATCTGATCCCCACCAAACAACATCTTTCATGAAGTCTTCTCCCTCCCCAACATGTCCTGGTAAGGGCACTGAGGCATCATGTAATACTGGTGATGTTTGTACATTAATTGATAAGCCAGCTTTATTCACAGCAGTCAGTTTGATGATATAAGGCACAGAGTGCTAATTTAAAGAAACAAATTATTATTTATGTAGGATTTTACAAAAACTTTCATAAAACAGATACATAATGTAGGTTAGACATGTTCATAAAAGATTACAATCTATCAGGTTATTATCTTTACAACTGCATGACATGTGTGATCTTGTAGCAATATGTACTGTAAAAAATATGTGATCAATAATATTAAAATTTATTACCATGCATTACATTAATTTATGTATTCAAGATGTAGAATGTTACCTCCATTTAAACATAAAATATTTCCAAACCTCATACATAGATTGTAGATACCCCATACATGCCTGAAAGTTTAAGAGATGATTGTCAACTTAAACTGAAATAAGTCCGTTCAACCACTTTATTTAAATAAAATTTAACTTGAAATGCCCTTTCCTAATAATTCAAATCACTGTATCAAACAATTCAACTCGTACATACTGTGAGATTCAGCTGAACAAAAGCATAATCACTATAGTTGGAAGACAGCTTTATTTCTGGAATGACTAGACTCTGTCTTGATGTTTGTCTGTCACAGGTCGAGTTTTGCCATAGAGAAATTTCATAACGGTCTATGGATGATTCCATATCATCAAATCCCTGCCAATATGCATGGATACTGTTGTTGCTCATTGTGTAGGATACAGGCTGAAATAATGAAGAAAACTGTACCCATGGTCTAATACTCATTTATTATTACAGTTGTATATTACATGTATTATCGAAGACTGCCATAAAGAACATTTATTAAAACTGATACCATCAAAACGCCATCCCATTCAAGCTTCAGAATGTGAATAATGCCTGATGGCCTTCCTGCATATCATAAGAGGTGACTATACTCTAGTGTTTCTTGGGTATGGCACTTTATTAGAATTACCTCAGTGCTGAATAACCATAAAAAATAAAGAAACAAACCTTGAATTAGCCAGAATTTTTTTTCATTAAATATGATCCTTCAAAAAGCCATCATTATGTATTTCACACCAAGAACAATGCCGAAACATTGCTAACATAATACCCTTTAACTGAGATGGATAACAATTCAAGTTAATTAATAATTGCACAGTGGTGTGTTTGGAATTACAAACAGGATCTAGCAAGACAGCCATTTTAATTTTTCTTTCTTTAATATCATAGAACATAGTACAAAACACATTCTTCAGGTGTGATCTAGAGTTTTGATGCCGGAAAAATAGTTTTCTCATTTTGTTAGTTTAGGTTAGTAAATAATATCTTGTTTTTACTTGACTGCAAATGTTTTAAAGCAGTACCATGTTTAGTCAATAACTTAATTTTTAAATGCATTTAACACATTAAGGTTTTTGCTGTTTTCACATGAAATGCGAGTAGGAAACACATTTTGGGGACTATTTCTGAAAACATCATAATACATTGACTTCCAAGCAATTATCCATTAGACTGATGCCTAGTTGTGCTAAAATAATATTTTCTAATAGTTAGTTTGCTTGCACATGAGCAGAAGGTGAAAAGTTGGAGTTCTTTTTTCTTTTTTTGCTTAACGGACCCATAATTTTCATATGGAGAAGACTCTATTTGAAATGTCCACCTTATAGATTTGAGGCCATAAAGTCTAAAGTCTGGACACAAAATCGGATTCCGACCATGGGCAAATTTTGGGTGGAAAATAAACAAGTCCAAAATATTAGGGTTTTCCCTCTGTATTTTGTAGTGCAACTAAAATGTCCAGCTTATTTGATATCATTATAGAGCTAAATCTGTCAACCTTTCTATAATAGCATCCACTTTAGTGTATCATGAATGACCTTGATGCTACAGACCTTGGAAGTAGGCTACTACCTCATGCCTCATAAACTCTGTGCCAGGGGTTAATGTGTTAATATGCTGAAAACGAATTGTAAGCAATAATGTTCACATCTAAAACAGTATCATTTGTAGAAAACATTACCATTAATTGATATCAAGATTTTAACAGTGTTTGACAAAAACCATCTGTCACATTTTGATTTAATACTTGGGATGAAATAATACTTTAAAGTTTTTGATATTTATTTGATACACTACCATATCAAAGTAGGGTCCTGCTCGAATCTTGCCCATTGCTGGAGGTGTAACATCTAATGTAACTGAATGGACTGTCATGTTACATTCTCCTGCTTTGTCTGCACCTGTAAAAATATGATTTCCAAAAGTGTCTTTACAGCAGTTAGGTTTGCAGCTTGGTGTTGCCAAGGGCCCATTCTTAAAAAAAGTTTAAGAAGTTCACTTCAACACTCTTTCCACTGATCTCACAAATATGTTTCCAAGAAAGATTGTCACCAACTCAAGCATCCAACATTTAGAATCTAAAATCTGTCAGTAAGTGTGGGCTATTTTGGACCAGGTACATAGACATTTCATGTTGCAGTTAAAAAAAAAAGCAAGCAATATAATCTCTGAAAATCTAACATTTGTGTAAATATCTGAATTGTATTTATATATAAAAAAGGACAATAATGCCCAATTACTTAAAATTGATGAATATCTGTAATAAGGATGGCAAATATTTCATTGGAAGTGAGATAAGGGTACTATAGAGTACTATTTTTGCTTCAACTCAATTATCTTGATTACATCACGAGTGTCAAAAAATCTACATAACCGGATCTCGAGAAATCAGGGTATAGTGGACAAATCTACTGCAGCAGAAGTGATTATACATCTGAGGTACTAAAAATTAGCAGTTTTGTTTCTAAAATCAACTAGCACTTCCAAAGCACAATACAAAAAAAAGAAGACTGGATGTCTGGATGTCTTTTAATGAGATTAAGTAACAAGTTACACATTTGTACAACACTTAAGTCACTGCAACTTTATCAGAGTTTTATTAAAGTTGTTTTTATTTCCCAGTTGAATAGCTTCAGCATGACAACTTTATCTCACGCTGTCCACAATCTAGGCAAATTTATGTACATGTACATGTAGGACTATACGTTTTTTTAAAATGTCTTTTCTTTCATTAGAGCTGACTTGTGACTAGCATAAAAATGTCACTGACCAATACCGTGCATGAAAATCAATCATTTTGGTTGATCATCAGAGGTGACTTTACACCATTATATACTGGCTTTTATTGATAAATTTTGCCTCTGTACCGGAAATAGATGCTGTCAGTATTCATGTACCAACAAACTGAAAAATGTGTTTAAACTCTTTATAGTTACCCATCTCAACATCAGATTCTATGGCCAAGTTATTCCATTCATACAGTTGTAGTCCTATATACCTCCTGACTTTTAATCAGTGACCATCAGAAAGAACACAGCACCAGATGGAGAGTCGGTTAATCTCTTTGATGGATTGCAAGACTTTGATATTCAAGATAAATTCAATACAAATGAAAGCACTCCTCTTTCTGTTTCACAGATGTAAATCCTATCAATCACTTTCTGCTTCATTTCTTTTGTGTTGAAAAATATGAAATCATAGCACAGTTAATAGAAAATTTCATTATACAATACTGGGTGCTATGGTATTTATTTACAATACCATTGGTGCTTTTATTTACTCTTGTTCAAAACAAATTAATAACCATGTGTTTGGGAAGGTGGGGGGGGGGGGGAATAGTTTAGTTTGGAAATTTGCAGGTTTCTATTTATAGATTTTTGTGAGTCATGTGATCTTGCCGTTTTAAAGTTGAAGGCTTACACTCACATCAAGCATGAAACACTTAAAGCTATTACCAAATTAATTTAAAATATATCATGCAAAACAAATTAGATATTTTTAGTTACATTTAACGATGTTGACCTGATAATTTTCCGAGTCACAGATAAAATCAAATTCACAATGCTGTGTGGGATGAACTATATTGTCATGTGTTGATATGTGATAATGTCCATTTTTTATGCAGCTTGTGTAAAGGTCAGAAATACATTCACCGAATTTCCTTACTCTTTAGTATTGCTAGACATCACTACAAACTTCCACATTGCAGACATCGTAGCAATATGACGGAAAAATTGTTAAAGCTATGTTAAAAAATCCAGATCACACACAGACATGGTATCAATACTGAGATTGGGTGAAGATTCTTGATCTGGTGTTCAGTAAAAGCTTCCTCTATCCATTTTCATATAATATTCAATTAGACAGCATAAAATGTCTTTAGGAAAGAAAAACCAATGTCAATATAACATCTTGCCCATGACTTTGGGGAATAACACAATTTCATGTTGGCTGCCATACTTTTTGTCGGATAAGCACTGTTTTCATATTGGACCCTGGGATGAATGTGTGTATTAACATCATGGCTATACTGCAAGTAATCTAGGAACAGTAGTGACAACAAATGTATGCTTGACATCTAGTTCCCATGATACATTTCTCAAAAATACAATGTCTCCATTCTCAAGATGAATTTACATCAAGAAAACTAAATATACTATGAACTTTGTAAATGTTTGATTTAAAATGAAATTAAAGGTTGTGGCTTGAACTCTGGACACCTACAGTAATAAACACACTATGATACTAAGTTACATTGTTATAAACAGCAAACAACAGTGTTGATTTCCCTAAACATCTGTCAGTCAACCATGAATATTTGCACTAAGAGACCATATTCATTTGACAATAATATTAAATGTACAATTACATGGATGTATAAATTCAGCCTGTAAGATTCCCATGTAATGTGTTCATATAAATAAGATATGGTAGCAATGCTTTCACTGAATTAATGTGACTTACCCATTACCCAGACAAAATAGGTTGCCCTTTGTTCCAGGAGGTTGTCATAGCAATTATTTAACTTAATTAATCTGACTTGCCAAATACCCAGGCAAAATAAGTTGCCCCTTGTTCTAGGAGAATGTTATAGTAATGCTATCATGCTATAATTTGACTTGCCCATTACCCAGGCAAAAAACATTACCCTCTGTTCCTGAAGGATGTTATAGCAATACAATCACTGAATTAATCTGACTTACCCATTACCCAGGCAAAATAGGTTGCCCCTTGTTCCAGCTGGATGTTAGAGAATCTATACATTGTATTTGTACCAACATTTGTCACACCAAACACAGTGAACAATTTATTTTTCTCTTCCTCTGTGGCACGACCTCCATCAATCTGTAAGAATTATACACTATAAATTAATTTAACTAAGTAACCCTATTGTCCATAATATTGTGAACATTTTATCTCAATATATTTTTATGAATGTGTACAAATAATTAGTGCTTAGATCTTAATTATAATTTTCAGCCAATCCTTCAGTACAGATATGTTAAAAATACAAAGTTTTCCATGCAAAGGATAAAAAAAAAAATAACAGACAAAACATATACTATACTTATGAATTCTCTAATAAGTTAAATAACATTATGAAATCTCATCTAATAAAAAGTTCAATGCTTGCTGTCTGAACCATAAATATTAATGATGGTGTTTGTTCAGTTTACAATTGTTCCTTAAATTACATTAGTATTTGATGTCCAGTACTGAATTTATATTTTATAGTCTATTTACAAAAATCATATTGTTAGCTTAATATGTAGAACACAATATTGGTGAAATGCAATAGTATGAAACATGTCAGGAATGTACAGCTATTATCACTAAAGAAAATGTCAAAGACAGAATGGTAAAACTACAATGCAATTCTAATAAATACATCAAAAACTCACTTTATCAAGCATGCATATAAAAAATGTGAAAGGCCAATCGCTATTCACAATCCAACTACTTTAATAATGACAGTAACTATTATTACTGTTACTATTATCAGAACTTACATAACGCTTGCAGCTGGTTCCATTGGCTAAAGAGTTGTTAGACAAAGCAACATAGTACATTAGAATGTCCACTTTAGAGGTGAAACCTTCCCAGTTGACATCCAGGTATTTATCAGTAGGTACAAAGTCAGGCATTACAATCTTTCCAGCTGAAGAAAAGAGAAATCTATAAATTCAATTTGGCAACACAGATTTCTAAATCAATATTGTATTTTAAAAGAATGGGATCATAACCACCTTGAATGTTGATAGAAAAGATGAAAATCAAATTCAATCATATTATAATAATTTTTTTATTTATTAAGGTCCATCAAAAGTATATATATATATATATATATATATATATATATATATGAGGAAAAAGATATAAAGATGGTCATTTGCTGACAGACATACAGACTGACATGGACAGCACTATATGTACCCACAAGAGAGGTGCTGGGGTTGATGTGGAACAGTTCTGTAGTTTTAAAATTTAAAAGCATAATAACAGTTTCAAACAAAGAGAGAAAGATAATGATGAGCTTCAATATGTTAGTTGTGTAGAATTGACGTTCACTATGGCTCTGACCAATTACTGCTGCCAAAAGCATTTAGTCTCAGATGTCACAAATTCTGTTCGTACAAAGATGACATTTTAGCCAGTAAAAATATAAGGCAAGTTCCTTGCATACTAAATTGCAAATGGTTCACTATGAAGGAGCATGACATTTGGTTAAACTTGGTCACAAAAGACTAAAAGTTCAAGGCCTAAATATGATGACTATGGTTTGTATTATATACAAAATCGATGAAAAATAATATCATTATATTAATTTTATAATTATTTATATTTTTCAATTATTGTAACATTTTTACACAGTGTACTAAAACATTTTTAAAATAATTACCTTTTTATTGTCTTCATAATGTACAAAAAAATTGTATATTTTATTTATCAAGGATCTTTTCTATAAAAAAATATCTCATTTGTGTACTCATGTGTCTGTTCAGAAGTGGCTTAGGTAGCCTTGGTTGCATGAAATCCATCCTTAAAAGTTAAGAACATTTACATGATAACGTTTTGCATTTTTCTTTTATAAATAATAAATACGGGAATCAGTACTGGTGTTTGTTTCCATCATGTACATTTTAGATATAGTGGGATTGGAGATCTATATGCACAAAAATCTAGCTGTAGTATAGATAGATTTTCCAGCTGCATTACTGTGACTACTGATTCGGAACAATGGTGACAGTAAACAGAACCGATGAACCCCGGCCTGAACTTTTGCAGAAAAGAAAGAATAGTTTGATTCATAATATAGTAAGCATTGAAAGTAAATTGGTTTGTTCCTTTCTGCATAAATACTCACCTGACAGAGTAGTGAGAATAAGATTATCCCTTTGAAGAAAAAAAAACAAATCTTCAGGTTTTGTTACCTGCCAGACTCTTGACCTCTCAGTCTGACTGAAGAAACATAAAAACCTAGGAAGGCCAGACAAACTTGGGCTATAATTAAGGATAATCAAAGTAGATAAATGGTCTGAGAGTGATCTTTTCATTAAGTGATTTTGTATTATGGGTAAAGCATTATTCAGTTTATGTTCCAGCTTCAAATACTTGGTGTCCACAAATGTTACATGCTATAAAAATGATTTGAAATATGGAAAGTATGGTGTCAGGAAAATTGGAGCATCCATATATTTAGATAATTGATGGTAGCAAGGATAAATTGCTATCAACAGTATTCTAACCTACCTGTGACTCCACCATTAAATGCAACATAGAACCCATTTGAAGTTACTTCTGACATTGAATATGATGCACTGTATGCCCTGACAGTGAAGTAATAAATTGCAAATCCTGGCACAAGGTCCAGATCCCAGAATGTAACAGATGTATTTCTATCAACTTTAGTGAAGGGTACAACATCATCACGAGTTTTCTTGAAACGGCGATCCGTACCAAGGGCAACTTCATAGTATTCAACCTCCTGATCTTTTGATGGGGTAATGTTATCCATCTCCACTCCGGCATTACCTGTCAAACAAATATGATGTACTTATTATGACCTTACTTTTGGAAACATTTGCAGAATTTCAGCATTTTGTTTCTATGCTTATAACATACATAGATTCCATAAAGACAAAAATTCAACCCCAAAAAGCCAACAATGGTATTACAATGTATGATATCAAAATGTAAATAATATATATGTATCTTATAATAATAAACTAAAAACATTTATCTTACCTGTCAAGATGTCCACTTTCTTTATTGCATCTCGAGGAACACCAAATCCCTCCCAGTTTGCCGTTGCTTTTGATTTTGTCTTCATGATGTTCAAATCATATCCAAATACATCACCATCATAGACCTGGCCAGGCACTAGTTGGTGTTCACGTATTGTGACACCATCGGATCGTATAGTGTACTGATATCCCAATGCATTTGTTACTCTCAGCAAGGAATAATACCTCTCTCCATTTTTCATCTGTAGTTGATCATTCACACCATGGGTTGTACCTAATCAAAAGAAAGCTGACCTAAAACACAATACTTATTGGACTCTCACATAGGCAGTTATAATAACAGGCATCAGGTATCATTTTATTACCCGGGTTATTATTAACGCCTGGGGTTGGCATCTTTACTTACTGCAACGTCTCCCTTATCAATGGCACTGAGTACCAATCAAAAGATCTCAATTCTGAAATGTGCTGTCCAAATGAAGTAGCTGAAAGAGCATAGATTTATGACCTGTTCAATTTTGCCATTGGGTTTGAGAACTAAGAAAAGTCTGGAGTAGATGCCTGGTGAATTAGCATTGTAAACAATCTTTGGATAAAACGGCATCTCTTGCCACAAGTTAAAATTTATAGATATATCTATGGCATAGAAAACTGCATGTTCAAACATACAATAGAATGAAGCAAAAGCATGTCCTTCTACAGCATTCTTGCATGAAGATTTTAGGCTGTGGTCAGACTGTTAAAAACCATTGAAACCCAAAGAAAATCATGCATCCTTTCTCTAATTTATTCAAACTAGTTGTTTTGTATTGAAGAAGGATTTCTTGTCCATATTTACATAGGAAATTTTGAACATTTATAGTCATGCAACATCTCTTGACAGCTGGGAAAACCAGTTGCATATGTTTGGTAGAAAGTAAAGTTGAAACTGGAGAAAGCAATTTAGTGTATCAGCAATTAAAACAAGACTGTACTAGTAATCTGAATGAATCCTTTTTGATGATAAGGGAACTTAACAAAACATAATTGGTGGAGGTCCTAGATGGCAGCCCCTGAATACTAAAATAGTGACTGCTTATAACATAAATACTGATTTACAGGAAAAATATTGATTTTCAAAACTTTAACGTATCTTCAGCCATTTACAATATCTAAAACCATCAGTAAAATAGGACAACTTACTTTACTATTTAATGTCCAAGATGCATATGTTGTACTTTTGCACCTCTTGAATGGGCACCCTGTTAAAATTTGGGTGTTTATTCAGAAGGTGGAAGAGTGCAACACACTCACTCTGACACAGGCTGTTTTTATGAACATTTTCTACACCTTATTTTTTAATTATTATTAAGTCCATTGTACCATCTTTCAATGATGATCTGAATTCTGGTTGATTGTTTTTACTAAATGGTTTTCATTCCAGTACACAAGTAATTCTTTTTGATTTTACTGTACGGAAAAAGGATGTCAAAACAACCCAGCAACACCAATAACTGAAAAAGGAAAGTTCATTTTTAAAAGAAAGTTAGTAAAAGGATTTTCTGATCAAATTAAATCAAGGTTCTCACTGGTATTTATAAACACTGTTAAGTTCAGATTGTGGTTTTGATGAATAAGCAGCAAGCTGATGATTATAAGTTTCATGCTATTTTGTCATGGGCACGTCTATGCCAAATAGAGAAATCAGAATTATACAATTTGCAAAATGCAAAGTTTTCCTGATTACTAGATGGCATCACAAATCTAAATATGATGTCATACTTTCCAGTTCTGTTTTCTTTTCAATGCTGGAATAAATTCTGAATCTTCTGCTTTTCTTTTTGACATGACTAAATGCTGAATATTAATTCTGAAGACGAGATACATGTCGCATGCATTTCCTGAACTGTACCACTTGCAATTTATATAGATTGAGTGATTGTCTTCAACCAGCTTGATGCTGGCACCTTATGCACTTAATCCTGCCCATTATGATGATGCATTTAAACAGAGACAGAAGACCAGTGGCATATAAAGGTAAAATCAGCTGTTGAATTTATTGTAGAAGGGATGCTATAAATAAAGCAAATGCCATGGAAAAATGCCTGTACAAGTTTTCAACATGTACAACAATTACCTGACAGATATAACAAACAAGGTCGAGTACCGAAAAGTACTATACTGCATTATGATAGGACAGGCAGGCTAATCATATTAAGTAAGACAAAGGATGTGCAAAATATTCATCTAAGATAAAGTTATAATGAGAAATTGACCGTCATAGCTGGAGCATACTACCCTGATGTGACAAAACTCCAAACAAAATCATACCTGTGATGAGAAGACACAAGTGAATTTGGTATTTTCAAGTCTCAGGTAAGCTGCACATTGCCATAAATGAGCAGAATCAGTAATTAACAAATGATGGGATCTGGGACAAATCTTTTCATCACGTGGTGACCACTCAGGTTTGACTTAGCAAGCAGATTATCATTACTCACTTATGTTGCTAAAACTAGACCAAAGATGCAGTAAAAAACAATTTAGCTTGCAAAGGCAAGATTTGCATGTACTCCATAATATTTTATGATAAAGTATATTAAACAAGATCACTGCAGAACATACTATGGTTCAGGATTAGTTGGGAGTCTTGATGAGAATTTTGGAAAGCAAGATTAGTAATACCATTAGTTTTGGGGACATGAGGCTAACCAAAATAATTCCACATATTAATATCTTCAATTTAAGTAAATCAGGCAAAACTCTGTGTGTATGTGTATGTGTGTGTGTGTGTGTGTATGTGTACTATGAACAGGTGAGAAGTAAGCACTGCAGTCTGAATTAAACAATCAAGACATGGGTATTTACCAAAAGTATCAACAAAATCCTGCACACGGTAACCATCAAGTCTTTCAATGGCCCATTCATACTTAACAGCTGGACATGGGTCTCCACTGACATCCCATCGTGCATAAAGTGTTGTTCTGTCAGTCTGATACTCTCTAAAAAATAAATTATAAGATCTGTACATGGATACATGTACTTCTACAGAAGCAATTCATCCCAGGTTTTGACATCCAAACAGGATGTTATCACAATGAAATTTTACAGAATAAAGCTGTTGATTGTGCATCAAAATTTGTGTGCTTACTACTGAATTCCTAAGTTATAACTCTATGATAACAAACTCAGTAACATACAAAAACACAACAGTTCCAGAATAATATTCTAGTCCAAATAATGAACACTTTCTATTTCCATTTAACAGTCCAAACAAATGTTTCTTCCTCTCAAATAATATCTAAGTACATCTGCAGATTTGCAAAAGGAACACAAGATATGAGAAATTAACCCGAAGGTGCCATAAAATGTTATTATTAAAATTATTATTAATAATTGCCAACACATGTGAACATCTATTTATAGATTCTATGTAATTGTATGCTCTTAACAGACCATGAATATAAATTACAAAAACTAAATAACTTATGTCTCTGGAGTTAAAAAATTTTAGGTATACATAACAATTAAAATAAAGAAAGAAACATTTACATGTTACTTCCAGAAAATATAGGTATACATAACACCTAAGATAAAGAAACATTTACAAGTTACATCCAGAAAAGAAACAATAGTAGTCCAAGATAAAGCTAATTAATATAAAAAAAATTTATTTATAAAGATTGAACAAAATTCAGGATACAAGGACCTCATGGAAAATATTTGTGCACAATTAGTAACAAAAGCATCACTCTGGTGGCCTATGAGGTTAGAGTGTCTGTTTCAGGTGCAGGAAGTTGCAGGTTTGAATCCTGGCTGAGTCATATAAAAGAACTATAAATTTGGTACTAACAGCTGCCTTGCAAGGCACTCAGCAGTCTTAGGACTGGTTGGTGTGGTGTCAGGATAATATGAATGGGTGGGACATGATGATACATGTCTGTGGCATGATGGTCCAGTGCTAGACATCACTATAAACTGCCACACTGTTTACATCATAGCAATATGATGAAAAAAATGTTAAAGCTACATTAAAAATCCTAATCACCCACCCACCCACATACAGAGTAAACAATATGAGAAAATGTTTGATGTTGGCAAAACAAATTAATGCATAAATATACTGTTGGAGATAAATTTTTTAAAAACATTCACTTTTGTTAAGATGGAATTCGAAAGTTTTAAGAAATAATCTGTTGGCTATCCAATTACTGAAGAGTTCTGGAAATCATTTGTTGCAGGGATCAGAATTTATATTTAAGCCATTTATTTCATATTTGTATTGCAAATGACATTTGTGATGGGTCGTTTGGTGAACAAAACATTGTAATTTCACATATAAGATATGTTATATAACAGAAAAGGTCTTTGAAAAGCATTAGAGCCATTTTTCATGTTTCAACATCATAAAATGAATTGTGATACTTTATACTGCCAAAATATTTGTGTTGTTAATATTCTGGGATAACTTCACAATATAAAACCATGTCATGGTCTGCGAGTGTAAATGTAAGTGTTCTTGGATGTTTTTTCTTTATTCTTGTTTTCAATTACATAACTACTCTTGTAAATTTTAAGTCTAATTAATGTCATGATAATACAATCCAATCCCCGAAACACCTCTTAAACACAATGGAATTTGATGTTAAAATACTGCAACACACCTATTAAACACAGTGGAATTTGATGATAACATACTGTGACACACCTCTACAACACAATGGAATTTGATGTTAAAATACTGCTACACACCTCTTAAACACAATGAAAATTTTATGTTAAAATATTTTTGTCTGCATATGTAATGGAAAAAAATTAATGTTGCTACCCTTCACTGAAGCCTTCAATTTAGATTGATAACATTAAATAGGAAAGTGTCATTTTAGTGATACAATTACATATAGCACATGGAGGACTTCCTACTTAATGCGATGCAAACTAATGCTGCCTTATCCAAAATAATAGAGCAAGGTGCTCCATTATATTTGGCAGTCTAATTATCACCTTTCACTTACATATCAGCAAGAGAGTGTGGATCGTCATCCCAAACTCCTCCAAGTTTTGGTGGCTTTTCCCCTTGACTTAGGTATGATAGGTAAATGCCATTTGATGTGGACACTGTCGACATTCCAGCACCATTTATTCCTTTAACTGTCACAAATACCTGTTGGTAAACATTGGAACTTCCTAATTTGTGACAAAATGATTTATCTGGTTATCCAGATAAAAGAAAAGAATCCAGAAACTCTTCATTCTGAGTACGTTGTGTGAAAATCAATATATACTTGTATCACTGCCAAACCATTTTTATATTTATAATGTTTACAAATTATAAGTTCTCTTGGTTCATTAACATAATTGTTTTATATAAATGTTTTATATATTTTGTTTTATATATTTGTTTTATATATTTGTTTTATATAATTGTTTTGAAAACTGATGATTCATATCGCTTTGATAAATATAAATCAAAGAGGTGTCACAATGAATTTGCAATTTTGATTCCTTATGGATAAGTTGTTTTAGAACATACAATTAAAAAAACATCAATATATTAAAAATATTTATAACACTGATCATTCAATATTTTAGAAAGTATTGATACAACTGGTACTTATATATAATTTATTGAGAACTGAAGATTAATATAAGGTAATTGTCTTATTAATTTTCATACATATAAATATCCACACAACAGCTATCAAAATAAATATTACATTTTGAATCATTGTGAATCATTTTTTTGTAATGGAAAACTTTCTACAATGAATCTATCTTCACATAAAATAGCATAATCTATTAAAGGTAAAACTACAGGATTTATGTATGCAATATACTTTATAAGATGCAATTACCAATCAATATAGTAGTCATTTGACTTCAAGGTTAACAATTTCCTACCTACAGTTTTGCTTTATATATTTCACTATCTTGATACAGACCTGCTTCATTCCCTTCAAATTCAGACCATGAATGATGTAGTTGTTACCCAATGGAATCTCAAAGAAGGATTTAATCTGGGCACCTCCAGGGCTAGTTCCAACAGCTATTTCATACCTACAAAAAAAAATCCATACACGTCCAAGTAATGTTAATCTCTCATTATGATAAGATTCTAATCTTATTGTTTTAATCTGATTAAAAAGACCAAGCTTGATTTTAAGTCAACATCCACTTTGATAGAATATTGGCAAAATGTTGCTAAAGATATAAGTTTCTGATAGATATCCCACCATCAACTTAATGAAATTGGTTGGATATATGGGCTAATCAAAATAGAGTTGCTATTAGTGTTTTCTCCATGAGATAGTATGTGTTTGAAGATCGTAAACTTAAATGTTTGATCAGCACTATTTTTAATCATGACCAGATATATACTGTTAGTCTTTTAGTGAAAACCCAATGTCAGTACAACAATATGTCATAAATAAGTAGCCAAACATGTTTCAAAGATTATCACCTAGGTAGCCATTGGGAGGGGAAATCAGCATCATTTAGATACAGGAAGAACTGCATATAGCATGAAGTCTTTTTTTGTGTGAAAACCTCTTTTTAAGATCATTAGCCATTTTGGAGAAGTAACCACTGTACTATTTTCAAATTGAACACCATGAAAGCCATGCTGGAGGTCAGATCAAAACAATTTTAGTTAGGCCCAACCAGATATATTAATAAGAATCTTTCAAGCAAAACAGCAATATCAGTATGACCAACCATCTACTAGCCATATTGATTTTCATGATGGCTGACATGGTGGCCATGCTGGAGGTCAGAGCATTATAATGTTCTATTAAACACCCATCTAAATATCTTAAGATCACAAGATCATCAAGGGCAAAGAGTGAAGCTGTAAACAAACGTCTCATGACTATCATAGATGTGTAGGAGATGCAAAAGAGAAAAGCTATGAATTACTTTGATAAATCAAAACCTTAATCCATAATGCTGTACTTACTGGACTATGCCAGATTCTGGATCTTGGAATGGTTGCCAGGCTACTGACACAGTTGTAAAAGATTCTTGGCAGGTTGCATCAATTGCAGAGCATTCTGAAATGTTTTTATATTTACAGGTTAGTGATTTGTGTGTGATAATCTATCAAAACTGCATATGATATAAAATGAAGATGGAAGTGACTTTTACAAAAGTTCATTGATACATAATTAGTTAAAAATATGTAAACTTTTAAATTACATTACTAATCTGACTCTCTTCACTAATGTCATTTTTTATTGCTTATTTTGACAGTATTAACACATTTAACTGTGTGCAGATACAATCATAACATTTGGAAAATAATTTCAAATGAAGATGTTGAGTAAACGTATATTAAGACGAAATAAGTTAAGAAGAAAGGCAGGTCATAAGATGCTCATTTTTGAGGCATTGTGAGTTATTAAATAATTTGAATAATCATAGCTGATGCCAATATTATATCTATGAATATATTTTGAATTATTTTTGGATTAATTCTCGAAATGATTCTTAAAACCATAAGTTTATTTTTCTTTTCTGGAAAATATTTGTGCTCAATAAATTGTTTATTAAGTTTTTACAGGCTTGTTATTTTCACTCTTTCTATGTTACTGTTTATTCGAGCCTAAGCACGTAACAGTGTAAATAGAAAGCAAAATGTGTTTCATACAGATTCTCTAATACATCAATAATACTAATAATAATAATAATCATACTACTACTACTAATAAATATGCTTTATTCATAGAATATTACTCAAATAATACCAAACTACTATGCAATGAGCTTTCTTTACACAATTTTTATGTATAATATATGCATATAAATCATTTTACATGGAGCTAAAACAGTTTTTAAAGTACTGAGCAAATTCTGTTGTCAAGTATGTTGTCTTACATTAAAAGGAATTTGTTTCAAACAAGAACAAGATAAATGTATTCTTCATATCAACTACATTGTCACACACACACACATACACACTGCATATTGACATCACTGAGTATTAAAATTTATTGCATGCATCACTTTCACATGTTTCATGTGTTAACAAAAACCACAAATTCCAATAAAATACAACTGCTTTGTCACATGAGAAGACAAGGATTCATAAAAATCATACATATGAATGGCAAGGGAAATGTTTTGGTTGAAGGAGTGTAATTCTAATGATACTGATACCAATAATAATAATAATAATAATAATAATAATAATAATAATACCATCAAATGTTTTGCATGCTCTTAGATTCATTAGAACTGTAGCTGTGTCATTCATGGTGTCCACCCTGTATTCATCATACAGTTCAACAACTCGTCCTGATACAGGTGGTGTGGTATCAACTCGAATGGAAGCAGAGAATGAGTAACTTTGAAGTCCAACCTTGTTTGTTGCAGTTACAGTGGCATAATATATGTCTCCATGCTTGGCTTCTGATTTCATGTCTATGACTTTAAAGAAAGATCAATTATAAATTGTATGTGTGTTACCTACACATGTGAAAGACATGAAAATCAAATATTAAAGCAGCTGCTATGGATGGAGAAAAACTTCTTTTCATTTATGAGAGGTTTTCAAAAGTTTGAAAACTGCTTGCTCAAACTATTGAATACTTACTAACCTCTCATACATCCAACAGACAAGTAGAATTATATATATATATATATATATATATATATATATATATATATATATATATATATATATATATATATATATATATATATTTTCCAATAATTAAGCAGGTCATAAATTATGAAAGCCTGAATTCAAATGTTATAGGAATGGGTCAGAATTATTGTATCATTCATTGTTTTAGATTAAAGAACTCCCTATGGACGTTCTTTCAAAACTACAGCAACAGGGGTGAATATAATTCTTTGAAATAAAAGTTGATACATTTATTGACCACAAAAGCTAAGGAATGTGCAACATTTAATATTCAACATTATACTCATAACAGTCAAAAACAAAAACCTTATAGGAATAGTGTACTTCAATAACATGTTTCCTGTCAATTTGTACCTTGTAAGTAAATTAAGTTTCTACAAAATAATATTTAGGGATATTAGATGATATTCCAAATATGAACACAAATCTAAGTGTTGTTGATTTGGATAAGGTCAGTGTTTTCAATACCAGAAAATTGATACTTAAACTATTGTGCCCAAGCAGGTAAAAGAGAAATGTCTATGATGTCAATACACACCTTTGAATGCATACCGATCCATGTGCCCAGGTATTTCTATAGGTGAGACAACATCATTTAGTCCTTCTTTCGTACCCATGATGACTGTGTACATGGTAATGGGGCTCTCTTTATCAAAAAACTCTGTCCAGTTACATTTAATGGGTGTGTTTTGCTGTTGAAATAAGAAAGGTCATCAATATAAGGTCATATATATATATATATACTACATACACACACACACACACACACACACACATATATATTCATTTTGGAAATGGCATGAGGTATTTTGCTATTGACAGGGAAATTTGTTATTATCAGGGAGATTTTGACCAATAGATACAATAAATAAATAAATTCTTCATTATCTTCAAAAAGTTTCTCATTTTTTTGGGTCAAATGTTATGGTTTGAATATGCAAGTCTCTCTGATCATCAGAGAGGTATGACATATGTAATGTCAAAATTTTTCTGAATGCAAGCCAAAAATGGCAAAACAGAATGGCTGCCTTCATCTTATACCCATATACATGTAGTTCTTTACAAAAATAATTTATTAATCTCCATTTCCATTGTAACTGCTAATGAAATCTAGTTTTGTGCAAGCAGCAACTGACAACCTGTGTGACAACCGGCATCTGGTTCATCTCAACATAACATGGTTTCTTAAATTTTAAGTTTCTAACTTTTCATCTGTATCTATTCTGAACAACAATGAAAGATAATGAGAATGACAACCATTTAAAGTTCTTTCAGTTTTTGTAACAGCAGTCATATCTGATTGCAGATCATCATCATTTGTAAAAGTGTTACAGGTATTTGTATATGAGGAAGCTTTCTGTCAAAACTGACAACATTATGTTCAGTGGTTTAGAAGAGAAAGTCATTTAAAACTTTTTATTAGGAAAGTTAGTTGCAGATCAGCATCATAATCATGCCAGGATACTCTATGACAAGTTTGGATGAAACTGGTCTGGTAGTTTTTGAGCAGCGAAAACTAGAAATGTATGGATTACAGACATTTAAATTTTTCTGGGGTAAATGGTGGCCCTGTCAGTTGGCAGACTGGCATTATTACAAAACTGACAAGTCATCAGTCACTTTTGTTATGGACTATATCCCAAACCAAAATGCAAGCTTTCCACAAGCTTGCAGCAAGCTTGCGGCAAGCTTGCAGCAAGCTAGTTGAAGTTGTACAAGCTAGTAAGGTAGCTTGCGCAAGCTTGCAAAAGGAATTTTTCCAAGTCTGCAAGCTTGCGCAAGCTTGCAAAAAGAAATTCTCAAAGTCTGCAAGCTTATTGTAAAATCTCAAACTTACACAAATTAAGCTAGCTTGCAAAAGGAATTTTTCCAAGTCTGCAAGCTTGGAAAATGTAAAATTCAAGCTTCCTAGATTGCAAAAAATGAAGGAGTGCATCTGCAGTCATTCATCAAACAGCAGCACAGTGGATAAACTTTAACATAGAACATAATTTGTCCACATTGTTTTACACCATTAAATATGAAAAGAACAGAGCAAGAATTTCTTGAATGTGTGTTATATTTTACACTGTGATAAAGGATTCCATTTAGTAAAATCCGGTAAAATACATAGCATTTACCGACTGCAAAGTTATTTACAGACTGACTTAATGCAGCAAGATATTTGAAGTCAAGTACTTATAAATGCTTCTTACCAACAATGTATGCACCATCAAATATAGTCTCTGTAATTTTGTGATGATAACTTATGGCATTTAGTTTTTGAAAGAATATTCCTATTTCTGTTTCAATTTGACAATTTTTGTATTTGAACATGTAGGTAATTTTAACATTCTTGAAACAGCGTCAGACTCCTGTGATCGAACGGAAATCACATGGAATAATGTTTTTGATTAACTCCTCAATATACGGTAATTTATCCTGAAATTAATATAAATGAGTATTAAAAACAAAAAAAATCTGCAAACCACCCACCATTTTGCCTTTGCAGACCTGTTTACCAGTTCGTATTTGACTGAATTTGTACGGAATAAAGCTCATTCGTACGATAGTATGGTCATTGGTTTTAAATTACGATTTGAGGTTGCATTTATTTTTTATTTTTTTTAAAATAATTTTTTAAGCGTTTTTTATTCCGGTTAGTTTTGTTGTATCGTCTCTTCGGTCCGCGTCCGGGTCTGTAGTCGGCGCCACATCACTGATTGTAACATTCTCTCAACATCCGGTTGTTTAAACATGCCGCTGTTTACAAAATTTCAGCTCGAATCTGATGATGAAAATAGAATGTCTAAACATAGAAAGCAGCATTTTCTACCAGTTCATAATACTCTGTGACCATGCCTTAAACCACCGTCTAAAGGAGTGCATTTTGTACTCTGCACTGTTTGCAACTTAAATTTTTCATGTGCACAACATGGTGGAATGAATGATTTTTCACGGCAGGTGGAATCGGAAAATCATGCGAAATTGGCGTCGTTAGTGAAGGGAAATGCAAGTATTTTGTCAACAATGAAGGGAAAGGAAGTCGGTGATCAGCACATATTTCAAAAGCAGATAACGTGATGAGGTGATTCTATGAGCTGATCGTAAATTGAGCACAGCCTACAAGTTAATGGAAGTAATTAAAAATGTGTTCCCAGATTCCAAAATTGCAGAAGATATTTAGAAACAATCTCTCTCTCTCTCTCTCTCTGTATGTCGTGCAATAGTAAATAACGGTAATTATAGTATATTGATGTGTCTACTATTTGTTATCGAGGGAATGGTGTATTTGGTCCAATTGCTGTTTCAATTGGTACATTTGTATTAATTACATGAGATTATTTTGAATCTAGTTGACTAGTTGAATTCCAGGAGATTTGTGAATCTTTTACTTACAGTGCAAAACTTTTGAAATTTATTTGAATTGTTTGAATCTCAATCCTAGGCGGTACATAAAATTATGTGAGTATCGGATAGTGTATACTATTTTTTTTAACAGAGGTGTTTTGAATCTGTATATCAGATAGATATAATATTTTTTTTTTCTTCAATTTGTTAATGTTAGTATAGAGTAATTGGATCAATTGCATTTTGAGAGCATGTGAGAATCATTGTATTTTTACATCATATATTTTTATTAACTAATTAAATTCATGAATTCCCATCTTTCACATATTGTTTGAGTTATTCATTTAATAAAAAATCCACTCTGTTTCAATTCTGCGACATACATTGTAGCATATATCAACATTTTACTTTAATATTTTATATAAATGGTCATTTTCACACATCAAGGGCTAGAAATATGGTGGCAGTACATGCCATGTCAGTTTCATATATATATATATATATATATATATATATATATATATATATATATATATATAATTTAAAATCTAATTGGCTTGTCATGCACAACCTTAAAAATAAGCTTGCGGCAAGCTTGCCACAACCTTAAAGATAAGCTTGCGGCAAGCTTGCAAATAAGCTTGCGGCAAGCTTGCCACAACCTTAAAAATAAGCTTGCGCAAGCTTGCCGCAACCTTACAAATAAGCTTGCGCAAGCTTACCGCAACCTTAAAAATAAGCTTGCGCAAGCTTGCCGCAACCTTAAAAATAAGCTTACGCAAGCTTGCCGCAACCTTAAAAATAAGCTTGCGCAAGCTTGCCGCGGTTTCAATTCTAAGCTTGCAGCAAGCTTAAATAACAAGCTTGCAGCAAGCTTGCCGCAACCTTAAAAATAAGCTTGCGATTTTGGTTTGGGTAGTAAAGCCTTAAATATGTAAACACAATTTTAAAAATTGCTGTATGGAATTAAATATGTAACAGTTCACCTATATATGCCAACATGCTTCCAAATTTGCACAAATCTGTCTGGCGTGAGCCTGATACAGATACAGGCAAATGTATCAGCAGGACCAAATCAATACTCCAAATCAATAGTCCAATTTAATACTCCAAATTACATTTATTTGTGTTGCACAAAAATAGCAGGAAAATATAGCAATAACTAGTTTCGATAGTACACAAATAATATAAATATTGCGTACTTCAAACACTTAAAAATGTGCAAAAGACAGTGATGTTATAGGTATTTCAATCATATGTACTGACTTGTATGTACAAATTTACTATAAAAAACTAAAACTATATTACCTTAGCAAAAGATGGACAATTTACTTGTCCATTGATGGGAGGGGTCTGATCCACAACAACAGCTGCTGAAACAATCTTTCCTGTAAGCCCGGCAGAATTCCTCGCCCATATACTCAGTAAATTAGGTCTGCCTACAATGAAAAGATAAAACATAAGTTCAATAAAATCATCTTTGCTTGGAAACATATTTTTATGAGTTTAGGAACCTTGCTATATTTTGTCTCTCTGTATACACAATTTAAAGTATCAAATGTAACTCTGCTTAACACATGTGTTAACATTAGATACGATACATATGAACATATAGGGACTCTCAGAATAGGTATAAAGAGATAACAATGCTTCATTTACATAATGTCATCAGATATAAAATATCTACTATAACAATATGTCAAAATTATTTCAAGACATCCTTGTTTGTCAATTTAATGATACAAATTACTGCTATCAGCCTTTCTGGATCAGACTCTACATAATACAATTTGCACTCTCCAGTATTATTTTTTAAAAAAAAACATAAATATACCTGAGGATTCTGGACGTATCAAGCTAATAGGCAGAGATGCATCCAGATTTGTTGACACAGCCATATCAGTCACGTTCCAAACGTCATCTCCAAAGGGGTATGTTCCTACAGAGATCCATGCATCATCTATGTTGTCAAGGATGCCATTTTCCAAAAGTTCTGTGTCATTGTAGTGCCATCTGGCTGTCAGTGAATCTGTGGAGCGCTGGTACAGTGTTAATACCTGATCTGATTCACTACCATTGAACTCAACATCAGCAAAACTGTAGTGAATAAAAATAGTACAATTTGATTAAAAACCAAACAAATCAAAGACTACTACACCAATACATAAAATCATGTAATTGTCTTTACTGAAAAAAAGAAAGCTCAATTCAAAAGACATAAAGATAAAAAAATATAGAGAAAGAAACCATAAAGTCCAAAGGAAAAAAATATCAATGAAAAATAAATCAGCACAGAAAGAGTTCATGACTGGGAACTGAGCCAATTCATTGAATAAAACAACAAATTAATATGTCAACTAAAACTGGTTTGATTACCTACAATTGTTTGAAAAACATTCCCTTTAAGGTCCTACATTGAAAGGTAAAACATATGTTGAACTTCTGGTAGCATGTGAGGATTTTATTTTAAAAAATTTTGTTGAACTATTTTCAAATCTGTGTTCTTCATCCAGCAATTTCCTGTTTACAATTAAAACACTACATTTTTAAATAAAACTAAAAACAAATATTGTACCTGTCCATAGTGATCTTTGGTGGTGTGACATCCACCATCAATCCATCTGTCATGGCTTCCAGTATTTTCCCAACATTAGTTACAGCTCTAATAGATGTGTAATACTGGGATCCATGCTCCAGGGAAATGACAGTTTGAGCAAAGCCTGAGCTGGCAACACCTATAAACATAAATTCTTGCTCAGTTATAATGTTTTTACAAGTGTGAAATTATGTTAGAATTTTAAAATGGTTCAAGCAACAACAAAAATGATTCTTTCATGTTCTAAGCTTTGTTCTTTTTCTTATTTAATAAAACCAGATAAAATTGAACAATTTATAATAAACATCATAGCAGTAGCTGTTGATTATAATAACACATAAACATCATACATAGCTATATTGTAAAATTAAAAGGAATGTCCTGAAACTGTAAATTTAATTAACAGCTCAATAAAATCTTGGAAGATTTATCACCCCTCCCCCCAAAATCCCCTTTAAGACCTAATCAATAAAAGTTCAAATGTAAAATTTTAGAATACTGTAAAAGGTATTGAAAGAATATAAAGATAAACATATGGTCAACATGTTTTATATAACACACATTCCCTCAAAACATAGTAGGCTTTCTGTACAATCATCAAAGAGATTTTTCAATGAGTTCACATCAAAAGACTTCTGTCTCACATGTGGTAGTGAGGATATTTCACAAAAGTGTTCCAGTCAGTAGGTATAACCTGGTTCAGGTTTACCCATTAGGAGGTATGCATATATCAATTATATATCTGTGATACAGAATAAGCACAATATCTTTTTAATTGTTAGGGTTAGCTCTGGTGTTTTCAGTTATGTATTTCACGATGTATAAAGAATATGCAGAGCAGCCTTTACTAGTTTATCTGCCCTTTCATTTCTCTTCATATCAATGTGATAAGACAGTCAGCAGTTCGAAAAATGTTTTTTTTGATTGCATGAGGAAATCATGTTTCTGTGCTATATCCCCTTCCAAATCATAGACAAGGGAAAAAAGTTTTTAACACAAAATCTTAAAACACTTAAATAAACTGAAAATGCATCAAAAAATGGATCCTATATTTGATTTTCATCAATTTTCCAGGAGTTTCCTGAAAAATGAATAATACTGCCAGTAATTTCTAAGAAAATTTGCTGGAGTTCTCTGGATAACTAGAAGAACTCCTGGTGTCCCTGTTTTAAGACCAAACCTCCTGTTTTTTCAAAATATGTTTCATTACTATCTCAAATTTCATAGTGTAATTAAAGTAATACCCATAAGAAAAACCAATATACCTTTGGTTTTTAAAATGTTTAAAAAGATACAGGGCCCAGTTTATTAGATCACAAATGACAAAACGAAATGACATTACCAAATGTTCTGAGATTACAAGTGCCATGGATGAAAAAATTATATTGTTTTGAAATCTCCAAACTGAAAGGGATTAATATATTGTCTAGTTAATGACAACTGAATACACAAGCTCAAAATTTTTAAGTATGATATCTCAGTTTTACAGAACCAATTGAAGAATTTGCTAACTGTACATTTTCAAACAAGATAGGTGCTTTTTAAATTAAATGCTACTAACTGTCAGGTGGTTTGGGTGAATAATCTGATTATTGAAAGATGATAAAGCTCATACAGTCACCGCTAAAGAAATGACTGAAAACTTCTTTTTTTTTTTACATTTTTTGAATATGTTCATTCATATTCTCATCCAAGGTTAAATATCACCCTCTGAATGGCACACAGGTTATCCTAGGTTAAATATCACCCTCTGAATGGCACACAGGTTATCCTAGGTTAAATATCACCCTTTAAATGGCATACAGGTTATCCTAGGTTAAATATCACCCTCTGAATGGCACACAGGTTATCCTAGGTTAAATATCACCCTCTGAATGGCACACATGTTATCCTAGGTTGAATATCACCCTTTAAATGGCACACAGGTTCATAATTCTGAGTTGTGTGTAACATGTCTTACTAGTAGTTCTATTATTATTATGTGATATCTACCAAAGGGTGCATTATTAACTTTTCAATTTTAAAGTTTATTTCCTTCATTGTTTTTCTTCAGAGACTGAAAGAAATAAAGAATATTGTTTCATTCATTATTTTCTTATTTTATTACTTTAAAACATTCTGAAATTATTTAAAATACAGATAAATGACCTGTTTGTAAAGATAAACCAATAATAAAAATATCCATTTTGCATTTTCCAATATATGTGATGCCATTGAAAATTAATGTTGGCATAACAAAGCATGTAACTTATTGTTAGTAAAGAATTTACCATTTCCTGCAACACTGTCTGTCTCTGTATGGACAATTCCAGTATCCATATATGGTTGGATATCCTCCCCACCCGCCACTGTGCCAATAGCCCACTCAAAGCCCATAATGCCATGCTGACTGCTTTCAAATCCAGAGAATGCCACAATTATGGTACTCATGTCAGACTGATAGTCGATGTCATATTCGAAGCCAAAGGATGGGCCATCTGTCACAATGCCTGTAATGTAAAACAGTATCACACATTATTCAATGCCAAATGATGGGCCATATGTCACAATGCCTGTTATGTAAAACAGCATCACACATTATTCAATGCCAAAGGATGGGCCATATGTCACAATGCCTGTTGTGTAAAACAGTATTACACATTATTTGATGCCAAAGGATGGGCCATCTGTCACAATGCCTGTTATGTAAAACAGCATCACACATTATTCAATGCCAAACGATGGGCCATCTGTCACAATGCCTGTTATGTAAAACAGTATCACACATTATTTGATGCCAAAGGATGGGCCATCTGTCACAATGCCTGTTATGTAAAACAGCATCACACATTATTCAATGCCAAACGATGGGCCATCTGTCACAATGCCTGTTATGTAAAACAGTATCACACATTATTTGATGCCAAAGGATGGGCCATATGTCACATAGCCTGTAATGTAAAACAGCATCACACATTAATTGATGCCAAAGGATGGGCCATCTGTCACAATGCCTGTTATGTAAAACAGTATCACACATTATTCGAAGCCAAAGGATGGGCCATCTGTCACAATGCCTGTTATGTAAAACAGTATCACACATTATTCGATGCCAATGGATGGGCCATCTGTCACAATGCCTGTTATGTAAAACAGCATCACACATTCTACTGACTTTATATAAACTGCTAAAACAAGAATAAGTATCCTTAGAGTTATGAAACTGCAAATTATTTGCAGTGTTAATGATTGTTAAGTGATTTTTTTGTCTATACTGTTCTTAGGTTTCATAAAGTTTTACAATAATTACAAGAAGCCCAGGGCTTTGGGAATCCCAAGACTAAAACGTTGCAGTATAATGTGTATCTTTATCCCAGGGTAAAAAGGCTGTACCAGTATGTCGTGGGATGAAATGTTCAAAATTATTCATCCCAAGTGTGAACAGAATATATGAAGAGGTTTATGAAACATAAGCAAATGAAAAATTTAACCAAAACATGAATACAAGTTGACCCAAATATCAAAGGAGTGAGAGAGTTTGTTGCAAAATGGATCATCTTTGCTTTAATATTTCTCAAACTATGAATAAACAGAAACTAAATTGTAACACAAATCTTCTAAGCCTGTGATATTAACTCCTAAGTCAAAATGGACAGCAGCCATAAATTGTTTAGCTTTTTAAAGATTAATTCCATAAATTATAATAATCCATTAAGGGGTTCAGGAAATAAAATAATAAAACGTTTTTGAAAAACACCAAATATTTAACAAAAAAATAAGTGTCACTTTATGAACTGTTTAAAGTTTCACAATACTTCATGCCAATTTGTATGAAAATAGGTTACATAAATATATCCAAGCATAAATCTTAAAAGAAGTGGAAAAGTGAACCATTAGCACGTCTAGCTTTCCCCCTCATCTGGGCAAGACAGAAATTATAACATCATGTTTTGTCATAATTCAGTTTACCATGTTATCAACCTGATACCAGCCTTATAATTGGGATTAATCAAACTTGGTTGATGCATTGCTTAAACTGTGTAACATGCATTAATGCAAAATCTAAAATTGTGATACTTGCACCTTTCTGTTACAAGTAAAATTCATCCTGTAGCAAGTACCATCATATATTTTCATTTCACAGCAAGTACAATCATATTTTTTCATTCTGCAAGAAGTAGAGTCAAATATTTTCATTTTGTAGTAATTACAATCAAATATTTTCATTCTGTTGCAAGTACAGTCATATATTTTCATTCTGAAGCAAGTACAGTCATATATGTTCATTCTGAAGCAAGTACAGTCATATATGTTCATTCTGAAGCAAGTACAGTCATATATGTTCATTCTGAAGCAATTACAGTCATATATGTTCATTCTGAAGCAAGTACAGTCATATATGTTCACCATGTGAGATGTGTTCTACCAAAAGTATCATCAATATCATTATTATTATTATTTTTATTTTACTTATCATTATAATTATCATTATTATTATTTTTATTATTATTTCTTGCATTTATCTGTTTCTGATAATGTCTCAACTTGTAAGTACGTATTTATGCCTGTAATGAATGTGTTAGTATATGTAGAAATGAATGTGTGTAGATATTTATCAGACTGTACCTGTGACATCCTCTGGGAGAACAATTATTGGGTGTGAAGTCACCACAGAGGAGTACTGCTCAGCACCATTCTTAGTCTTTATTGACACATAGTACACTGGGGACTTCTCCGTTTCATTGGTAGTCTGCAGGTTCAGGTTCTCGATATAGAAGTCTCTCAGATCACCCTCTAGATATATCCAGTCCAGGATACTGCTCTCACCTGCTTGTATACATGAATAGTGTCATGAAAAATCATGTTTGTTAACTCACATAAAAAATTAATTAACCAAGGTAGGGGCTTTTAAAAAAGTGTCATTACATCATGTAAAAACATGTTTCCAGCATAAATTCTGAGGTCATATATATGCTGGTTTTATTCAGTTTAATGCCATGTTTCTTCACATGATAAGCTATACATATTGGCCAGGATATATAGTGGTAGAAGAACCGATGAAAATCATATAGGAAGAATCACTGACCCATGAGAAGCCACTGGTAATGTTTCTAACATACTCATGTTGATCCAGTTGAGTCTCCTACAGAAAGAGGTGAGATGTTTATGTGATCTATAAATGTATGTGTCTTAGACTAGTCAAGCCACATCAGGCTCCAGTCCTGGACATTACAAAAAAAGTCTCAATAGTGTGTATGTCCTCAATGAAATAATGTCTGGTATAAATGTCAAGAATACTAACAAAATAGGATGTCGAAAATATTACCAGTTTTAGGAAAAAAATACCATGCAATGATGATGCAAGCTTTACCAATAACAGATAGTACATGATATACAAATTTTTCATGAAAGAGCAGAAGTTGTTACCAATATGGTCACTGTACTCGGCTGCCTGTAATCAAAACACTGGATGAATAAAAACTGGGTGTATTATTATGAAAGTGTATTAAGCTATGGTTGCTGACAATAATGAGTGTGGAATCTTTAGTGTTCAGAAGGATGTGACAGCAATGCCTAGAGTTTGTTATTCAAGGGTCATAACTGTATAAAATATGGGTGGAATAAGTTTCTCACTATAGTAGCATCTGCTAAGATGTTTCACATAAAATTTGGTTTAAATCTAATAATCTAAGTCTGGAAGCTAGATTGCATGTAGGCATATTAATCAATGGCATTTCAGGACAATCCTGAAAGTTCACCTCTAAAAATGTAAAAACTGCCAAATTTGAAAAATAAAATTAAAAAATACTGCACATACTCATGTATCAAACCATTTTTGCATAAAAGCTCATCTGTGGGTAAGCTGACACTGCACACGGAATAGGCAAAACACTAAAAAGTGCATGACCTGTGTATAAGCTTACCAATAAGGCATACTTATGCTAAGATGATCAAGGGACACAACTTTAAGAAATATGCACTGATGATGATTATCACTACACTCATCTGAGCTATTGTTGTGACAAAGCTTCATAGTGCATTTGGTTAACATCTCAAAACAAGATTTCCTTGAAACGTGATGCCTCAGCTACATGCATATGCTTTTATGCATAGCTCCTGTATCTGTTATTAACAAATGTTTACACACACACCTTTACCATTGTTATCCATGATGTTTCAAAATGTGTTAGAGGCAAGACAGCAAATCAATGCAGAAACTTTAGTACAGTAATATTTAAATCAACAACTGATTATGAAGATATGTGACTATCAGAGAGCTTAACACAAAACTTCAACATTGTTTAGAAGGATGAAAAACACCATCGACTTTAGCAGTGAGACAGGCAAAACAAGACCTCCTGGCATATCAGGTTATTACTTTTAGTCCCATTTTAATACTGTGCCTCAGTTTCAGTTCAAAGGCAGCAACACATGTGGAAGATAAGTGATTTTCAGAAACTTTAAACTACATAGAACAAAGCTTTCTGGTCAAGCAGGTGAGATGAGCAAGGCAGGAAATCATAGCATATCAGCATACAATCTTTAGACCAATGTCATTATTATACTAAGGGTCAGCTGAAGGCAGCCAGAGGTGTAGAAGATATGTGACTTTAAAGAAACAAACATCATTGCAATATTTTAACGCTGTTAAACATTGATTCCTAAACATGTGAGACTGGCACACGTCTTTGCTTATTACATCATAAAAGCATAGACATTAGACCTATTGTAACATTAAAACAAGTTTGATGCAGCAAATGATGTTATAGTAGAAGGTATGCTTAAAAAAAATTACCATTGATGGCAGTGGTGAAGTGACTTTTATCTCACCATACTTAGCAGGCAAGACAATAAATGGGTATTTTACAGCATTCGCATGGTGAAAAGATGCAAAGCAACATGGACACCTGGTCAGTGACTATTTCCATTTTCTTCCCTTCAGCAGAGGAGATAATTATTGTAAACCATAACAAATCCCCCCAAAACATTTTACTAAATTTTGCAAGTTTAAAAGAAATTGGCATATACTTTTACCCACCATAAAATGTTTGTGATCAAGAGATCATAATGAACATGTTACAAATGCAGATGACTGTCCAGACAGATGGCTCTAAAACCAGAGATACAATTAGACACTGTTTTGTTGTTATGCAAAACTGAGATGATGTTTTGTCTACAACTGTGTTTAAATATCACTGACTGTTGACAGGGTTGATTTTATTTCCAGTTGTATAATCTTGTGTTGAAATAAACAAACATTATTTGTTTATATGGTATAGCATGAGAACACATCTCGTGTCTTTTAAAAATGTAAAACGTTTCATTTTCACACATTGTGAAGTTGAAGAAATGGTAAGTTGTTGCTTATAAAGTGTGAAAATCAAGATTTGTTAGCATGTTATGATGCTAAAATATTGTGATTCTGAACATAAAACCAAAGTATATAAGACAGTTTCTGCTTTAAAACTATTACAGACTTAAGAAGCAATTTTTAAAAATGGTTATTTGAAATTGAAAGTAGTTCTACATAAGCTATGGATATATTTTTCATGTGCCATTGTGCTTGGCATGTCAAAAAGGAAAAGTATGCCAGAATGATAACATATACAACTTTTATCTCATGGTTTCTTTTACCAAATCGTCTTATTATCCACAAAAATTAATATTTTTAGAGTATCTTGAAAAAATTTTAAAGTATCTATTTCTTGAAAAATTAATAACCTTTATCTGTTCCTACAGCAACCATGGCACCTTGTATTCCAGACTCATGGTCCGAAGTAAACCATGAGATTTTGATGCTGGTGTGATCCGACTGATACACAAAGCCTTCTACAACATCTTCATCCTCTCCTGCCATCACACCAACATGGATCCAATGGATCTGTACAAGGAGAACCAAATACACATTATATTTAAATTTACCACATGTTAAGATAATTGTATGTGGTTATCCAATACCAGCATAACAGATTAAACTGGTTGGAAAAGATTTACAATGAAAGTATATAAGTTTATATACTTCAGCAACTTAAAGATAACAGCACAAATATCTGTCAGTTACAGTAAATATCAGCTGTATCTTGATAAGCTTGAACAAAACTTCTTGGGAACATACATAAGGACTTTATCTGTTATATGCACAGGTCATAGTGGCATGTAAGCAATTTATATATTATGTCATATGAATCAAGAAACTATTTAACTAAATCTATCCTTGGAGTAGACTAGGCCATCATAGATATTCTAATGAAAGCTTAAGCTGCTTAAAAGCATTGTTTGATGAAAAATTGTATGAAACATCTAGATGAACTGGTTGTTAGTGACAAATACAAGTATAAAATGAATATATGTCAAATAATTTAAGTCTAAGGTAAAGCTTACAACTGGTGGGGTATTATCCACAATGACCCCATTTGTATCATAGGCTGCAACAAAACCAGCTTGATTCACTGCCCCTACTCGCAGGCTGTAGTGAGCACCAGCTGATAGATGAAGTCCAGTCTGGGTGTAATAAGTTATACTTGTATTATTCTTCAATTCTACCCAGGAACCATCAAGTGCTGAAAACAAATCATCAAATCATGATTAAAAAGATGGAAATCACATTAAACATCACTATACATTTACATCATATAAGTCCATTTGACTAACAGCTTTCATCTATTCTACTTTGGTCTTAAGAAAACATACTGAAGACAGAAGAGAAATGCAAACACTATATTCCCATTTTGTGGCTATTGTACACTAATGAGTTTAGTGACTGGATTAATGCATGATCAAGTGTAGACCTGAGTAAAGTTTCATCAAAATATTTGATGGGATTATAAACTGACATCCTGGATAAAGAAATAGGCCACTAACTTGTCTTATCCTTGGCTCTGACCATCACCTTGAAACCAGGGCTACAACTAATATAAACTAAAATATATCATCAGCTAATGTTTCATTAAAATATATTCACTGTTTCATGAATAGACATCACTGAATTATATTTTCAAAAATCCTGACCTTAACCTGGAGGCAGATGGTGTGGCTAAATCAGTGTTTATACAGAATTCTGAATGCTAAATTCAAAAGACTTTTCCCAAACTTTCAAAGACCACATACATATATTTCCAAGACCTATTGTGGCTAACATTTTGTATTCAAATTATGTTATATGAGAAAACGATGAATGCAAAATACTACAATATCGTTTAATGATGAAATGAAAATGAACGGGTCATTAAAAAGAAGAAACCAGTAAAATTTGACTATATCCCAATCTAACAACCTTGAACAATTTTATATGTGATTATGGAACAAAATTGAAATGTTTGAGTTTATTTCAATTTTCAAAGAATTTTAAAGACCTCAGGGTAACCTATCCAATTGTTCTCATATAATTTGCATGTACACAGCAACACCTGCTTGTTTATTTACCTGGATGGATTTGATGCCTGGAACCCTCCTTTAGCTCATAGACTTGAATTTTGTAATGGTCAAGACCTGACTCATCATCCACAAATTTGAAATTGGCTGATAAGGCAGAATTGTTCAACTGAAAAATCGTTAATCAAAAAAACTTTCATCACATCATTTACAGACTATACCCGCCACATAAATGAAAGACCATTCCTTTGGTCTTGGCATACACAAATAATTCAGTACATTAAGTATTGCCTATATGATAGTTGATATTGTACCTAATTTCATTACATATATTATCTCTAAGCATCCATGGATCAAGAGAAAAACAAAATCACATTTGTGATCATGAAACGAGACATACCAACACATGCACACATATAAACACAAATTCAAAATATAAAATTAACTATTAACAATACACATCTAACATTCAAACATTTAACAGGTCCAAAAATAGTTGCAAGTGTTACATTCTGATCATCCAGGGGAAACAAAATACATTAATTAAACTTCTAAACAAGATGGATATTTTAGATTTTTTAGCATATTAGTATCTATTAAACGGAAATTAACCTTATAATGTCCATCTTGATGTGCTAGGCTTAATAAAATGTATGTTTAATGTGAGTCAGGATTTGTAGGTAGGTAGGAAAATGGGTACATACATAGTTGGACATGTGCAAGAAATACCTATCTGTTATGTATCTACATATCAATCAATCAATCATCCATTACCTATCTGCTGGTGCAATGAAAATGGGGCATCATATCAATAAAACTGAATAAAAGTTTTCCTATGCAAATTGAAATCTACCTGAAATTCAATATCAGATTTATCGTTGTTGCCATCTCCAAGATAGAGCAGAGTTGGTGGTGTAAGATCAACAATAAAACCATCAGTATCTCTTTCGACTGGGTTTAAAGCACCATTGAAAGCTCGGACTATGGATTTGACTCTGTCCTTATGATGTAAGTGGAAATTCTTCCATGATGCAGTGCTTGTATCATTCTTGAATGTTGTCCAGTTCCTTAGAATTTCCCATTCCCTGCCATCATGTCTGAGGAATGCAATATTTAATAAATAAATTATAACTAGGACACAATATGGAGGGGTTAATCTGTTATATAGCTAAAGTGAATTGCAAGAAATAGCTGGTATTTGCAGCTAATTATTGTCATGAAAAATCATTAATTACTGACCAGAATTTACTGAAACTACACATAATAGACAGTCAAATTTAGTATCATTTCAATAGGACCATAAGAAAGTTGGAATTTTAACATAAATACATTGTAAGACAATGCCATTATCAGCCAATTCCAGGGAGATAATCTATGGCATGACAATGCCCTTACAGGCCAATTGCTTAGATCTAATATATGACACAGCTATGCCGTTTCCAGCCAATTTCAGAAATGTAATCTATGACAATATAATACCCTTATCAGCCAATTCCATAAACACAATCTATGACATGATAATGCCCTTACCAGCCAATTTCTGAGCTCAAATCTATGACACAACAATGCCCTTACCAGCCAATTTCTGAGCTCGAATCTATGACACAACAATGCCCTTACCAGCCAATTTCTGAGCTCAAATCTATGACATGACAATGCCCTTACCAGCCAATTTCTGAGCTAGAATCTATGACACAACAATGCCCTTACCAGCCAATTCCAGGTATATAATCTATGACATGACAATTTATTAGCAGCTGATTTCAGTGATTTAATCTAGAACTTGACCAAGTCGTTCTCAGCAAATTACATAAAGACAAACTATGGAATGACCATTCCACTGTAGTCTACTTTTGCATGTGATTAGTTGTACACTTTAAGAGGAATACTCCAATCACATTTCAAAACTGAACATTGTCTGAAAAACTAAGCCAAATGCAATTCTCAATACTGAACCATACACTGACCTTGATAATGATAATGCAATCTGAGATGTGACACACATATGATGTCTATACTTTGCAGATGAGAGTAAGTATGTTGCTGAAGACAGTGAATCAGTAGGGAAATGTTACATATGTCTCATTATTTGTCATTCATTGCTATTCTTGATAAAAGAAATTTACATAAACTTACGGCAGTCTGAGTATCTGTACATCATACTGGCGGATGTGAGACTCTGGGTCATGGAACCCTTGCCATTGTAGATCTACTGTAGATTGTGCAGAACTAAATTGTACATCTTTAAATCCAGTCCTATTTCCATCTGCCACCTCCCCAACCTCAGGCTTTGTCAAGTCCACAATAACTGCAGAACATATTTTGAAGTATATTTTTGTGCTTGGAAACATTTTCATGTTTTATGGTTTTATTATTTTATCCTAATAAAACTGTTGAACTTGAATAAGCAACAATGTAAGAATGAATATAGAAAAAAAATAAACAACTATAAAGGCCTATCTAGGTTAAATTTTGATAAATAAAAGTGAAATTAAATTCTTTTGTAAATCAAAAACTGACACATCAACAGTACTGTGAACAGCACATTATACACCTGCCTCATGTGTATTAGTCCTGTAGGCAGGCACTAGTATGGGTAGTGTAGCACTATGACATCACTATGGAGATTATTATCAGGTCCCTATGACCTTGACCTTTGGTTTGTAACTAAAATTAATGTGCAGAAAACTGTTTTGTTACTAGATTTTTACCATGATTATGACTTTTACACCAAAAAATGTATGGCTTTCTGTATTACCCTATGCATAAGCCTTTACAATGTATGGCTTTCTGTATTACCCTATGCATGAGCCTTTACAATGTGTGGCTTTTTGTATTACCCTATGCATAAGCCTTTACAATGTTTGGCTTTCTGTATTACCCTATGCATGAGCCTTTACAATGTGTGGCTTTCTGTATTACCCTATGCATGAGCCTTTACAATGTGTGGCTTTCTGTATTACCCTATGCATAAGCCTTTATAATGTATGGCTTTCTGTATTACCCTATGCATAAGCCTTTACAATGTATGACTTTCTGTATTACCCTATGCATAAGCCTTTACAATGTATGGCTTTCTGAAATACCCTATGCATAAGCCATCCATAAAGTTTGGTCAATGAACTTGCTCTAAAACAAACATTATTTTGCAAAACCCATATTTCTGAAAGTAACAATTACTTTTACCTTTGATATTCTGACGCCCAAATCAAGAGACTTCTTCCATGCTTAAAGTGAAAGCCACTGCCAAACAGCTGTCAATGTATAAAGCTAATAAATGAAGACATTATGCAGTCATTGTGAGCTATAGATCTCTGACCAAAAATCCATGGGCTTCTTGCTCACATAAAGTACAAGTGATCTACAAAATTCTCTCCAGATCTGTGATGTAGAACCTATTTTCTTCCGCCATAATTAATTTCTTTGTGCCACAGTATTCTTGCCCACTGACCATAACTGCTGCTAAATCAATCAGCTTTCCTCTCACCCAACATGTAAGTCATCCCAAAATTTGCTAGGCAGATATAAAAAAACTAAATGTTTTGTGTGAGAATATTTTTTTCTTTCTTTCAGTCACAATGTCTTTGGCCTTTAAACTCCAAAATCAATATACTTCTTTACTCCAAGTGCAAGTTGTCCAAACAGTTTGGTCATGGCTGTGACATATCACTAAGGTTACTGGGCATAAACTAGCTTACTTCTTTGAATCAAAGTAACCTTGACCCTTGACCTTTTGACATCTGAATAAACATACATTTTCCTTACCCCATGATCATTAGTCTAGTTTCTTATCCAAAGTGCAAGCTATCCACAATGTTTGATATGCGTGAACAGCTTTTTTATTTTACAGAAATTAAGCTGATAACAGTCAGATAGAAGGACAACATCAAGACATAATATGCTCTGCTATATGGTGGGAATATACACAATTAAAAGTATATATAATGTCTCTTTTCTTGAATTCTTGTTAATATTAATTAACCAAATTAAGTTACAGAACATCATCCTAATCATAAATTAAAGAGATAGCTTTAAAATCGCATTATGATATTTCTCTATTTCAATTTCTGACTAATTTCTGACTAATTAAAATATTCATATTCTACATAAACCATATTAATATTGGAAATACATAATAAAGCCTCACCTCCATCTGATACAGCCGAAACATTTCTCTGTTTAATGGCCCTGTTGTAGGCCCATACAACTGTGAAGTACTTGTGTCCATGCTGAAGCTGTTTATCATCTTGTAAAGCAAGGCAAGTCTCATGCATGTATGACTCCACCAGTGTGAGGTTTGCTATGTCTGTTTGGCCTGAATTTGTTCCAACACCAACGGCATATTTACCAATGCCAGATTCAGGATCAAAGAAGTTCAACCAATTAGCACAGATCTGGAAGTGAAAGAGGACAAAATAAAGTGGACAATAATTGATTATGATAGGACAGTAGAAACAATGGTCATACATTAAACTTATCAGTGATGGAAGAAACATCATTTATTCTGCAATTGTTCCATTACATTAATGACATTAAATATTAATGTAGTATGCAAATACAGTGATCTCTCATTGTCTATGGGAGTCATCTGATTGTACTGTGATATTAGGTAAGTACTAGGACATATATAAGGCAATAATGTAGCTAACGATTCGTCACTGTAACACTGTTTAGGGTGTATCATGCAAGTGTACTGTGATGTAGGTGAGTACTAGGACATATATAAGGAAATAACGTAGCTAACGATTTGTCACTGTAACACTGTTTAGGGTGTATCATGCAAGTGTACTGTAATATAATAGGTGAGTACTGGGGAATATACTAGGTATCAATGTGGCATATGGCATAGATAGTGATCTCTCACAATAACACTGTTTAGGGTTTATCATACCAGAGCACTGTGATATAGGTGAGTACTGCAGAATATACTAGGCATTAATGTGGCATATGGCATAGATAGTGGTCTCTCGTTATAAAACTGTTTAAGGACGTTATGCAAGTGTGCTGTAATATAGGTGAGATCACATGATACTGGGGTACTTTATGTAAAAATATATGACTATACTCATGTTATTGAGTCAATTTATATTGAGAGACCATTGTTTATGTAGAGAAGCAAAAAATATAAAAACCGATTTTGTGTTATCTATTTTTTGTTCAGACTTTAGCAGAAAATGCATTCATAGATGAATATTTTGATGCACAGAACATCTTACCATGTTCAGTATGTTATTTTAATCTTGTGGACAAAAACCAAAAAGTTAATTAATTTACTCTCATTATGATATCTGTAAAATTATTACATTCTTTACTGCCTTTGATGAGGAATTAGTTACTTCAAGCATCTGCTTACCTGGTCTTTGTCCTTTGTAAACATGAGATCACTTTTATAGATTGAACCATCATACACTGTTCCTGCTTCAGGAGGAGTAATATCAACAATTATGGCCTGGTCTGCATGACCTACAGTACGCAGTTCAACTGTAGATACATAGAATGCAATAATAACTATCAAGTTTAAGTTTTTAATATTTTTGTTTACTAGACACATGTAAAGTCAACAGGCATCAATTTATGGATTATTATATTTTGTTATGAACAATAAACCAGCAATCAAATGGATGATTTCATTAAAAATATTTTCAATTGAGTAGTTTGAGGAAATAAAAAAAATTCATCTTTATGGCTGTGAATTTAACTTTCTTGTTGAGTAAGAGTTATGTAAGATTTATGACTGTTTACTGAAAGCTTTGTAAGACCCACAGTGGATGGCTGACTGTGTTTATTCAGTAGTTTGACAAGAATCTGCTAGTCGATTCAAAAGAAATTAAATACTTTGTGTTGCTAGGATGGCCAAATTTATGTGTTCACAGATACATGTAAAAATGGATTCGTGTAGCAAGCTGCAAACTTCCAACTAGGCATTCTAGCCAATCAGAATCTGAGAAATTTACAAACCTACCAGCAAGGGGAGTAATATCTCAGACAGACAAGGGGACAGTAAAACAGCTAGCCAGTACCTGGTAAAAATTAATCGGTGGTTCCTGACATTTTGAAAGGAGTGGAGGATATGAGAATTTAAAAATAATTATAAGAGAAAGATCCAAATGAGAGACTTGTAATAAGAGAAAGTGGAATTGGACTGGAAAAGAAGTAGGGAACTTGAACAGGACGTTCTCAGGGTACACATAGAGACAGCACTAAACTTTTTATGAGGAAAGGAGGAAGGGTCCTTCTAATTCTGTTTTCTTCTTTTTCCTGGAGAAAATTCTGAAAATTATGTTTTCCTTTTCAACATAATTAGAAGCTGAATATTATGAAGATGAAATAGAGTGATAGCAGCAACTGTTTGTGCAATTCAATATGGTGGTTGAAAACTGTCATGGTAGCCTCGAATTTGAATGAACCAATGATATTTTAGAACCTCATTCCTATATACATGATACATCTCTATCAGGATGGAACCAAGTGCCCATTTTAAAACGAAAAATGCAAGGAAATGTTTAATTACATTATTCTAAAAAGACATATTTTTAGCAAGAAAAACAAACATTTGTATTCAGGTCAAAAATACAGGAGAACACCGGAAAAAACGAACACTTGGCAGCTATGTATCATTCCTTCAGAATCTTGGCACACCCAGTAGTGTAACCTTCATCAACACAATTTTGGGGGTAATTTTTGAGTACAAAATACATCAATTTTGGTTGGATTAAGAAACAAAGCTTTATACTTCCTGTCCTTTAGTACTTTTCTAATTATATTTGGTCTAGAACTGCTTAGCTTACATAATATATCCTATGAAATGATTCAGATTTCTGTAATTGATCTTGATTGAAATTCATTTATGTGATATTTTTTGCAGTTTCAGAATTTTGGCTATTTTGAAAAATAGCTTTGATTTCGCATTTTATGTGGGAAAGACATGAAGATAAATCTACTGATTATTATAGTCATTAATTGGTTTGTATAACCTGATTATTAAAGTCATTAATTGGTTTGTATAACCTGATTATTAAAGTCATTAATTGGTTTGTATAACCTGATTATTAAAGTCATTAATTGGTTTGTATAACCTGATTAATGAGCATATTATTTATTTAATTCCAAACACTATTCTCCACATACTTTACACTTATTATATTTAGTTTGACAGTCAAACTTATTTTTAATTAGTTTTAAATAAGACAAGAGTATGAATCTAATTAAATTGAAATATTTATAAATTAATTTTCTTTTTGATAATGGATTTATAACTGGTTTCTTTTGTTCCAGCAAAACATACAGGAGGCACTTTTATCATGAAGTTGTCTCCCACTGATACAATGTAGAACGTTGCAATATTTTCCTATGACCTCAGAGTAATCACAGAACCCAGATATACATTCTCATAAATCTGCCTTCCATAGATACCAAGTATATTTACATGGAATGGGTTATAAAATAATGATGTTTTGACTATCCTTTTAATATTTGTATAAATATCAGGTTCCAGCATTTTCATAATTTATTATTATAGTTACTCAGACTTAGAAAATATCTGTCAATGTCACTAACCATTATTAACAGCTCTAACTTTGATCCAGGCTGGGACTCCATTAGGGATTTCAAATGTATGAGTGATATTTGGTCCATATGGATATCTCTGCCACTCCATCAGATTGCAGTCTCTTGTTGATTCGCCAAGACACAAATCTAACTGAGCTATGCCTGAATCTGGATCACTGAAAATACAGATAAAAATGTACAAGTCTGTACCTCTGAGAGAATAGCTTTGTGTTAAATGCATCAGGTTTTTAAAACAAACAGAGAATATGACATCAAGGCATGTAGAAAATGACCAAGATCATTGCCAAATAGCATTCATGAGTACTTTTCTCTATTACTTTTACATTCAACATCGCATTCCCTCAATATCTTGGAAACTGTAACATAAAGAACCAAATGTAAATTTTTAAAATCGTATCACACATTTTAAATTTTCTCTAACCAAAACAAATATAATATAAAAATTGAAAAACTTTACATAAACAAAATACATGTGACTACCTGTATTGTCAAAACTGTTTGAAAAGCATGTAGCCATTCAGGTCTATAAATTTTTTGAAACAAACTCTCTATTTCATAAAGCACAATCAGGATTTAGAAAGTACCACTCATGCCAAACAGAACTTACCAAATTAATTGATCTTTGGCTGAAGGAAATGGATAATGGGCATATGACTGGGATTGTTTTCCTTGACTTCAAGAAAGCTTTTGATCTTGTTGATCATGAAATTCTGCTGCAAAAGTTGAACTGTTACAGGTTTGACAATCCTTCTTTAAACTGGTTTAGATCATACCTAAACCAAAGGTCTCAACAAGTAAGCATTGGCAATATTAGCTCTCAAACTCGCACTATTCATTCAGGAGTCCCTCAAGGCTCAGTTTTAGGCCCTCTCCTCTTCCTTATCTATGTCAATGATCTACCATTTAATAATGAATCCACCAATACAGAATTGTTTGCAGATGATGCAACCTTGTATACATCTAGTTCTGATACTGAAGTTATCCAAACAAGATTAAACTCAGATCTTATTAGAGTCCAAAACTGGGCACAACAAAATAGGATGGTAATTAATGAAGGTAAAACAAAATGTATGATTCTGGGGACGACACAAAAGCTACACAAGTCAGGAAACCCAAAACTATCTCTTGCAATAAATAATTATCCATTAGAAAATGTCAATCATGAAAGGCTTGTAGGTGTGTCCATAGATAATAATTTATTATGGAATGACCATATTGATAAGCTTTGTAAAACACTGTCATCCAAAATTGCCCTTCTCAGTAGAATCAAGAAATATTTACCTATGGAAACTCGCAATCTATACTACAAGACGCATATTCTTCCAACAATGGATTACTGTTCTAATGTATGGGGAAACTGTGCTAAATCTGAGCTTGACAGGATTTATAAACTCCAGAAACGAGCAGCACGTGTAATTTTAGATACATCTGTTGACCATCCCTCAAAAGCATTATTTACAGAACTCAAATGGTTCACAATATATGACAGGATAGATTTTCACAAGGCAGTTCTTTTATATAAATGTCTACATGGAACTGCACCAGAGTATCTTCAGGACTTATTCAGGCCTTTTTCAACACAATACCAGTTGAGATCAATCTCACATGGAAACCTTCTAGTACCAAAACCAAGAACAGAGCAATTCAAAAAGAGTTTTCAATACTCTGGTACAGTTCTGTGGAATAAGCTTCCACTACATGTAAAATCGGCTGAAAATATTAGAGTATTTAAGAAGAAATATCAGGAGCATGCATGTGTTTCTAACAGATAATGGAATTTAGTATTTTAATACGGAACATGCTAATATAAGCACTAATTATTGCTTCTTCACACAATGTGCATTTGTTATACTTTCATTAAGAGGGCCTCAAGGGAGAATAGTCCTTGACTAATGAGTCACCCTCTATAAATAAAGCATTATTATTATTATTATTATTATTATTATTAACCAACAGACAAATACCCAAATACAGTCTATGATTTTCTTAAAAACAAACAATTCAGTTTAGTTAAGCTTCTACTATTTTAGATACCTTGTATTGTGCTCTGCATAAATGAGGAATGTTTCCTCATTGTATTTGATGTTGAAGATCTCATACACAAATGGAGGAGATGTATCTACAGTGTAAGGTGTTGTATGACAGATCGTAGTGGCCAGAGGTCCACCATACTGAACATTGTTTAATGCTCGCATGGTGATGTAGTATGTTCCATCTGTAATAATAATAATAATAATAATAATAATAATAATAAGTATAGTAATTATAATTGTTTCAAAAAGGTTACTCTTAAAAGGGTTAAGCACAATAACAATGAGAATTTGTGAAAAGACAGTGTGATATTGTATAAATCTTTCTCAAATGTCTTAAATTCAAATTTCATTACATATAACTGAATATAACATGTCAGCTCAATCCATGTCAATTATATCCAGTGACAGTTTTGTGGTAATGTGAATAGTATATACATGTATAAAACCCATATACATGAGCAAAATTATAAAACTACAATCAATACTCACAGAGCCAATACCTTTTTCAACTTCCAAAATAATCTTTTAAAGTCTTTGCCCTGCATTTTACCAATCATCTAACATCTTATGTAAACTGTAGAACCCATATGCCATTGAATTTATATCTGAAAACCTCCCCATCAGACATCCTATATGCCATGCATGTCAAACACATCTCCCATCAGGACAAGCAATAAGCTTGTTTGAGTCATACATACTAACCTAACAGCTGGAGAACTCATATGGGCACTTGTAGTGCATGTTAATTAAATTCAAAGTAAAATACTGGATCATGTTTTTACATGCATGAAATTTAACAATATTGCCAGATAATACTTAAAAACCAACAATGTCCAATTAGGTTAAAATGCAGAGTTTAGACATATCTGCATAATATATATATATATATATATATATATATATATATATATATATATATATATATATATATATATATATATATATGGCTGTCAGAATAAAAAAGGAATTGCTTGCTTGTCCTTTTTAAGGGAATTTGACTATAGTAACAATACTACAATTGATGTAGTATTAATACTACAAAGCTATCCCCCTAAACCCATGTAGTAACATTACCCTATGTTCAGGCACTAATTTTATGATCTCCAAAACCTGATGTAGTAACAATACTACAACTGATGTAGTATTAATACTACAAAGCTATTCCCCCCAAACCCATGTAGTAACATTACCCTATGTTCAGGCACTAGTTTTATGATCTCCAAAACCTGATGTAGTAACAATACTACAACTGATGTAGTATTAATACTACAAAGCTATCCCCCTAAACCCATGTAGTAACATTACCCTATGTTCAGGCACTAATTTTATGATCTCCAAAACCTGATGTAGTAACAATACTACAACTGATGTAGTATTAATACTACAAAGCTATCCCCCCCAAACCCATGTAGTAACATTACCCTATGTTCAGGCACTAGTTTTATGATCTCCAAAACCTGATGTAGTAACAATACTACAACTGATGTAGTATTAATACTACAAAGCTATCCCCCTAAACCCATGTAGTAACATTACCCTATGTTCAGGCACTAATTTTATGATCTCCAAAACCTGATGTAGTAACAATACTACAACTGATGTAGTATTAATACTACAAAGCTATCCCCCTAAACCCATGTAGTAACATTACCCTATGTTCAGGCACTAATTTTATGATCTCCAAAACCCGATGTAGTAACATTACCCTATGTTCAGGCAACAATTTTATGATTTCCAAAACCTGATGTAGTAACAATACTACAACTGATGTAGTATTAATACTACAAAGCTATCCCCCCAAACCCATGTAGTAACATTACCCTATGTTCAGGCACTAATTTTATGATCTCCAAAACCCGATGTAGTAACATTACCCTATGTTCAGGCACTAATTTTATGATCTCCAAAACCTGATGTAGTAACAATACTACAACTGATGTAGTATTAATACTACAAAGCTATCCCCCCCAAACCCATGTAGTAACATTACCCTATGTTCAGGCACTAGTTTTATGATCTCCAAAACCTGATGTAGTAACAATACTACAACTGATGTAGTATTAATACTACAAAGCTATCCCCCTAAACCCATGTAGTAACATTACCCTATGTTCAGGCACTAATTTTATGATCTCCAAAACCTGATGTAGTAACAATACTACAACTGATGTAGTATTAATACTACAAAGCTATCCCCCTAAACCCATGTAGTAACATTACCCTATGTTCAGGCACTAATTTTATGATCTCCAAAACCCGATGTAGTAACATTACCCTATGTTCAGGCAACAATTTTATGATTTCCAAAACCTGATGTAGTAACAATACTACAACTGATGTAGTATTAATACTACAAAGCTATCCCCCCAAACCCATGTAGTAACATTACCCTATGTTCAGGCACTAATTTTATGATCTCCAAAACCCGATGTAGTAACATTACCCTATGTTCAGGCAATAATTTTATGATTTCCAAAACCTGATGTAGTAACAATACTACAACTGATGTAGTATTAATACTACAAAGCTACCACCCCCCCAAACCCATGTAGTAACATTACCCTATGTTCAGGCACTAATTTTATGATCTCCAAAACCTGATGTAGTAACAATACTACAACTGATGTAGTATTAATACTACAAAGCTATCCCCCCCCAAACCCATGTAGTAACATTACCCTATGTTCAGGCACTAGTTTTATGATCTCCAAAACCTGATGTAGTAACAATACTACAACTGATGTAGTATTAATACTACAAAGCTATCCCCCTAAACCCATGTAGTAACATTACCCTATGTTCAGGCACTAATTTTATGATCTCCAAAACCTGATGTAGTAACAATACTACAACTGATGTAGTATTAATACTACAAAGCTATCCCCCTAAACCCATGTAGTAACATTACCCTATGTTCAGGCACTAATTTTATGATCTCCAAAACCCGATGTAGTAACATTACCCTATGTTCAGGCAACAATTTTATGATTTCCAAAACCTGATGTAGTAACAATACTACAACTGATGTAGTATTAATACTACAAAGCTATCCCCCCAAACCCATGTAGTAACATTACCCTATGTTCAGGCACTAATTTTATGATCTCCAAAACCCGATGTAGTAACATTACCCTATGTTCAGGCAATAATTTTATGATTTCCAAAACCTGATGTAGTAACAATACTACAACTGATGTAGTATTAATACTACAAAGCTACCACCCCCCCAAACCCATGTAGTAACATTACCCTATGTTCAGGCACCAATTTTATGATTTCCAAAACCTGATGTAGTAACAATACTACAACTGATGTAGTATTAATACTACAAAGCTACCCCCCCACCCAAACCCATGTAGTAACATTACGCTATGTTCAGGCAATAATTTTTTGATCTCCAAAATCTGATGTAGTAACAATACTACAACTGATGTAGTAGCAATACTACATAATTTGCCAACAATATGGAGATTAACATGGATGAAACTCTAGTGCACTTTGATCTTGATGGACTGATGATAAAATGGGGGTTAAATGTGTGAGAATTAGCATGACTGGTGCAGATTGATAAAAAAATCTGACTTTGGTCCTTACAGTTTCCACTTCAAGAGATGTGTTGCCTCCAACGATAATTATTCACGACATGAGAAAGGTTAACAAATATTCATGCACCGAATTAATGGATCATACATGTGCAGGAGAAGGGTTGTGTAGATGAAATGATGATGCAGTGGACTAGAGAATTTTTTCTCAATTGCACAGTTTTATATTTTTTACAATAACATTAAAGTTGGAGTGTGTTTTCCGACATGTAATTTTGGAATGATTTATAAGTTGTCCCAAAACTTACTACTAAAAAAACACGATGTGCTCCAGAACATACCGTGCACAAAAAAATTACTTCACAAATTAATTTATGGTGTCCCAACTGCTACAGAGATGAAGTTTACTGATATGCATTAATGTTTTTAGTTAATGTGATAATATTACTATATTGTTACTCCTGACAGCCTTGTTGTAATGATGTTATTTGATAATAATTCTTTACTACTTTGTTATATCAAAACTCTTGCAGTAATATCACCATATTTGTAAGGTCATTCTTGAGTACCATTGTTTTAATCTGCAAAACCATTAGTAGGTATTATTACTATAAAGCTGAAGTTTAAACCCATGCCATAATGCTACTTGCTGCATTTCTACATTGATAAACTTGAAATCCTTTTTTAATAATGCTGTTCCAAGGAGACTGCATTGTTCTGAAGCTCTCATCACCAAGCCTGGTTTAATAGTATGGCCAGTAATAATACAGTCTAGATGAAATTGTTGAAGGTGCTACATATACAAGATATTCAGTATATTGAAGTACTTGTACACAATATTTTAATCACCATAAAATATAAATATTTTCAACACTAATGTAAGGCAAATTTCTTTCTCATTTCATAGAATTAAAATGTCAGTAGCATCTCTTGCTGTTATTTCTGGTAGTTCTTCCATACAAGGCAGATATTTGGTAATTCTTTCATTAGGAGATTGTTTGAGTTTCATATAAATTCTGTTCTGCTCTTCCATTGATCTCTTTTCAACATGTAGCCTACACAGAGAGTCATTGTCTCCACTAATACAGTGTTTTCCTTATCAATTTTCTGAAAAGACAAAATAGTTTATTTGAAAACATTGCAGACACTAGCATGGAAATTCTGTTAATACTACTTTGATCCACCAAACACATCTCATACAAGTATTCTAACCATATACTATCAATATCTAAATCAATGATCTTCAATAATTTAAAATTCCCGTTATTATATTTAGCTTAACTACTACAGATATTGCAATATTTGCTTATATTATTAAAATAAAACACATTGAACATGTTTAATGATAGAAAAGCTACTTAGGTCATATCTCTAGGAAGTAGTTTCAATTATGTTTGCTTCTGATTTGAAATGGTAGTTGGTGGGGAGCAATAATATTACCATCAGCATTCAGATTTATTTTACTTAATTTTTCATATTAATATTCCAGGCATAACTATTACGTTTCTGTTGTACTTATATTGGTGCATCTTCTACTAGATATACATACTTGTTTCACAACTGGGCATACTTGTCACAATCTTCTTTTTACCTTTTCTCCGCTTGTGTTTTTAATGAGAAGTAGGATATTGAAGAATCATATAAAATAATGTAATTGCTAACTCCTACATCTGAGAAAAAAATGGTAGATATTACAATTAATTACAAGCAGAAAATATAGAATCCACAAATACATTGCATTTATTTTCAGGTTTATAAATATTTTGTGGTATAACATTTAAGATGCTACATACCTTGGTCCTTTCAGTAAATGATGGGTTTTCCATCTGGCTATACAGGAAGCAACTGTTTGAATCTGCTGGTTTTGTAGACATTATTGATGATCCAAATGCATCAACATCATCTTTCTTTGTCATGTTATCATCTTGAAAAGTGATGGCTTCCTCTGCAACTGATATATCTGAAGCATCGTGACTTTTTGACTGATCTTCTTTCAAAGAACTTCCCAATTTGTCAATAAGTGATGTACCCAGAACTTCAATACTTTTGGATATATCATTATCCTGCCACACATTATTGTCCATTAATGAGGTTCCTAAAGCATTATCATAATTTTTTTCCATAGAATTGCCAAGTTCATCAAAGGCAAAGTCTGTTTCACTGGCCATTTCAGCTTTATATGGCAATTCATTCAAGGATATACTTCAGGCAGCTTATATTACTATCAACTTTAATAAGCCATATGTTTACTTTTACTGCCATATATTAACAGTTATAATACAAAGCATTCACATTACATGAACAACATCTAGCATAGCTAATGTTAGTGATTGGACTCTCTCCAGTCAAAACATTTCTACATTAATTAGAGAGCCATTGGGATCCCATTCAATGCCCAACAGGTGCTGACATTTAGTTTGATACACCAACCATCAGATCTCAGACACTAGCAAATTTTACAATTATAGTCCAACAATCCCCCCCCCTCCCTTGCGATGTCAGTCAAAAGAACTGCACTGCCATTCTCTGCAACTGCTATCAACAGCTGTCAACTTTGATCTTTTCACACAAGGGATTTGTCCCTCTATTTGAAGTAATTATAAAATAACTTTACCAAACCCCAGGTTTCTCCATAATACAAGTGGGTGGGGGATATTATGCTTTCCTTCATTCTTGAAACAATCAATTTCCTTGCATGCATTCTGATTAAAGTATATTTAAAGGTGGTATACTTATTACAATGGATGTAGACAGAAATAGGCTTGCATTTCTGTCCTACAGAATAATGTCATATACATCATATGGACAAGAACTTTGAGTATGTATGTATGTATGTATGTATGTATGTATGTATGTATGTATTGTTACATGTTTAGGCTCGAATAAACAGTAACACAGAAAAAGTGAAAACAAAAAGCTTTGTATAATTTAACAAATAATTTATATCCGTGGAAAAATTCTGTAAAAATGAAAAAATAATAACTTACAGTTTCAAGAATCAAATCCAAAAATAATCCAAGAATAATCCATGAATTAAATTACAAAAGTCCTAATAACAAAATGTTCTAATGAATTCAAGTTCGAGTCCTGATGGAAAATCCATGATGGATGACGATGACATATGCTGTAGTCTGTACAGTGTGGTCATTTACAGTTCCGGTGTTTGAAATCCGAATAAAATTTGTAAGCAATGTCTTTCCAAAAATTCTATATGAGCACTCTTCAAATATTTCCAGAGAAAAAGAATTAATCCTTTTGAAATCCAAATGATCTGAAGATAATTATAAGTCAAAATCTGGCTAAAACAAAAGAAAACAACTTGATTCCAAGTGTAAAATCCAGAAACTGAGAATATTTCTCTAAAACAAAGGTTATATCGTATTCTAAGATGCAGTTTTGAAAATCACCCAAGTTGAAAAATCAGGAGAGGGGGGACACGTGATCGTGTTTACATATAAAACGTACACATAATATGGCCTTAATTAGACGAATGATTTTACTCCAAGAATAAAAAAAATTGTTTACATCTTAAATCATGTAGTCCCATCATGACCTTCACAACAACCAATCATTTTAAAATAAAAATAGTACTTATTTACGTGGCTGCTACCAATTTTGAATCAAGGTCAGGATCCAGGCCTACACCTGGTGTTTACAAAAAGAATGATTCAGGTCAACTGATTTTCTGGAAAAATATCATCTCAGTGAATAAATTTATATTATAATAGCATGTAACAGATTAAAAAATTGAAAACTGACAAACAAACAATTCAATTAAAAGATATATTAAATCAGATATACATAGCAAAATGAATGTATGTATGTATGTATGTATGTATGTATGTATGTATGTATGTATGTACGTATGTATGTACGTATGAATGAGTTTAATTTGCTAATAATTGTAACTGATGAGATAAGCCACTCTTCAGATTTGCGCAAATTCATGTGGGTGCTCTTAGATCTAATTGAGCTTAATTTTACTTTTTTTTTTAAACAGCTTCCAAGCTCAATATCAAGCTCTAATAGTCGGGATTGGTTTATAAAACTATTATACACATATGTAGACCATCTCCAATAATATCCTAAACTTCTAAGCCTAGAGACTTGAACAGTTTGGAGGACATGTGCAATATTATTAATAAATCAACCCATCCATGTATCTAGGATCGTATAATCCCTAAATTTTCATCAAAATACTCAAGGGAACAAGTAGATTTACTTTCTGTTTTTTTGGGGAAAACAGTAATTATATTTATTCAATCAGAAACTACTCTTGGTTTTACATCTTAATGAATCTCTCTCTCTCTCTCTCTCTCTCTCTCTCTCTCTCTGTTTTGTCAGATAAGAATGTATAAAGGCCTAATTGGTAGTTAACACCTGCTGTGCATCTGACTGTGTTTTACTACCATCACCAGCTTGCTAAACAAGTATGGGCTCACAATTAGCAAATTCCTCAGTAAGGAGAGTGCATGGATCAGATGTTTACAGTGATAGCTTGGTGTATGCTCTTCATCTTTAATCTGAAATACACTAATCCATTTGCTCTCTTCTACAGATATAATTATCTAAATATATTGAAACACAATAGCATTATCTGACCATGATGGCTTAGAAGTGTCTATGTTGCTACTGCTGGAAAACAATTTGTTGCACATAGATGACATAATAATAATAATAATAATAATAATAATAATAAGAATAATAATAAGAATAATAATCCCTTTTGATAACTTTTGTTGAACAATTTACTGCCAATGATGAGTTTATATTTAATTAAGAATAAGCTAATCATGTGAAAATGTTTAGGAGGTGACTGCTAATTGAGGTAAGAATTTTTGTAATCGAAAGGTCAACATCCAAAAAGTTGTTGTTGTTACTGTGGGGTTTAACACCATTTTTCAGCACACGATAGGCTATGCATGGAGGCCAGTATTAATGGTGGAGGAATAACCTGGGAAAACCCTGGGCAGAACCACCGACCCATGATAAACTACTTGCAAGCTTTCTAACATACCCACATTGGCTGAATCCTAGACTCAAACCCACGCAGACAGAGATGAGATGGCAACGGAGAGTGCATTAGACCACTCGGCCACTCGGGGCCCCTCCAAAAAGTTAAAAGAAGGTATGAAAGCATTTCAAAGACTGCTGTAATATCCTGGTGATCTAAATAATTTATGTATATAATTTTATGATTCTTAGTTGAAATTTTTTTTGCCATCACACTAAAGTGGATTTGGAATGGGCATACTGATAAATGGATATAAGGACATAAATTTCCTGAAGGACACAAGCAAAATTTTTAAAAAAAAATGCACAAGGAAGATTTTTAAGGATAAAGGAAGATATAATGAAAGCAACACATGACTTCATGGTAAAAGTAAAATATGAATCTTTGGAAACTGTTGTTTTTGTAATAGAAGAATATTGGGAAAAATGAATAATGAAAAACCTCAGATTCTGGATGAGATCAAACCTTTCAAAACTAATAGACCACTGACCAAGTATGTAAGCAAAACTTATAAATATAACTTTTTTAAAATTTAATATTTGGAAGTGTTCCTTTCCTACAATGCTCATCTTATGTTCGATATTTAACTTAATTAAATTGTTTGTAAAATAACTTTTTTCCTATCGAACTGCTAGTGGTTAGAGCATCCACCTCGGATGAATGAGGTTGCGGGTTTGTACCCTGGCCGAGTCATACCAAACACTTCTAACAATGGTACTAACAGCTATCTCGCACTCTGCATTATGAGGTTAGTGTTAGGATTGGTCAGCCTATTGTCAGGATCATGTGACTGGGTGGGACATCAAGCTACATGTCTGCGGCTTGATACCCCAGTGCTATACATCACTATAAACTGCTACACTTCAGACATCATAGCGATATTACTGAATTATTTTAAAACTATGTTAAAAATCCAAATCACACACACTTGCACATTTAACCTTCTTTCTATCTTGACAAGGAAGATAATTCTTGGTGTATTCATAGGTAACAATCTTATTTGGTCTATTCACATTAAACACATTTCAAAAAGGTTAATTCTTATCTTTGGCTACTGAGGAAAATCAAAACATACATTCCTCGTCAATATAGGGTCATCTTTTATAAAAGTTATATTCAGCCATATCTGGAATACTGTAATGTAATTTGGGGTAATACCTCTAATTCAAACATAACAGCACTTTTAAGAGGGCTTGCCATTTAATTCTAGATCAATGTATAGACAATTTTCAGGATGCAATAAAATAATATAAAGTTTTTGAAAATACATGAAATAATATTTTTTAGAAAGGCCAAATTGATGTATAAAGTCTTCAGAAAAGCCATTCCTGTCTATCTAAGCAATATCTTTCATCAAAAGAGATGCTGATGGTACTCCAAATTTAAGCTCCATTAGAAGAAAAAATTACATTATACCAAGGCCAAAGAAGAAATTGTTTAAAAAAAGTTTTCAATATACTGGTCCACTGGTATAGAACAACATTCCCAGTGACATAAGGTTGGCTCCTAGCATTTCTTCTTTTCATAATCAATGTCTTAAATGGATGAAATCTTTAAAAAAATTTACAGTTCTAGTACCAAAAAATATACTGCCTGCTTTTCTGTAATTTTGCATCATTTTCATAGCTGAGTTTTTCAATGCAGGATGATATTTTATGTTTTATATATGTTTATGTTTACACAGATGCCTGTACATGTGTTCCGGGCTTGATACTTTGAATTTTACAATTACTTAATTATTTAGTGTCAAGCCAGACTTTTCACATCATGTTGTATATACTGTATATATTGTACATAGCAGATAGAAGGCCTCAAGATAGATTAGTTCTGTACCTAACTTAGTTGCCTTCTCTAAATAAAGTATTTATTATATAAAATATAACTGGAAGTACAATATGGTACTGTGAAGAATATCATTTAGATTGGAATACATCTTATTTTATGTATGTAGGTACATGTGTTACATTCTCTATAGAGTTAGATGATATGGTCAGCTTAATTATGAAAGCAAATTTAGCGAAGTTAAATAATTACTTTTACAGATGTCCGTATGGCCATGTTTATTTAATGCTTTTGTTGAAAGGAAAAGAAACACATAGCAGTTGTATATACACATCAGTAGAGTAATTTCAAAGGTAATAATGCAGTAAATTTTTAAAGTGCTAATTGTCTCATAGGAGATTGGTAATAAGAGAAAATAATCATTTAAAATAGTAACAAAATGCAAATATTGACAACAGTATAAAACTTGTAATAATAAGCAAATGTCTAAGTATTTGTGTTTATATATATGTGTGTATACTAAATATGTGTTCATGTAAAAAAAATGCTTACAATAAATATATGTTCTTTTTCTACTCGCACTCTATTCTTTTATTTGCACTCTCTCTCCTTAAGAGACTGCTGACATATTTGTCTCCCTCTTTCTTTTTCTCTCTGTAAAGTAGCCAATATTAAGTTCTGTATTGGGCTTAGAATATAATGCTAAATAGTAGTGTTAATCAATATTCCCTATAAAGTAATTTGCTTATAATGAATTATGAGGTAGTCAGTCAGATGGTTCCCTTACCCACTGCTGCCTATGTTTAAGGAATAATTAAAAAAATGTCCCATTCTGCTATGGCAGTGGTGCCATAAAAAATGTTAACATGAAATAAGTGCAATTTCTCAACATTAATAATATTTCTGTTTTCCAAAATTGCTCTGTTCGAATTGTTTGCATTTAAAGTTATATCACATTTGTGCAAATCAACCTTCACTGATGCATACAACACATGATCAGAACATTGTAATGCCAAAAGTTACCTACTATTTATTTGATTATTTGATCTGATGCACATAAACTTATTTTTACTTAAGTCATTCTTTACCAGTCATGTTTTCCTTTTATTGTCATATTAATGTATTTTTATTAGGATCCTATTTTTGCTAACATGGATATATCCTAAGCCCAATTTGCAAACATGTTGAAATTATTTTAATATTATGTACTTTAATGTACACAGTCTATGACATAACAGCGATTTGATACACAGAGAAAGCTTAGTTGGCATAGTGTAGGACTATAATCCAAGATATTCAGGTTTGATACTGGCCTATGCCAGCCTGGGTTACCTGTCTTGGTGTGTCCTTGGGAAAATTACTTAGCTCCAATTTCCTCAGCATGATTTAGCCAATAATGTGTTGAAAGTGCCATAAAAAGCACAAGAAAATTGATACTGGGAAATGTCTGAGGCCCAAAAAGTATATTTACTATTGCACTGTTTTTAAATATATATATATATATATATATATATATATATATATATATATATATATATATATATATATATTAAAATGACTAGTATATATAATGACTACTAAGCACATCAACACTTCAAATACTTTGCTAACCAGCTCAATTAGATGCACAAATAAATTTTGGGATTATAAAATAATTAATTTCTTTTTCTTAATCTGCGGGTGTGGGAGTGCTAGGGTCAGCAACAAAAAACAGATTGTCAGTCGACCAGAAACACACATTTTCCTTTTTATGACTAATGTAGTGATTTTTGCTGAGATGTGGCTTAAGCATAGTATTCTAAATCAGCGGTTCTCAACATGTGGGTCGCGACCCCGTCAGGGGTCAAATAACGATTTGCCAGGGGTCGCTTACGACCATCGGAAATAGACATTTTTACAGTTATGAACGAAACAAATTTTACGGTTGGGTCGCCACAACATTTGGAATTGCATTAAAAGGGTCGCGGCACTAGAAAGGTTGAGAACCACTGTTCTAAATGATGAAATACAGGAAGGAAAGGTTACACTTGAGTGTGAATCAAGTATTAAAAAAACATTCATACTGTTCTACAGTGTGACTTGGAGATTTCTGACCTTGAATGTTCATAGATAGAACTAAACAATACAGGTAAGAAGGTAGTAGCTGCAGGAATATAAAGATCACCCAATTATAACATAGCTGTTTAGGAGCAACTTTAATTTAGTATAGAGATAGCCCAATCCACTATACTTAGCCATTTCATTTCAGTAGATTTTATCTGAAAATTTTCTCCTTCCTAAATAAAAGAAAATCACTGTTTTGAAACCTAAACTCAGCTAATGTGTAAGGATATAGAAATGGTCCCAAATTTAGTTGGTCACATTGAATTCATAGAAGACTGAATTAAATCCAATACAGTATCATGAAATGGGTACTCAAACTAACCAAATATTAATACATGGCTGAAACAAACATGCAAAGAATTACTAAATATGCTCATTTGGGTGTTATTTTTGTTAGTGATTCCTCATAGTACGAACATACTCAATATATTCCTGATTAAACCTGCAAGGAAGTTTAAAACTTGATTGTCCTTGGAAAAGTGTACACAATGGTTATATTTTATCAATTTTGGCTGAAATTCAGTCTCAGTTTGATGAACTTAGGATTTAATGGACACAATGATTTCTGTATTAATATACAGATATACAAATCTATTTAAAGCATAATAAAGATGGTTTTCCTTAGAAGATATGGAGCTATGAATATGTAATATTGCCACTGATTTTCTTGTTTCAGTTTTTCTTTTCGTTTTTATTCAAGAATGCTACACAGAGCATACATTCAATGAATTTTGTAATTTTTATATATAAATGATAGCTATTTTAAGTAAATTTATGACCAGGAATGTGTATCTGCCAAAAGTGACAGTCACATTGTACCAAGAGTGACAGTCACACTGCACCAAGAGTGATAGTCACATTGCAGTAAAGAGTGACAGTCACATTGCACCAAGAGGGACAGTCACACTGAACCAAGAGTAACAGTCATTTTGCAGTAAAGAGTGAGTCACATTGCACCAAGAGCGACTGTCACATTGCAGTAAAGAGTGAGTCACATTGCATCAAGAGTAATAGTCACTTTGCAGAAAAGAGTGACAGTCACATTGCATGAAGAGTGACAGTCACATTGCAGTAAAGAGTGAGTCACATTGCACCAAGAGTGAGTTACATTGCAGTAAAGAGTGAGTCACATTGCACCAAGAGTGACAATCACATTGCATTAAAGAATGAGTCACATTGCACCAAGAGTAACAGTCACTTTGCAGTAAAGAGTGACAGTCACATTGCACCAAGAGTGACAGTCATATTGCAGTAAAGAGTGATAGTCACATTGCACCAAGAGTAACAGTCACTTTGCAGTAAATAGTGACAGTCATATTGCACCAAGAGCAAAAGTCACATTGCAGTAAAGAATGACAGTCACACTGCACTAAGAGCAAAAGTCACATTGCAGTAAAGAGTGAGTCACATTGCACCAAAAGTAAAAGTCACATTGCAGTAAATTCTAAACTGGTTGCCCATAATTCATGAGAAAACAATCAATGGTGAATTGCAGTCTACAAAGCATGTATTTACTGTGTAATGGTGAGAATTACAGCAAATTCAATTTCTAAAATCAAGTAAAACATATATGTTGCTTCTACTGACACAGATGTAGCTTCCTCTTGTGTTTGCATGAAGTTCAGGCATGTATAATACTTTTAATTAGTTTGCCATATTATCCACCATTGCATGCAATAATCAGTATCAATGATATCATGATTTCCATAATCACTGCAAAGTTATAAAACTGACAAGTTATAAAACTTGTGCATGTCTAGTTTTAAAATGACTTAAACACACAAACCTTAAGATATATTACTACATACTATTGCATAAAGTATGTCTGCAAAGATGGTATTAAAATTATTACCGTATTTTCCGGCCTATAGGTCGATGCGGAGTATAAGTCGAATTGACCAATTTTGTAAATTTTTCATCCTTCGTCCATATATAAGTCGATTCGGAGTATAAGACGAGGCCAGGTCAATAACTTGGCTTTGTATTTTATACTACCGGTAGTAACTTCCGGTTGCATGAATATTGATGGTATCGTCGTATGATATTCCATATTACCGGCAATATCCATTGCAACAAGAGCTATGATCATTCCTTCCAGTTGAAAGTTTAAACCTACGGTAATTTATTTGAGAAACTTTGTCAAATACAATTACGGTACTTTATTCAGAGAACCATGCATTGGTACATACACGTGTCTAATTTATATATACATGTATAATCTATTGCATGAAAAGAGTATCAACACCGTGTACTCACCAGCGAATCTTGTAACATACACTGAATCCATAATACAAATATTTCCATCGAAAATATCCACACACGGATGTAAAATATTAAATAATTTTGTCACAGATCATTATTTGACTGAATTCAATGAAAAGAAAATAACAAAAATTACGTAACGGGTGTACGTAACGAATGATGAAATAGTACTTGTTCGTATATTAAATAATGGAAGTTAAAGTGTATTCTTATAATAACTACATGTACGTCTCAGGATATTTGTCTATGAATTCAGTCATTGTAAATTTCAGCACTTCCCACCCAAGCTGCTAGTCAAAGTCCTTTGAACTTGCCGCCCAGCTAGCCCAGCTATTGCGTCATGTTCTTTTGATGTACTCTAATAAATACAGCAGGCAGAACTGGTTGTGTTTTAACCTGTACTAAAGCAATGAAAACAATGCCCATGGCTAAATTCATTACATGTATTTAGATCTTGAGAATGGAGTGGGCATCATTTATTGTTGTACTTAATCCCATTGATATTAAACACGAGTAGCGTAATTGATGCGGATTAATGATAAAGAACAATTTGGTACCGGCCATATGGTAACTAGTCTCGGTAGCTAAAGCCAATATCAAGGTCGAAACAATTGCGGCAACTGGCTTTGATTGTTGTTGGAAACCAAATACAAATTTATCAACAACCGGTATAATCAAAGAGAGACACCGAAACGTCAGCTGGTTAAGAATGAATATAGGTGAAGTGTTGACATTACAATTTGCTTTAAACTGAATTGCGAAACTAAAAATCATGGATCACTGATGATCTATTAGTACTGGTAGTCCATCTATATATCTGATTTTAGAGTACCCGGTAGTTTAAACCTACGGTAATTTATTTGAGAAACTTTGTCAAATACAATTAGAAACATATGATTTGGGGGATTCAGTAGAATGCATGATCTACATTATTTTATAAATAATCATAGAACGCTCGAGTTACTATGGATTACATCCCTTTGTAGGATCAATTGGATCAATAAAAAAAAGTTATGCCGGTAATTGCTCACGTGTGTCCAACATTATACTGGAAAATCAAATATTAATGGATCAGTTATTTCATATCTTTTTTGTTTTAGGAACAAACAATATGCTTTGAATTAGTACAGTACACTATAGAGTATAGACCGTAAGTGTGCTATGCGGCCCGGTGAAGTTTTTACCGGTAATTGTTTTCTTTTATTTTATGTTTGAGAAATAAGAAAAAACACGCAGAATGCAAAATAAATAATGACAAAACTTACAAATATAAATGCAGTCATATTATTTTACGACAATTTATTGACATAGTAATTTAACATGAATTTGTACTTCTATGTGACCTGTTTTCGATTATGCCGATTATAGAGCAATATCAATAGCATACCGGATACTGTAATCCATATATAAGTCGATGCAATTTCAATGACAAAATCTATATATAAGTCGATTCGGAGTATAAGACGAAGACCGAATTTTCAAGTCAAAAAGTCTCGACTTATAGGCCGGAAAATACGGTATGTATCATATCTAAGAATAGCAGACAATGGGACATATATAGCATTTGGCTAAATCCATGGTAGATATATTATTAAGATTGCTTCAATTCATGTTTAAAGCTTGCTTTTGAAGCAATCCAGACTGTGAGTGAGACATTTTATGCAAATTTTAAATTTTTTATGTAAAATTTGTACAGCTTGATAAATATGTTTTAAGTGTTATGAAGTAAGGTTGGGGGTAACTGGTTACCAATTTTTGTAAATGGTTACCAATAATATCGGAATGATCAGCAGTCATTCCGGGTAATCAACACAGTACCGGTACTTATAAATATGGCATAAAGTAGCCACCACAAGAACCAAAACACTTTGAATTGAATTTTATTTGGGTTCAAGACTGACAGATTAGAGGACGTTGAGATTAGGTTTCTGTTCAATGTTCAATGCATCAGAAAGACCACATATTTAAACATAGTTATAAGCCATCATGAGATTGACCTTCTTGGAATATATTTTCATATAATTTTTACACCTGGATAGAGAGGTGATCTATGATTTTTTTTCAAAACTGACAAGACAAAATCTTAAACCTAGTTTTTATGATAGTTTATAACATCAGCACTGTTTACAGGAAAATATACTGTTTGCTACATATAGATGCTATAAATAAATGGAACCAATCAAAAGTACTATATTGTTACTATACAAAATCGTTTATTGTAGTAAGATATTATACTTACAAGCATGTTTGCTGGAAGCACACTGATGCAGAAAATGTCATACAGTGTGAAAAAATAATAGTGACAGCATCATAGCTTTGAGTACTACACATATAGTTTATACTGGAGCAGATATCAGTATATGAGAGAGAGAGAGAGAGAGAGAGAGAGAGAGAGAGAGAGGAATGGGTACACAAAACTTGTGAGGGCTGAATGTTTTTTGGCTTAAAATTCATTTTGGTATGATAATCATATTAGACATGGTTCTATATGTAAGGGGTTATGCCTGACATACTGGCTACAAATAAATTCAAGCTATATGTTTATGGTTGCTTTTTCTCCTTATTTACTTGTGTGCCTTTACTAAATAATAAGTTCCATTCTGTTATTTATTGTACACTTTTACACAGGTGTAGGGGAGTCATGCACATGAAATTGTTGATTATGGTTAGATCTTTATTGCCATCTTCTCTAAACAAAGGCTGACTCTGAACTACAAGCTATGATACTTTGAAGACCATGCAACTTAGGCAGATGCTCTGATAATTAACAGAGATTGATGTATCATTGGACAACCAGGACCAGCAAATCTGATTAGTAACACAGATAAGAGATAATTGTGATTGACTGTAATTAAGAAGAGCTATAGAACACTTGTACTAACAGATGAAATAATTTTCAGCCTAACAACTGCATATCAAAGCTATCTTCATTAACTAATTCCCAAGGGTTAGTGGTGAACAGAGTCAGTGTCTGAACCTAATGCTGCCTCTAATGTTAACCCACTCCTGTTGAAAAGAGCATCACTCTGAATGTAGAATGAAGAAGGTCAGTTTTTTAATTACAATGAATTGGAATAAAGGTATGGTATATCACTCAGCTGATAACTTATGCTAATGTGACAAATTAATTAATGTAACCATTTGTTACTTTACATAAGCCAGAGAACCATTGAAAATATTTTAGAAAAGTAGTCTCTAGATGCAACTGTGAACAAGAATTTTGAAGTAGAAAACAAATTCAGATACAAGTTATCTTGACAATGAAATGCTGTTCAAAATGATAATACAGGGCATGTCAAAAAATAGCGAGGTTAATTTTGTTTTCCTTGTTATTGTAAATATTTGTTCTTAGAGTCTGCTTCATTAGCTATTATATTGTTGAGCCGGATTTTACTATTTGCTTTTTGTTTCTTGCTTTTGTTGGTTTTGTCAGCACCGTTATGACCAAATACTTTTCCCAAGGACACACCAAAGCAGTTAGCTCAATGCTGGTTTGAGCCAGCCTGTCAAAGCTTGAATGTTAGGATTACTAGTCTGATTCCCTGTCAACTGAGCTTGTTTTACTAGGTGAAATTACATACATACATACATACATACATACATACATACATACCTACCTACCTACCTACCTACATGCATGCATGCATACATTCACACACACACACATGCATGCACCCTTGGATACATACATACATAAATACATACATACATGCATGCATAAATACATACATACACACACACACACACATGCACGCACCCATGGACATACAGACATACATACATACATACATACACACACACACACACACACACACACATACATACATACATACATACATACATACATACATACTTTCCCATGCACAGTTACAATAGGCTTATATAAATACATACATAGCCAATCATGATATAGACAGAATATTGTGCATTTCTTGGACTTGGAATTGTTGTAAGATAGCATGTTCAAGTACAAAGTGTGGAAAGTAAAACAATACAATGAGGTTATAATGTCCTGAACATCTAATTGGGTCAATTATATATATATATATATATATATATATATATATATATATATATATATATATATATATATATAAGCTGTCTTCTCCAGTTGTTTTTACTTAATTGTGCTAAAAAGTTTTTATTTTCAAAATCTAATTCTGAAAAGCCTACATCCAGGTGACCCTGCACAGCTACACAGGAACAGCTGCAGAATAGTGTTGTAGTATTAATACTACATCAGTTGTAGTATTGTTACTACATCAGGTTTTGGAGATCATAAAATTAGTGCCTGAACATAGAGTAATGTTACTACATGGGTTTGGGGGGATAGCTTTGTAGTATTAATACTACATCAGTTGTAGTATTGTTACTACATCAGGTTTATGAGATCATAAAATTGGTGCCTGAACATAGGGTAATGTTACTACATGGGTTTGGGGGGATAGCTTTGTAGTATTAATACTACATCAGTTGTAGTATTGTTACTACATCAGGTTTTGGAGATCATAAAATTACTGCCTGAACATAGAGTAATGTTACTACATGGGTTTTGGGGGGATAGCTTTGTAGTATTAATACTACATCAGTTGTAGTATTGTTACTACATCAGGTTTTGGAGATCATAAAATTAGTGCTTGCACATAGAGTAATGTTTACATGGGTTTGGTGGGGATAGTGTTGTAGTATTAATACTAAATCAGTTGTAGTATTGTTACTACATCAGGTTTTGGAGATCATAAAATTAGTGCCTGAACATAGGGTAATGTTACTACAAGGGTTTGGGGGGATAGCTTTGTAGTATTAATACTACATCAGTTGTAGTATTGTTACTACATCAAGTTTTGGAGATCATAAAATTGGTGCCTGAACATAGGGTAATGTTACTACATGGGTTTGGGGGGATAGCTTTGTAGTATTAATACTACATCAGTTGTAGTATTGTTACTACATCAGGTTTTGGAGATCATAAAATTAGTGCCTGAATATAGGGTAATGTTACTACATGGGTTTGGGGGGATAGCTTTGTAGTATTAATACTACATCAGTTGTAGTATTGTTACTACATCAGGTTTTGGAGATCATAAAATTAGTGCCTGAACATAGGGTAATGTTACTACATGGGTTTGGGGGGATAGCTTTGTAGTATTAATACTACATCAGTTGTAGTATTGTTACTACATCAGGTTTTGGAGATCATAAAATTAGTGCCTGATCATAGGGTAATGTTACTACATGGGTTTGGGGGGATAGCTTTGTAGTATTAATACTACATCAGTTGTAGTATTGTTACTACATCAGATTTTGGAGATCATAAAATTGGTGCCTGAACATAGGGTAATGTTACTACATGGGTTTGGGGGGATAGCTTTGTAGTATTAATACTACATCAGTTGTAGTATTGTTACTATAGCTAAATTCCTTTAAAAAGGACAAGCAAGCAATTCCTCTTTTATTCTGACAGCCCATATATATATATATACACACATACATGTATGTATGTACATGTGTGTGTGTGTGTGTGTGAGTATGTGTAAGTGTATATGTGTGTGACAATATGCAAACAATAATGTGAGACATACTTGTTTCACTACAGAAATTACTGCATTACAAATCTGATTGTGACCATCTAAAGTCCCAACTTGTATAAAATGTAGCAGACAATATTAGAAGTCATTATAAATTATTTACCAGGGAGAGTAGTGTATGGGGCTGGCAGAGGGTAGATCTGTCCAGAGTTTGTCCACTGTGACTTGTCAAGAAGATGCTTGTGAGGGTCATGATGTGGATGTATCAATTCCTCGCAGACCTTGGTACCAACTGTCCAGGAGTATCCCAGAAGACCAGTCTCTTTATCATGAATTCCATCCCAGTTGGCTTAATAAACCATAAAACATGTGAATACATAATTCAAATTCTAGATTAAAAATCTAAACAAAAATAATTCAAAGAAAAACATGGCATTTTATTCCCAATTTACCATCCCCAGTGGCGTCCTTATATGATTAAGCTTGTTAATCTGACAGCTTTATCTGGAATCACTTATTAGTGCAACTTGAAGATGATCAATAAAGTTAGACTGTATTTACTTGTACAAATCACAGCTTCCTTTCTCAACATTTATAGATACATCCATTTTGTTTAACAGCAAACATGGATATGATATTCAAAACATTTTGGCTATAAAACTCAAGCTCAAACTTAACAACTTACCATTTTTTTTACAATCAATAATTTTAATTAGAATTAAGTAAAATTGGCAGAACTTTCAGAATCTTTAAACTTGTATTCCTAAACTAGATAAATAAATGTCAATTAAACATAATTCATAATTGTGTTTTTTAATCAAACTTTAGTTTTTTGCTAAATGTTTATCAAGAATAGCTGTCCTATTTTAAATGTTTATTTATGATCTTAACCATCTCTTTGTTTTACTGCTAGTTCCATGGTTTACTTCCTTCATTTTTGGAGTGTTACAATTATCAAATGTAACCATGTTATTGAAGGAGAATTTGTAATTTGTACCAAATACAAAAAGTTGCTCAGGCATATTTATTTGCTAACCAGAAACAAAGTTGTTTATTCTTGTGTACAAGATGTCTTGCATGGGCTTGTCACCATTGAAAACTGTTCTAGATCCTGGTCCATCGATCAATATTCTGAGAAAAGAAAAATAAACCATAAAGAAACAAACTAAATAATTAAAAATCTAAAGTTTTTAAAGTTGTCTGAAATTAATATTGGGAATGTTTTTAAATTAACTTTTGATGAGAATTAATATGGTATGTTTATGCATCTAGTGTATTAAAAGTTTTCAAGGTTACAAACCTTTAGACAGTACACTTTTTGGGTACAATAATAGAAGAATAAAATCATGACCAAATATAAACTCAAAATGGTCAGAATAAGAAACTGACATAGTTGTTTACATCAAAAACACTGAAACGTTTTAAAAAAAATGTTCATGACTTGGATCCAATTCTTCTTTTACCAGATAAAAAAAACTAGAATAAATGCATGATTACTCTTGCCTTAAAAAAATAACGTTTAGAACATCACAGGGAATTCTAAAATCTGCCATGTATAGCTACCAGTACAACCATTTGATTAGTATAAGCTTTACCTATGATTCTTCACAGAGTTTGATACACCAATACAGTACATGCTCCAGTCTGGTCGGTCCTTGGGGATGTTATCAAGGCAGGGCACAATTTCAAGGTAGTCTTTTGAGCCATTCTTTATCAGACCTGAGATGTAAATTATAAAAGTTACCATGAATACTACACATGCTGTTTACAAGTCGAAACATGTTGAGAGAATGTGTATACTGTTATGTATGTTTAATCTACATTCATTGTTATTTTTTATTCTGTAAACAATACAAAGTTTTTGTATTTGTAAGATCTGGATTATTACATGTAGTTTAAAAAAGTTTCGGTCATATCACACTGATGTCTGCAGTGTGGCAGTTTATAGTGATGTCTAGAACTGGGACATCATGCCAAAGATATGTAGCATGATGTCCCTCCCAGTCACATTATTCTGACACCATGCCAACCAGTCTTAACACTAATCTCTTAATCCTGAGCATCTAGCGGGGCAGCTTTAGTACCATTTTTGTACGTCTTTGGTATGACACAGCCAGGGATCGAACCCATGACCTCCCGCTTTTGTGGCAGATGCTCTAACTACTAGGTTACCAGAATGTCTGTGGTTCTTGAGCTATGTGACAACAGCAAGCAACATTCCAAGTTTATATGTGGAGACAAAAATATACTCTACAAGGTGCATCACTGTTGAAATGAAGCAGACAAGACTATGTCCATAAGAGACACATACAATTCTGTAAGACAAAATAATATTCTGAATGGTTTGTACCAGTGCCAGTAAACATCCCAGTGAATACCTAAGTTAATTGTTAAAGTCTGTAACTCTATCCAAGTACATCTTTAAATCAATAACTCATATTCAATGGTATCCAAAATTGACCATGGCTTAAGCAAGGGTGTGAGCAACTGCAGGAACTTTGATGAAAAATCAATGGATGGCTATGGGCAATGAGTAGGTGGGGGATATTAAGCAATTGAACACTTTTAATGATCACATTGGGAAAAACTGTCAGTAAATAGCTTTTTCCAAGTCATGTATAAATTACCTTTATTTTTAATACATCCAATCTCTCAAAGATCATTTAAAGCATTATGATCAGTGGTTTCAACACATCACATTTGTAGCTGTGAAAATATTGTGTATTACATCACTGCTTTTTGCATGTGAATATGGACACATTCAAGTGTTGCTGTAGATTCAGAAAAAACAAGATTATTTTAAAGACTGAGAAACAATGTCTAAAGTTTATTTTATTTTTATTAGTATATTAGTAAAATAATAATTCTCTGATTCATTGCAAGTCATTGCAAAATATCTGCTCATCCGTGAGTAAACTTTTGACTGAGGGAATATGAAGTTCACTATAAACTTTGGAACTTGCTTCTCTCCATAATGAATCTATCCATGAAATTAAACTTTTCATCTACCTCACTGCCTTTTAAATAGTTGTTTTTGCTATCTCTGATTAATTTTGCAAATGAGTATAATAAACTACTGATAATGTCAGATATTTTAATTGCATGTACTTAGTATTCCCAGTGTTTGGTTAGTCAATTGAAATGAATTTACTTAACACACAATCAAAAATGATAGGATTTTCTAGCCTTTAATCTTTTTAATTTCAAGAGGGTATATCATATTTATGGTGATTACACAGAAATCGAGTTTAACATAAAACACATGAATTTAACCTCACAAACTTATTAAACTGGTATTTATTTCTTAAAAGGTTGATACTAAACATTTTAACTGATCAAAATCGTCAAATATTGAACAGGATTCTTATTTAATGGGGCATTTTTCTACAAGAAAAAAATGGGGATCTACATCAACCTTCACCTTATAATGGGATCTACATCAACCTTTACCTTATAATGGGATCTACATCAACCTTCACCTTATAATGGGATCTACATCAACCTTCACCTTATAATGGGTATGCAGGTTATACAAGTGCAATATAGTGAAGAACCAGTGTAAAATGTAGCAGATAAAATCACATTTATATCTGAGAAGCACAGCACAACTCAAACTGCATCAGAATATCTTTAATTGTTGCTGGGCTTTGCTGGTTACAAGGGTCTGTTGAAGGTAATGTAAACAGATATATGCTGCTTACAAACATCTGCTGTCTGGTGATGTAAACAGAACTATGCTGGTTGCAAGAGTCTGCTGCCGGGTGATGTAAACAGAACTACCGTATTTTCGCGCATATATCCCGCGGGTTATACCAGATTTTACAAACCCCGCAGGGGGGGTGCGGGTTATATAAGGGTGCGGGCTATATCACAATTTTTTTACACATAATGATATTTCAACATATTGTTTGAAAAACGTAACTACATAACATATATTGTTCTAGTTTTGTTTTGCTAGGGTTGGATATTATGGCTACTACGGTGACTTTACAACTTACGGTATCGGGACCAAATCAACATTTCGGGATAAAAACTTAAAATTTCGTATCCGTCACGTTTTCATAATCAATATTTTCTGTTTTCAATCGAAATAACTACGGTACCTAATTTTACCGCTGGGCCACGATCCACTGCTTCAGGTCAGCTTCAAGGTGAGACAACTTTGCTTTAGGTCCGCGACGAGCACGTTTTCGTGGATTCATCTTCTCCAACGTTCCTTTTTCTTTTCTCCAACCTCGGATTACACGCTCATCAATATCAAATTTTGTGCCTGTGGCTCTATTGCCATGCACTTCAGCATACGCAATGGCAGTTAGCTTGAAGTCGGCTGTGTAAGACTTTCGTTTCGGCATTTTTTAAATTAAACAGAAAGAAATTATTTAAACTCGAATCTACACTTCACAAGAATACAAGATTATTTAAAAATGTCCGTGTTTATGTAGCCTGTAGTTGAGGCACAGCTCCTACGCACACAAGCACTGTGTACCGTGTTTTTCCTGACTTTTATTGAGCAAAGGTCGTCGGCTTACTTTGATGATGGCGCCGCTAAAGGCTCCAGTTGAAGGGTGAAACAAATACCTGTTTGTTATTGCTGCGGCAACTTCAGATAATTGTAGAACATTGAAACAGATTTGTTTTATTTGTTTAGTATATATCAGTGCTTCAAAGGTAATCAGTTCTCTTTGAAGTGTCAGCAAACGTATTTTTTCTTCTTCCATCTGGTATTTGTTTTTAAATTAGTGTCATCTGCTTGACTGTACTCATTTTACGTTTTCGCCTTCTGCGGATTTGGATTTTGACTAGTCAGTTGCATAAAGTAATAAGGCCAGATATCATCATTAGCGGATTATGATATAACAGTGCACTGTTAGTGTGGTTTGCCAGTATGAGACAAGGACTTGTTATTTTAACAATATATTCCAGTACATTGTTTCCTGTCATGGTGCCTTTGTTTTTCTCTACTCCAAACGCAAGACTGTATATACGGTTTTTATCAGCCAAAATTGGTGTCGCCACAAATATCACCAGATGGTATATTTTGTCACCAAAACGGAAAACAGAATCGCAGTTTGCTACATCAGCGAAGCCCCGTGATCCTGTAATTGATTTCATTTCCGATTGTAGCTGTATAAATATATCTATGGTTGCGGGTTATACAAAGGTGCGGGTTATGCCAACGATTTTTTACACAAAACCCCAAAACCCGCGGGCTATATGAGGGTGCGGATTATCTGCGTGTGCGGGATATATGCGCGAAAATACGGTATGCTGGTTAGAAGGGTCTCCTGTTGAGTGATGTAAACAGATCTATGCCAATTACTTAGGCCTGCTGTATTGGTCATATAAACATATTTGTAAAAATGGCAATAATTCCATCAAAACTGGAATTCCTAAGACAAAACCTTTAAATTGCACATTCATATGTCATAAGCAATTAACATAAAAATGTCATCTAATTAAGCATAAGGGTTACAAAATGTGTGTAAATGGCAGAACAGATTGACTGACTGACAGACTGAAAAGGTGATAACTATAGGTATCCCACATCATAATGCCAGGTCATAATTAACAACACTTTTCAATCAAGAATATAAAGTCAATTATTATAAGACCATCATCTAAAGGAGAAACCTTATGTAAGCTCATGTAGTTCAAAAGACAATGCATAACTAAAAAAGTAATCCATTTTTGTTGAGCTCATCTTCATTTTGCCTATAAAGGAACAAAACAAAGTACTGAGTCTAACCTAAGATGCATCAACACTGACCTTAAATTTAGGGTGTAGGTAGAGTGATAGAATTAAGAAACGCAGAAGGATGCCAAAGAAGTTACTATATCACATTTTTACCAATACAGTTTTGACAATACCAAGAAGACAACTTTTTAAAAAGCCCTTGTACACATAGACATTTTCTCAGGCAGATCTAATCTGATCCTTTTAATTAGAGATATAGCTCATCAAGATAAACAAATATACTTGCTGGTGAAATCACATAACATATGTTCTGAAAGAAATATTATATTTTTTTATGTAAAAAGTATGTGGAGAGAAAACTAATGAAGCATGGAAGGATAATACTAAATCAACAGCAACAACAAATCCAGAACTGAACTGATAATTTTGGTTTACATGTTTATGTTCCTGACTGTGATACCTGTCTTACAGCTGTCCCTATTTCAAACAACTATCATAACTATCATAAACAGTTGATGCTTAGCAGTATCCTGAAAATGAATTCACAGAAAAACTCCAAGCAAAAACCAACAGCAAAATGAGTTTGCTCAGCAGTTAATTTGTTAGTATAATATATAAAAATGACCAATACAATTTTTACAAAACAAGGCTCTATCAACAGCCAAGGACTGAATTTTCAAGTTTAAATTCTCCTCTCCATGTCTCATGTATATTAATATAATGTTGCATTTGTTGTTCACTCATATAAATTATACAATGTATAACTCGAACAGACTGTTGATAATTGTTGGTAAATTGTAACATATACTTGCTCTAAGAATAACCTGAGAGTCTGTGCAGAGTAACTGAGTCTAGCAGTTTGAAGTGTCATACCAGCTGGTGGCAGCCTGCATCAGAAATATGCAAGCCAACTGAAGAGAATATGCATTTTGAATGATGTTTTCTTCTAAAGTGAGTGTATGCATTAGAGAGGTCTTTGCATTGTCAGGCATCTACCATAGCAACAGTAATGTTTGTGTACTTAAAATGTAATGTGACATCCAAATACCTGGTTCTGGTGGTGTAAAATCCACTAGAATCCCCTTTGTTGAAATAAAGTTCTTGTATCCTAGTTCGTTGATCAATTCGAGGTTGAAATAATAGTATCCGTTGTGTTCAAGCATTAGATCCACATAGCTGAATTCCATGGAATGGCCTGTTCCAAGTCGTTCATAATGAAAGAAGAGACCAGACTGCAAAGAGAAATTGGATTTTGAAAGAAGAATGAATGAGTGGAGCTATACTACATCAATTTTATACTTAGGAACTTCAAGGTTCCAATACAAGTTTATTTATATCAAACATCTAACTATCTGGTCTCACCCATGTGTACACACCAGCAAGTGCTTCAAAAGGCACTATACAAAGTCCTCATTATTATTATTATTATTATTATTATTATTATTCTGTAATATTTGCTTCATTTTTGTTGGTCTGTTTTATGCCAGGGAGATATCCTTGGAATCCTTGGACAATATGTCCAAGTAATCTGCCGTCAATATGTCTGAGGATGCCTTGGATGATATGACCTAGGACACCTCAGACAATATGTCCTAAGCCACCTTGTCCAATATTCTAAGAATGTTTCATAAACATGGACATGTCCGAGGGAACCTCAGAGTATTGGTTACAAAACACCTTGGAAGTCTGAGGTCAACCTTGGACCTTTGACAATAAAAATCTTAGACATTGGTGGTTTAAAAAATGTTTTGTCTTTGGACTATTACCTCGGAAAGTCAGCAACCAATACTCTGAGGTTTGTCCTAGGAAACATAAAATTAAATATGTTTCTTTACTTTTCAAACTAATTTTAGTCCATTTCGATGTAATAAATCACACATGCAAACCTCACTAGAGTTGTATGTAGTAGCATAACTATCTCACCATTGGCTTAACAGTAAACTTTTTGTACTGCCTCCCTCCTTACTGTCACATTAATTTTTTATATTTTTTCACGTTGGAACAGGTCAGGAATATTGCCTCGGGCCATATAGCACAGTTGTACCTGCTACCACAGTAGTGACACCACTGGTTATATGGGTGATATTTGCTAATGTAAGTTTGCCTAAATAAATGCATATTATGCTTACCACGTTCAGCTTGTGATGTTAACTTTTGGATCAGTTTATATGAGGGTCATGCACATTTTAGATTTATACATATTCAGTTGCGGTGGGGGTGGGGTGGTCAGCTCATATGCAAATAGATTTATATGCAAGTACATGCGGTAGTTTCTGTTCAATCCAGCTGACATTAGCCTTATCAGGATACATCATGCATACACATATCATCAGGATACATTATGCATACACATATCATCAGGATACACTATGCAGCAAAACTGAGTGTGTTCATACTTTTACATACCTGAAATAACTTGTAATCGAGTCCTTCAATGGCCTCCAAAAGTTCACATGTCCCACTGGGACCATAGTCAAAGTTAAAGCTAAGACATTTGGTCTCAGGAAAGTCCAAACACTTTCTTGCACAGTTACCAGCAGTTGTAATCTTTTCATAAACTTTGAATTTAGGCCCTGTCAGTTTTCCATTCTTCATTCCAGTAAAATGCTCAAGAGTGCGCAAATTCAGCGGATCATTTCCTACAAAATAATGTACCAATACAAGAGTGTGTAAATTCAGCAGATCATTTCCTACAAAATATGTACCGATACAAAAGTGTGTAAATTCAGCAGATCATTATCTACAAAATATGTACTGATACAAGAGTGTGTAAATTCAGTGGATCATTTCCTACAAAACATGTACTGATACAAGAGTGTGTAAATTCAGTGGATAATTTCCTACAAAATATGTACCAATACAAGAGTGCAAACTGAATGGATCATTTCCTATAAAATATGTATTGATACAAAAGTGTGTAAATTCAGTGGATCATTTCCTACAAAATATGTACCAATACAAGGTGTGCAAATTCAGTGGATCATTTCCTACAAAATATGTACTGATACAAAAGTGTGCAATTTGAGAAGATCATTTTCTACAAAATATGTACCAATACAAGAGTGCAAACTGAGTGGATCATTTCCTACAAAATATGTACTGATACAAAAGTGTGTAAATTCAGTGGATCATTTCCTACAAAATATGTACCAATACAAGAGTGTGCAAATTCAGTGGATCATTTCCTACAAAATATGTACTGATACAAAAGTGTGCAAATTGATAAGATCATTTCCTACAAAATATGTACCAATACAAGAGTGTGCAAATTCAGTGGATCATTTCCTACAAAATATGTACTGATACAAAAGTATGCAAATTGAGAAGATCATTTCCTACAAAATATGTACCAATACAAGTGTGTGCAAATTCAGTGGATCATTTCCTGCATAATTTGTACCGATACATGAGTAAATATTGTGAAGCCAAACGTTATCTAACAGTATTTTTTAAAAAAATATGACACGAATGCCATGTGTCTGAAACAAGCCTTGACATGAACTTAACAAAGATGTGCCATGGAGGGATGGATGGAGGTATTGAGGATAATGGTAAGAAAATAAAAATATACCTTTGTTAAGGATCGTATGCATTATTGCAGCCATATTATAATTTTAGAATCTTTACTGCAAGGCAGAAGGATATAAAATTCGGTAACTATGATGCATTTAACATTTAAAATAAAGCTAAATAAATTTTGTATAGCAAAAAAACAATGAAAAAAGACAGTAAAACACAATATCAAGAAACATACAATGGCATGCTGATGTTATGATATCTGACATGTGGTAATGTAGCGGTCAATACACATGATTACATTCATAAAAAATAGAAAACACTTTTTAAAAAAATAAACATTATTTATCATGAAAATATTTATAAAATGGTTCTACTTATTTCTCCAGAGAAAGGTAAATAGTTACTATTTCATGATTGTCATAACAAGTGATAAAATAGCAATAAATACAAAAACTGGGACTGGAACAGTGGCATAAATGTAATGCATACTTATGAGATCAGTTATCACATGATGACATTTTTGCTAATCAAGCAATGAAACAAATTGTGTTATTAAGTTGTTGTTGTTGTTGTTGTAGGGTTTAATGCCATTTTTCAGCACACGATAAGCTATACATGGCGGCCAGTATTATTGGTGGAGGAAGAATCCGGGAAAACCCCCAGAAAGAACCACCGACCCACGAGAAGCTACTGCCAAGCTTTATCACATAACTATATTAGCCAAATCTTAAACTCGAACCCACGCTGACAGAGGTGAGATGGCAGTGATCCATAACAGAGAGCACTTTACACCACTCGGGGCCCATGTGTCATTAAGTATTGCAAGGTAAGCTTACTTAGTGACAGTGACATAGTGGAGGAGTTAAACATGTAGAACACCTTTCAGTACCTATATATTTAGCATCATAACTACTGCAACAATCATGTTGGTGAGGCATATCATTATGACATTTGTGCCTGAAAAAGAATGGATACAGCATACTAATCTAGAGCAGTCTTGAGAAGGAATTTTACATATTCTTCACTTCTTCCTCAATAACTCGTGTACAATGGGGGCCACAAACATAGACCACACTGTAAGTAAGGGCATGAGTTACTGAGGGACTTCCAAAAATTTACAGATTCAATTTAGACATCAACAAAAAAATGAGGGAGTTAGAATAGGAGTTTAGGGAACTAGACTCATTAATGACTGAATCATCATTTTACAATTTTGTCGACAATTATTTTTAAAAATGCCCTTTTTCTAATTAAGTTGTTCATTTGATAATTTTGTATAAATAACATTTATTTTCAAAATCTTCAACATGTGAAAGTTCGTTCCAATTGGTTTCAACAACCATCATGTGTATGCAAAAACATACATGTATTATGTCAATGTTTTTTGTTTTATTGATTAGTTTGTTTCCCATGCAGAGTGGTATATAATACAGTACCAAGTGAGGAGTCAAAGTAACAAGAAACTAGACTTACTGTTGATACACCATCACACAAGATTCTTTTTTTTAATCTAGCAAAATTTATATCGTGAGACAATTGTCTAAGTTGAAACTCAATTTTCATTTAATTAGTACAATACTGATGTTGTGATTTCACTGGAAATACAGTCGACTCCGGTTAACTGCACACCCTTGGGCCCGTCACGAGACTGTGCAGTTAACCGGGGAGTGCAGTTAACCAGAGTATGGTACAGTACATTTTTAAGCATTGGCAAAAATCAGGACCGGCGTGATTACGTGCAGTTATCCGGAGTGTGCAGTTAACCGTTGTGCAGTTAAGTGGAGTCTACTGTAATAGTAAAACTCTGTATCACAGTACATTTTTAAGCATTGGCAAAAATCATGACCGGCGTGATTACGTGCAGTTATCCGGAGTGTGCAGTTAACCGATGTGCAGTTAAGTGAAGTCTACTGTAATTATAGTAAAACTCTGTATCATCCTTGAGCATATTTCTATGTGCAAGTTCAGGAATTTTCAGAAACTCACTTGCCTAAAAATGGTCCATATCTGTGAAACCACTTGCTGCCTTGTTATTTTTGAGTTATGAATGAGTCGGTTAATTTAGGGTAGTTTAATTCAGCTACATACTCAAAAACATTTATAACAGTGTTGAATTCATGAAATGAAGTGAGATCACCTACATATGACGATGGATGCTAGAATTTAAGCATGTAGGATTTGCAGGCTTTATAATTTTCTTTTATTTCACCTGCTTTATTTGATTCAAAGACATTAATTCAATCAAACAATACAACAAATACTTCCACAACACTGTTATCAAAACAGGCAGCACTTAATTACAATCTCAGAAGAATCATGCAGGCATAGCTGTTACAATAGACTGACAAATTTTACATTTAATTACACATTGCATTTATGATGATTACACTTAAGACAAACTAAAGAATATAATTAAAAGACAAATTTCACTTAATAAAAATTGTTTAATTGGCATTTAAATATTAATGTACTGCCTACACAAGTAGTAAGTGACATTTTCATTGACATAAATTTCCTTAAATATCTTTAATTATGGTGTACTAAGAATGTCATTTGGAAATAAAATGTAACCAGCTATATGATTTCTTATTAAAATTTTGAGCTCCTATCTACCATTTTTGACCATAAATAGAGCAATCAATTTATCACCGTTGCCGTGAACACTTGATTGCGATTTTCTTCAAGAAATAGGGATAAATTTTTGGGGTATTTCCTAGTTATAAATATGGGATCCATACTTAACCCTTTATTATAAGTGAGGGTGTGTATATCTTTTTCTCATATAGTATCATTTAAATTTTCCTTTGTAATTTACTTCTTTCTTATAAATACTCTACCTGTGTGAACACTGCTGGTACTTTTCAGCAAGTTTATGTCAGTCCAAGTAACCATTTGATCACCAAATATTCCCCTTCCAAACCCTGCTCCAACTTGTATTTTCTCTAGTTTGGAATCATCAACCACAAGGACTGATGCCTTGAGGGTTGTTGGATTACTGGAGGTGATGAAATCTGCAGAAAATCTCCCTCCCGGTACTGTAACATCATATGTTTCAAGTTTACACCCAACACTTGACCTAGCTCCTGCACTGTTTTCGGCATACATTGTAAAGTACAGTGGAACTCCAGATGTGCTGAGTTTCTAAGGATAAAAGATCACATCAACATCAATTAGAGTATATAAGCCATAAAGAACACAGGCAACTGTTCCCTAATAATACTTAAGTGCTATGATGCATCCAGATTTTTTTAAAAATTAGTGGCACATGCCCCTTGTTTCAAAAAATATTTTTTTTTTTGGGGTGGGGGTGGGCAGTTAATCCACATAAAAGATTCTAAGAACATCAACTTGTAGACCACTAAAACTGCCACCTGTGCCAATCATAAAACATTTATTAGTTACTTGGACTAAAAAAAGAACAAATCATATTAACATTTTTGGTGTTATGTGTATTTGAATCTAACACAATGAAACTAAAAAAAAAAAAATTATTACAAAGTTATTGGCAACATTATTAACTTCAGCAAACTTCAATCTGTTATTCTTAAATTTAAATGGATCAGTTTTGCAATATAAACCTTGCATTCCGTATTTTACGGCCTATAAGTCAATACGTTTTGACTTGAAAGTCAGGTCTTCATCTTATACTCCGAATCAATTTATATATGGATTGTGTCATTGAAAGTTTATATAAGTTATGTTCGTAACAACAGAAAATAGAATGAACTACAACATGGATGTGCTTCAATTATAATAAAACATGCATGGATTGTTTATTCTGCTGTGTTAATTTATAAGAAAATATAGCAGTGATTTGTTCAGAAGTAAAATCACAAGCATGTTAGCATCGGTAATGCAATTTCACGATTGCCGGTAATATCAGGTAAGTGTAAAATACGAAGCCAAGATATTGACCGGGCCTCGTCTTATACTCCATTGACTTATATATGGACGAATTTGGAAAATTTACAAAATTGGTGAATTCAACTTATACTCAGTATCGACTTATAGGCCGGAAAATACGATACATAAATTATTACTGCAAGCCATATCCATTCACAGCTAAAAAAAGTGGTCTATCCTTTTTCTCTTTTCCAGGACACAAGGGCTTTCTTAAAGTCAAATTCTCTGTACCTGGTTCACTCTGTTCTGATAATCATTAGGCACCTGAGTTCCTTTGCTTATACTCAATTTCTTTTGATTTGTTTTAGTTGCATTCTGATAACTGAAACTTTGTATTTAAAAATGGAATAATGAAAGCTAAAGCTGATAGCTTAAAATCTATCTCTTGGATACATTTCTCTATTAATGGGTGTCTTTGCCAAAGACCATTCAATGCCAACCTGGAAACCACCACTTACATCTGCTTTTGACGATTAAATGGCGTTATTACATACCTGCCAACTTTTCAAAAGCCTAGTAGGAATAAACAGGTTGTGAGATTGGGACCTAATTAGATAAGTTCTTCACAGCAATCTTTTAACCTTGTTTCACTAAATACTGACCAATCTTCTGGGTCCAATACACATGAAATTCTCAAATGACATTCCATTTCTCCCTGTGACACCTTATTTTCCCCTTCTTTTCATACTCTGATCAGCTGTGGCCAAACTGCACAATAGCTAAAGGTTTGACTCAAGTACAGAAGCAAGAAAACCAGTGTTACTAATTGACAGTTAATCCTTATCATTGCAATTATCTTGTGAAAAGGATTCACCCTGATATAATTCAAAGAAAGCATGGTCCATAGTGTGTGCCATTCAAGAGCACTAGCAATTTAGTGGTAAATAAAACGTGCCCTATTTTGTTGTAACTAGCAGTGGCCAAATAAGCAGTGTCAAGCTACCATACAAGTACCAACTATTTTCAACACCTTTTATATACCACCTCAATTCGTTATTTTCAACATAAATGGCATTTAACATAGTTTACTAAATCATATATTTATTCTGAATTAGTTTTTAGTATATATGGTACAGTAATGCCATGTATTCATTCATGTATATTTCTGGTTTGTTTTCTGATCTGAGTGTTGTAGGGTTTTTAAAAAATTCATGAATTGAAAAACTTCTCTGTAGTGTGATAGTAATTATTTTGTCACAACAAAATTCATGGGTGACAAAGTAGAACATGGCTTCTTTGGACTGCATAAGATATGTCTATTTATGTAGGATTTATTTAGAAGAAATAAAAACCAACAGATGTAATGTAATAATAAAAAGTTATCTGCAAAAATCATGATGATGGCAATTACGAATTTGCACCACACTAAATATTTAAGCAGCAATGCTGCAATTACATAGCTCAGATGCATCAATCAATTTTCTAAAGCAAGAACAATTCCACTAAAATTACAGAGGGGACGGGGAGAGAATATGAATGAAAGAAGAAATGAGAGATTCTTGCATAAGAGACATATATGTATAAACAAGAACAGGAAAATGTTGAAAGGTTTAGTTAGAGTAAGTGCATATATTTTGCGAAATAGGAAACATTAAAAATTTACTTAAAATACACATGATATTCCATGATTAGGTGGCTAATAATACCAGCATAATAGCTAGCTGCCCAATATCTTCTAAATGTATTTCAGTTGCTCTTAGCCCATTTGTCAGTGAGATCAACAGGAAATAACAAAATGGGGCCAAAAGGTGTTGACTTTTTCCTGCCCATTCATAATTATGTGGGTAATAAAATTAACTACAGGAAACCCACTGAGTTCATGAAAAAAGTTTTGAAGTTTCATATCGAAGATTATATCTGAGAATTTCTGGAGTGAGACACAAAATAACCAGTACAGATCTTAAGGCTCATGGCTCATGTCATGTGACATTAATCCAATGCAGAGCTCAGTCTACTGATCTTATAATGTCAATATGTGCAACCATTTAGCAATGTACATCAAACTGTTTCCTTATTTTCTGTTTATATCAACTGTACATGACACATTTCAAAGTCAACAGATTGTTTTCTTGATATTTAAGCCATGTGTCACAGAGTCATTATAGTCTGAAACACAGTTATGTAGCATACAGTCTATAGTTTTTAAAAAAAAAAAAATATGGTGCCAAATTATTATCAAGTGAAACAGGCTTTATCCATGTTATATGACTGAAAAATGCTGGTAGGAGAAGGATTTTTTTAAACTGAAGAACATGTTGCATCAGAAAACAGATAAACCAATAGTGCTTTAAAAATTTTGAAAGAGGATCTCTGGAGTGATGTAATACAGCATTAAGAATTTCTGGACTTGACTTTACAAGCTTTCAGCTAAAGTTAAACATATGATGTAGACTAATTTAAGTGAAGGTTGTGTATACATTATTTATCATTTTGATTTGGGTCTGCATTTTTATACTAATTAAAGTGGATTTAGTCAATTTATAACAAGAATTTAAGCAACTGCAGATACAGGTAAGTAGCCGAGATACATGTATTTTTTGTCATACAGCTTTCTGTAATTATGGCATGTATTACATAATGCACTTTTTGTGCTCAGATTGCACATTTTTGCCACTCATAGTAGTAATAATTACATGTTAAGTTGGCATTTATGTGCTTTCAAAAAAAGCAATTCAGGTTCACATTTAATATAATTTCCAATTAAAAAGGGTACCAGGGTAACTCATCATTACAATAGTCTGATACCCTGTGAAATTTTTCATAACTGCTGACATCTATTATCTCTAATCAATTAGGGTATATAATAATAATAATAATAATAATAATAATAATAATAATAATAATAATAATAATAATAATAAAGACTTTATTTAGAGAAGGTAACTCAATTAGTTACAGAACTAATCTACCTTAAGGCATTCTATCTGTTATGTACAATATATACAATACATACAACATGATGTGAAGAGTCTGGCTCGACACTAAATAATTAAGGAATTTTAACTATTGCTACTACTATTATTATTATTATTGAGAGTCTCAATAAGCTTAAGCTGTTAGCTTATTACTGAATCTTGCTGTTTTTTATCTACATTCCAGTAAGACTTCATAGTAAATACATGTACTGTCTAACCCAAGGATATGATCAGTTTATGAAATACTGAGGTCAGACTATTTTGCTTCATCACTGGAAAGTATAGGTAGATATTAGATATTAATCTAACAGCAAGTTCATGGCATAAGCAATGAAATTTGAATGGGAAAGAGCACAAAATGGGCCATTAAAAACACATTAGGTTCCTGAATATCTCCAGATAATGTGTATTTTAAATTTGCAGCATTCCCACATGGTTCATAGAGATTAGTTAGAAACTGAAAAATTACAATCAGTTACATCATTCAGAGCAATCAGTCTCTCACGTGTGCATCCCTTTTACTATTTCGTTTACTATTTTATGTAATATGCCATATGCTAAAGATCAACAATAAAAAATCCTATTTTGAAAAAAAAAATATTTCAATGATACCTCTTCCACAGTAGTTGTGGCACCACCAAGAGGCTTATTCTTCATGACATCACTACCACCAGGAACAGTTCCGATATCCAAGAAGAATTTAACTTGACTTTTGTCATCAACTGCATGGACTGATATCTCAAATGCTGGTTCAGTGTAATCCCTGTTTTTCAGCTGCTGAACCTCACATACAGGCATGGCAGACCGTTTTCTTTTACCACTCTGAATAAAATTAAAAATAAGTGTCATGAAAGATCTATAAAACTGAACCTTACATTCTAGCAAAGGATGGAACATTTAATCACAATAAAGATTTCATGCTTGCATTTAAACATGATACCATTTAACCAATACTGTTTCTTATACTTAATAATTATAGTTCCTTTTGTGTAAACTCATTAATTTAAAGTTTGGGAAAGCTTGTTAATATTCATTTCCTCTTTGTGACTCAATGCCATTATTTCTTTCATATAAGGCTCAGCCTTTCACAAATAAAGTGACCTATTATTATTCCATACAAAGTCATTAAATGGCCATGTTACATAATATACTAGTGCGATAATACTAGTGCAATAATACTCATGCAAGATGAATATTAACATATTAAGTGTTGCAGATTGGCTCAATTCAAATTAAATGTTTCTTATTTCTCTTGAATTTGTTTTAAAATCTTTTTTCCATATTAAGTACACAGTAAAATGTTTGCAAAGCTCACTGTATTTCTCTAATTATAGAATAGTTTGAATTTTATTATATATGGGCTAAATACGGAAACTGGTTTCACAGTATAGTATTAGGTAAGCAGACATTTGATCACCATAGTGTTGATCACCATAATATTTGCTGACTGCCATGTTTAATCACAGTGACATTTGCTCGCCACACATTTTTATAAGTTTCAAACTGTTATAGCCCAATTATTGCCACATGAGAATGTTTAGGATCTTCTTATAAATTTTGCTTATCATCTGAGGTAAGCATGACCCTACAGATGAACAGATGCTGTTTTGGTGCAGTGTGTGCTGCTCTACATTTGTCTTGGGGCACCAGGATTAAAAATTATTATTTATCAGTGTTTTCAAATTGCTTTGACTTTCCTATTACAACTACCATAGCTGAACCTTTTGAAAGGGTCACAATGTACTTACAATGATTAATACTTGATTAATCACACACATACATGCATTACAAATTAAAATTATAAATTTTGCAATGATCAAACACATTAAATACACCAAGTAAACAATAAATATTATGCTGATCAAACTGATAAAATAAACCTATTAAAAAACTTTTGTGATGATCGAATTTCATAGATCCATAGTTTTGTACGAGGTGATTTAAACATATTGATTTATCATCCCTTGCTACAACATAGCAGTAGGAGACCTGTTTATCTGGAGTTCTCTGGACATGGATTTGACCCCAATCACAGTACTTATAGGCCAAATTATCTCTGTATCATCAGAATACAGATAGTCATCTTGTCAGGAGCTGTCCTTTTTACTGAAACAATCTTAGCTCTAGAGGTGTCAGAAACATAACATCCTTTTTCACAATATATAACATGTCATGATACCGTTGTTTAAGAATTCATGTCACATATATATAACAGAATATAGACTACTACATGTTAAACATTTTTGTAGCTGAACAGAAAAACTGAATTCAATGACATGTAAGCTTTAAATGATGAGAAATGTTCAAGTTGCAATAATGCTACATGATTGTTGGAGACAGGTTTATGCTTAAAAGTGGTTATCATAATACTAAACTCCTGCAGTCATTATTGTAAAAAAATTGAATGTGTAACAAAGTCAGTTCATGTGCATGCATACATAATGTATCACCACTGTACAGTTTTTGCACTTAAATATAATGTTTCATGTATTGTAATTCTCAGTTACTTTAGTTTTAGCTGTTTCGCCAAGTAATCAAATATTGTGAGGTGGTGTAATCCGAATAATGTGAGGTGATGTAATCTGAATACTGTGGTTAATGGTGATATTGGTTTGAGGGTTGATGTTGGTGTAATCAGTGTGTGGGGCCAATGATTCTGGACCAACGGGTTTGCAAAATATGTGATTTATATATATGTATGTATATATATATATATATATATATATTGTGTGTGTGTGATTAAATGATCATGGTTTGGTATTTATTGATGTGTAAATTTTATTTAATCACTCACAAAATAAATAAAGTCCAGAGGACTTTCTGAACTTGGTGAATGGTTAGGTAACAATGTATTCATAGATACTCAACCATGACCATTTATTCCTGACAATTCCAATTGTCTTCCTTTCTGCCATCAAATCAGTGGATTTCATGAAGAAAGCATTCATTTTTAGGTATAAATTCATAGCAGTATCTTCGCAACCCACGATGCATTTACTCATTATATAGTATTTTAGATATTATATCAGACTACTCGGTAGAGAAAATAATATCCATTGACTCATTTTATAGTATTATAATTATTATAATATCAGACTACTCGGTAGAGAAAATAATATCCATTGACTCATTTTATAGTATTTTAATTATTATAATATCAGACTACTAGGTAGAGAAAAATAATATCCTAAGAAGTAAAATATGGGAAGCTACTGAAATCATTGAGAGAGAGTCAACATTGAACAGTGATTCTGGATTGGAATTTCAACCTTTGTACAGAAGGATATTGTCATGTGATCAACATTTTGGTGATCATGTGACTTCAAACTAAACTTAAATCCTCTAAAGAGGCCTTGTGATAAGGTTTAAAGCAACGGAGTCTTAAATTTCTTTCCTACATAAAGGTATCTATTCTAATTTTTTTAGTTAGGTAAATGAAACAACATCAAGGTTAATCTATGGTGTGGATATAAGTACAGTCATGCATATGGACACCATAATGGTGTCAGCATCAAACTTCCACTAAGTCAAGCTTTAAGATAAATAGAACCCTAGGAATGATATAACTACATTGCATATTTGTTATGAATTCATTACAGGAGAAAATTAATTTATCTCCAATGATGTCATTATGGCAGGTTATTCTCAATATAAGATTACATCTTGAAAGATATACATTACATGCCCTATAATACTATAAATATAATGATGCATGAGATATAGAAGATAGCTCATGATCTGGGTATTTTATAGATATTGTAGTGAAGCCTAATGTTCAAGTTAGAATTCCATCAGGATTTTATTTTAAGGGGGAAACTCTCTCCTTAACATAAAATAAAGGAAATAGAAACAAAGAAGCTGTAGGAGGAAATGGCCCTAGTTAAATATTTTCCTAACACTTCAATATGTCATTCTTCCTGCTCAACTCTATCACAGCTCTGTTGAAATTAAAATCTTTTAAAGCCACCTTTAGTTGTACAAGCATTATAATGCTAAATGGGTCTAAATGTAATGCAGTAGTCCCCCTAATGAACTGCCAACCCCCCTACCTATCCTTATCAGCAGTCACACCCTTGGAACCAATGAGTTTGTATTCAAAAATACTCCTCAAGAATGGCCACCCCTCTAACGCGACCAGCAGCCAACATATTAGTACAAAAATGTAAAATTCCCTCTCATGAGCAGCCACTTTTTCTTCCAAATGTATCCAGAACCAATAAATAATTCATATCATGATGTAAGGTAAATAATGTTACTGTTAGAAGAGTTGACTAAAGTACCTGTAACAGTAAGATTAATATGATAACACTGTCTATTAAAGCCGATGTTTAAAAACAAAAAGGGCTCAACAATGTTAAGATATTGCACTTCATATATGATTTGATGTTTACAACTGGATGTAGTTGTCAAGATCAGAACAAAGTTAGAATAGGTTAAAAATAGATTTCTTGCATTAACACACACACATAAATAAACCTTGAACAAAACAAAACAGAGTACCAGACTAAGACTGAACAATCACGTGACAACACATTTATCGCTTCCTTTACAAAGAAGACATTTCATCAACTTGACTAAAGTTGAATCTGCATAATTAAATTGCATACAGTTAGCAACATCCAAATAAATTATTACCAAACATTAACATGTCATCACATAAACGGAGACGTATTATTTAAGAATAAGGTCTGCTGTTCTACTTGACGACATCGGGTGAGGTGGGGAGGGAGGACTTGCTGATAATTTAATGTACAAAAGACTCAAAAAACAACATCATAACCTATAAGGAGGTTATTCAGCAGCAGTGTAAAAATGGAGCAAAATGGAAAGAGAATTATGTAAATACCTGACATGTTTGAATGGCTTTTGCAATGTGAATGACAACAATACCCACTCACACATCACGCTTACATCAAGAATAAGAGCTATTAATGTATATTCAGTTGAAATATGTCTATTATTAATGTTACTTTGAAACAAAGATATTAAATGAAAAAATTAAATGCTCTGAATTGTGTAGCTTTCTCATTACATACAATACATATAATTCTCACAAAAATATTAGTCCCCCCTTGAAAAAGCCACCCATCTTATAAGGCCACTTTTCCAGTGTAGAAGGGGTGGTCATATAAGAAGGAGACCACTGTATGTGCTTTATCAGTTGATGAATATTGTTCTATGTTGCAAAGATCCCATTTCCAGTCTGCTGTTTGAAGGAGCTAAGCCAGCATGTTTTAGAAAATAAATGAAAATTGCACCCTACTTTTAAACTGCCTGCATTTTTAATCATGTTCTGTAATCTGCTTTTCAACATTTTAAAACAACACTGAAAAAGGAGTCAACCTGCAAGTAGTCTGTTTTTGTCCATCCAGCATGGAGATCAAACTCATATTCAACATTATTCTTGTACCATATCTTCATAAACACTTCCCAACTTAAATAACCTAATATTATTAAAAACTTTACAAATCATTGTCATCATCACAATCCTCAGCCATTATTTGCAGAATGAAATGATCATCTGAAGATTAACATATTGGGAATCAATCATTTTGGTTGTTCTGTCCTAACATGTCATGCAAATTTAGTTTAAGTATCATTTATGAAGAACTCATATGTGTAAACAGTTACTTCCTGAATCGAGGTTGGTGTTGCAACAAGAACTACCGGTGGAGTGACTGATTTTGCAACAAGCACATTAACAGCAAACAATTAAATAAAATTGTATGCTGCACACAGTATATTTTATATGTATGACTTTAAACTATATTTGCGGTAGTTCTTGAAAATATTTGCTCTCCAAGTGCATAAATTCATACAATTTTGCAAAATTCCTGCTTTCATATGTCGTGGCAGCATTTCCGATATTAGAGGATTTAGTAAAAGAATGTTTAATTGGGGCATTGCTGGGAACAACAATGGCATGCCTGATAGATTAATATTTTTCATTCATGTTCGGAATCCATACATTCTTTAATTAAAAATTCCGTCTTTTCAAAATTCTTGTACAAGTTTAGAACATATAAACTGTATCTTACCTCACCTATTCTCTTTTCCTGATTCAAACAGAACATGAAATATAGAATACTGTAATACAAGTGTTACGTATATTTGATTTAAATTATTTATTTTTGTTTCTCAGATTCAAATTTGACATTTTGGGTTTAAAATTCGTTAATTGGGAGAGATTTTCTAGAAATGGATGACCTATATACTTTACAAGTAAACACCAGATGTTACTCTCATTTCTAGCCTTGTTTCAAGGCTGACAAAAAGGCTTTAAAAATGATTGGTTGATTCCAAGAACATGGCTGATTTTCTGCTGATTCTTATGGGGTGAGTATGTGACTTTGTGAATGATGCCTTGTTCTGTGACCTTCTAGAAAATCACGTGACCCCTTCCTGTTTACGTAAAATGGGTATTTAAATTATTGTTTGGGAGAGAACAGTCAGTAGGAAGATTGGACTTTTAGAATACCAAGATGGGTGTTATAGTTTGAGTGTAAATTAATTCAATTCGTTTGGATAAAGAGGAATTTATTGTGTTATTACCTTGTAGAGGAGTGTATTGTATTATTTATTTGGAAAATACGTGTGCTCATTGAATTATCATAAAACTAAAACTGACTTCATCACTTGACATCGTTGTCCATCTTGGATAACATCATCAAGATTCGAACCGGGAACTATTAGGACAGTTTATTTTCAGGACTTTTGCAATTCCACTAGTGGATTATATTGTGAATTCTTTTTGGACTTGATTCTCTAAAACCGTAAGTTTATTTATTTCCTTTCATGAATATATTTGTACTCAATAAATTGTTTGTTACATTTTTACAAGCTTGTTATTTTCACTCTTTCTATGTTACTGTTTATTCGAGCCTAAGCACGTAACACAAGCTATTTGTTATCACAATGTATGTGTGTAAAGAGAGAGAGAGAGAGAGAGAGAGAGAGAGAGAGAGAGAGAGAGAGAGAGAGAGAGAGAGAGAGAGAGAGAGAGAGAGAGTAGGGTATAGATTGTATACCTGTGAATTAAGAACATTTCCAAATTCTGGTGGACTTGTGTCTTCTGCGGGACGGCCAACATCAATCAGTCTCTTTATTATGGGTGGAACCGAAAACTCCCAAATCTTATGTTTATACAATGTTTTCTTGAAATGTATGAAAAATAAATTTACTTCCAGAGTTACCAGCCCATTCAATACTAGTCTAAATGGTCTGAGTTCCAAATCCATTTTCAGTCTGAAAAACAGGATTTTTTTTATCAAAAAGAGTTATTTTAACAGGATATAAGCAAAATACCTACGCAGAATTCATTAATGGATTTGGGGGAAGTTTAGTGATGTAAGTAGAAGAATGCAATTGTAAACAGTGATGTATTGACAGCCACAGAAAAGTCCCCTCCCACTCCTCAAAATTACAAGTATCCTATGATACGCATTCTGAATCAAGGGAGATAACCTTAATTAGGTGAAATGATTCTAGTTAGGTCTTGGGACCCTCAAGATATCTCCACATGAAATAAAACCTGCCTTGCTTTATATATTTGTTGAGATATCTTCCTAATTGAATTGAACAGGCAGACAATATATAGAATGCCACCCTATGAACTGGAATATTTGGAAAAAGTTACCAGATCCTAATAAGGTCCTTGATATCAACTTGTACTTCTGGAAGTGTTTCTGGTTTATTTAATGAGTAGATCTTGCTCTATTTTCCCACTGCTGCTCACAGACTGAAAATGCTTTCTTTAGAAAAAGCTGCCTTGTGACTTTTTAACTGGGTCCAGTTTTGAAGAACCTTATAAGGTCTGAAAACCCTCTCAGTGCATCTACCCTAATGACTAAACCTAGATCATCTACCCTAATGACTAAACCTAGGTCATCTACCCTAATGACTAAACCTAGGTCATCTACCCTAATGACTGAACCTAGGTCATCTACCCTAATGACTAAACCTAGGTCATCTACCCTAATGACTAAACCAAGGGATACTATAAGTCTTGTGCATCCTAATAGTTAATTCCAAATGTAATTTTTATTATCTAAAATGCTGGGACATGAAATTATATATATATTAAGTCATGGGACATCTCTGACTTTCTTCTATTAATTAAACGATTTTATCTTGTCAAGAAAAATTACTTTGTGGTTGTCATGGGACTGTCATGAATTATTACATAAACATATAAATTAATATAATTTATTTGAAAAGTTGGTAAATTTTATTTTCTTGTTTTCTTATAACTTCTACCTAATTCATGTATGCATAATTTGACTGAACAATGACAAGAATTGAGATTTTCGCTGAATGCATTTACAGTAACCACTTCAATTTGACTCTACTTTAATTATTGATAATGCATTAGAGAATAAGAATTTTGTATAAATGCATCAGTAACTTTGTTTGTATTTTTGCCATCAAAGTAAAAAAAAATAACTCATTAAAATATGATCCCAATACGATGACAATGAACAATAGTGTTTGCATGAATGTTTGCATTTAGTGAGCATATTGATGGTGCCACAGCATCTACATTCAAGATTTTTACTTATGCTGAATTAAGTACGTCCCTTGGATTCAAATCATAGGCATCACTGCACTAAACTGAAAATAATATCTCCAAAATATAATGAAGAAGTTTTAAAACTATTGCTTTTAAAATAATTTTAATTCCAAAACAACTCAGTTGTACTTTGTCTTGATGTAAGCAACCTTAAATAAATAATATTTACAGCAATCACACAAATATAATAGAGTAAATGGCAATCATACATCAAAGTACTGGCAAAGCTACTGGACAAAATGACTCCCCCCCCCCCCTGCCCTTACCCAAGCCAGTTTTAGGGTTTAAACAATTATCTGTCTAGATTGCTTTTGTAAAACAAAGGACAAATCCATCAATTATAAAAGAAGGAGACTCCAAAACAATCAGCTTACCAATGTGGGGAACATTGTGAGCTTAAGTATAACACAAAGCAAAGTAGATCAATACAGATCGTAATCTGTCTAAATTCAGAACTTTATTATGATCATAAACTTGTGACAGTTATATGAATATATGCTGGTTATGTGCCTTATACAGTTAAACTGATTTATCATTTCATAAACATACACCGACTACGGCACTTCGTAGGATCTCCCATAATACTGAAAAACAATAACTTGTGTGTGAATCAAAGTAAATGAAACAGATATGTATATCTAGCTGATATGTAATCTGGAAGAATACAATCTGGATAAACAATGAAGAAAGCTGAATCTTCATCTAAAATTTTGGGGTAAAAAACAAGGATATAAGCAAGATCTGTACTGTATACAGGTAAGTATTGTACATTACAGCTATTGTACAGCCTGGTCTTCTATGTACATCTAACTGACCCATTATTAACGAGGTCATTATCTACTTTTATTTCATGCTGAAGAAATTGGTAAATATGCAGATGCAAAATAATAAACAAAATCAACCAGATCAGTTAATAACAGTTTTTTTATGTGGTTATTCAAAGAGCTGGTCACTACTGTGTAATGTGTCAATATTGCCAGTTTTGACTTTACATTCTTTTTGTGTCTATAAGTGTTGTGAGACCGATCATGCTATATTTTTTTTACATAACGGTAGTCTTGTGACATGATTTGTGTTTTATATTTTCATGTCACAAGTTTTACAGCCATTACAGTAGACATATAATTATTTTGGGGCTCGTTAAATCCCTTTCTAAGATAATTTCCTCATAACATTTGGTTCAATATGAATCGGCATCAAGAAACAATGTCAGAAATACACCAGTAATGTTTCCATCAATTAAGGTGGTACAACTCTTTATAAACAGTGGCCCTCATTAACAATTCAAAACCAGTGATCTCACAACTCACATATGTATTGTACAAGTTTATCATAGCTATCCATTTATAATCAGAAAACATTTTACATGCAGGTTTATTATAAAGCCCTAGATTTTCACTTACGCTACATTCAGAGGAAACTTGTTGAAAAGTATGTCCGCTGTGGTTGGGAAACGAGTGTCCATGATGTAGCCAACAATCTGCAATTTGCCATAAAGGAGAAATCCAATACCTACTTCCCCCCATACTTTGAGACCACCATAGGGAACAACTGTTGCTTGCCCTTTCATGCTCATCAGTTTTGCACCCAAAGTGAAGTCTACACCATAATATCCACCAGCTCCAAACTCTGCAATATATATATATATGTATAAATATATAGTAAATATATATAGCAAAATGGTGCTAAACCCCACAATAGCCAAGCACTTTCAATGAAAGTTTCATGTAATGGGGGGACATTTTTCTTTGATACATAATACATAAGACTCTGAAACATAATTTTGGTTTAGCTATTTGGTAAGTATTTAATATATATGCACTAAATGGTATGTCTTTCAACAGTTACAATAGAAATTTGAGATGGATGCAAATAATGGCCGCAGCATAGTGGATTGTATTTTACTCTACACAGAGCTATATCCTTTCATACCAAACAAAACTTATCGATGACAAGATATAAATTCTGTTATTTTCCAATCTACTGTAACATGAAATATTTTAATAAATCAACTAATTGTCTTATAATCTATACAGAATACAAAGGATTATGTACATAATGAATATGTCAGAGGTGGTAGCATTAAGAATGATTTTGTGTGTGACAATGATGGAGAGTCAAATTTTTTCAATTAAAAGACACAAATTGGGAATCTTTTCTCCATCTTGTTCAGCTAGTTGATTGAAAATGCTAATGACATAGCTGATTTAGTGAAATTTAATATAAATGATCACTTAAACATATTTTATGTCTTTATACAAAGAAATTCTAGGAATATTTGGGATTTAATTTGCATGATTCTTTTCTAAAATCATCTTCATTTTGTATTAATACATTGTTTTTTTTAATTTTACAAAGCTTGTTGCTTTGCACATTTTCCTAATATATTTATTAAGACCACTGATTCAAAATGCTTGCCTCTATTGCACCTTAAGTCTAATGTACAGAGAATGATACAACTTACCAAACATCAAGTGAATGATACAACTTACCAAACGTTAAGTGAATGATACAACTTACCAAAAGTCATGTGAATGATACAACTTACCAAAAGTCAAGTGAATGATACAACTTACCAAACATCAAGTGAATGATACAACTTATCAAACGTTAAGTGAATGATACAACTTACCAAACATCAAGTGAATGATACAACTTACCAAAAGTCAAGTGAATGAATCCTCCAAGGAAGTAGCTTAGTTGCACCTTAAACAATTCAATGCTTTGTTTGGGGTAGGGAAATGATCCACTAAATGACACATCAAAGGACTTGAAGGCATTGAGAAGCTCTCCACTGACAAGTTTTTGGATGAATTCAGAATACTGAAATATCAAATTGAATGACTATCTGAAAAAAGAAATTCATTAAAATCTTTCCTCTTTCATGTCTCAGTTGTCAGCCACATTGTGATGTATTATTTCTTAAATTGTAACCATAACATTGTTAGCAATTACAAAGGTGCCATCACAGGTGCTGTTGGAAAATGGCAATGATATTTTGGATATCTGCTGGAAAATGGCCACTGCTTCATTTTGGCATGACACAAAACAAGATCAAGAAACAGCTTCAGCTAATCATAAATTTCTATAATAGCAAAATTATTATTCATATGACATGAGATAATGCCTTGAATATGGTACAGTTATTAATTATAAAATTTAATTTCAAACCTATACAAGAATTGTAACTTTTGAATAAAACCCTTAAAAAATCTAATGATCTACAAATAAGATCTCAGGTCATTTGTTAATTTATATAATACTTCAATCAGGTCCAGCACACAACTTTGTAAGTAATAATAAATAAATCTTATTTTGAAAAGTCTCACATATACCTATATATATATATATATATATATATATATATATATATATATATATATATATATATATATTAGAAAACTTATGTGTCAAAAGATTATTATGCATGATTGAAAAATTGAGTAATGCTATACCTTTTTTCTAACTGTAAAGCTATTTGTGCCAATTAAAACATTTTAGATTTGTTTCTGTTTTTGATTCTGAGGGTAAAACGGAATCAATTAGAAAGAAAAGCTTTAGTGTACAACTCTTAAGAAAAAGTAACTGAATTTTCAGTTATGTTAAAATTTGGTCATTATTCTGTGGAATCCATGAATAATTCCAAATAGATTTAGCATAATGATGAAGAAAATAAGTGTGCTATAATTATAACAATTGCAAACATTATGCTCCCATACAATTTCATTAATTATGAAGCAACAAAATTTTATTTAAATAATTTCATCTAAATCTACTGGATATAAATTTTACTGATTAGTGCCTGCCACCCCTTATCCCCACTCTTCACTAAAGCCATGCAAATTCAGTTAATATCTACAGCTATACAATTATAGAGTGGAAGAGAAAGTAAGAAAGGATACATAAAACTGTAGCCTTGTCTTTAGAGACAGCAGTTAAAATTTATGCCCAATACACATTTTAGTGATGATGTATTAGTACACCAAGTTTCATCCTTTAATTTCACATGGCTTTAAAAGTTTGGAGTGGAAGGAAAATGTGACAAAAATAAGATACAGTGGTACACCCCACTATAATACGATAATTGGGGTCCATGAAATTGGATTGCATTAAAAGCGTTATCGCGTTATCGCAGGGTTTTACAGTATTTAAATTTTGTTCCAGCAAACACTGCATTGGCGTATATACGTGTACTCGTGTTTAATGTAAGAAATCGGATTATTATTGGACGAATATTAATGGAATGCAGTAATAAGACTTACTAAAAAAAGTGGACAGATAATATTTTTATACGTTATTACTTTGTGTTAGATAGTTTTACTAATTTTTATTGTCCCCCCCCCCCCGAAACTACACATTGATCGATAACACCCAGACTGATGTTATATAATGAATAGGGAGGGTAGTAACATCATTTATTATCGTGCTGTCGTGGCACGCAGTTCATCCACAATTCATGCAATTCCACTGGAAGATTGCACAGATTAAAAATAATTTTGTCCAATATCGTTGTGTCTGAATTTAATGTCCAATATATCACATGTACAGAGTATTAACACCGTTTACTTAACGTCTGATATAGTACCATCATGGCATGCAGCTATTCCATAATACCTATACCTAATTCCATTGCAAAAATTGCAAACGTATTTAAACTATTCAATATTTTTGTCACAAATCATTATGTTGGAATTCAGTGAGAAAAATTAACAGAAAACTAGGTTATGAAAGACAAAGCAAGTGTACGTTCATACGTTCCAGGGTCTATGAATGATGTCTATACAAATTGTAAACTTGATTTTCCGTAATGGTAAAATATTTTTTTATATCTACAAAAAATAGGAAAGTCATTAACAAACAGCATACACATAAAATCCGAGAACTAAATCATAACATAGCAGTGAGTCTGTAATGATCACACGCCACTGATATAAAGTTTTTTTCCCAGCTGTACACATGTACAATTTCCAGCTAACAAAGCCGATACTGTTTACTAGTCAAATGATTTCCTCTAATAACACGGCCAAGTCCAGAAAACACATTGGCAGCTTTCGTTCTTTTTTATGTTTATTAATTTGTGAGAATCTTGTATCAACCACCACATTGTCAGCTGCTTTGTTGTTTATGCAGTTCAAGAACAAGTGTCTTTACTCTTGGATTAATAATAAGTTATATTTTCCAATGTTTATTTAGACATAACAGTTCAAGGACGTGGTGAAATTAATACATTTCAAAAGCCGTGTTTTACACACTATTTCTCGTACTTTATCATATTACTGTATATATTGTATTATATTAGAATTCATCCACGATCTCTTCCCCAAAATCATAATAAATGTTTTTTGCACAAAGTGCATTGAACGACTTCCGTTTGAGAACTTGCTTTTCTGTAACGGTAAAATATTTATTAAGAAAAAGAAGGGGGAAATTAATAACCATTTCATAAGCAAACCCCATACACATGTAAAACCTGAGAACTAAGTGCAGTATGCATGTCAATTTCATACCCTCTCAATTTCCATCTAGTGAAGCAAACATTATTTACTGGTCAACTGATTCGTCTAATAACACCGCCAAGCCCAGAAAACATGTTGGTGGCTTTTGTTTTTTGATGTTTATTAAACTGTGAGAAGCTTTTATCAACCACCGCATTGTCTGTTGCTTGGTTGTGTGTGCATTTCAGGAAAAAACACATGTCGGCTATTGTTAAAGCAACGATTGTATACAGAATTAATTGAAGACAAGCACAAAGACCACGTCATGTTTATTTTGGCATAACACTTCAAGATGAAAAAGAATCATGTGCAAATAAATATATGAAATTTCAGGAGCCATGCCGCAACCACGTTATATCTGAATTCGCGTTATGGTGGGGTGCGTTACAGAGGGGTTCCAATGTACTGGGCCATGATCAACTCCCTGAAAATAGGACCCATAATGTGGTCTGGGGAACACCTTCTACTGATGACGCATAAATATATCAAGTTTCATTCATTAGTTTCAATTGGTTTTAAAGTTAATGGAGTGGAAGGAAAAGTATGATGAATGAGGTATGCAACACAAGTGACATGTGTAAGTTTACCAAAAGTAATCCCTCAGTCCCTATGCTTTTAAAGTTATATAGTGGAAGGGCACATGTGATGAAAACATTGGACCATGAGTTTGATTTTGCAAATAGGATCCTCAATGTGTTAAAAGACATATTTTCCATAGTATTTGTACACCCTCTACCTATTTAAAAACAGAAAACATCATAAAATCTTTTGATTTCATTTAGCAATTTTTAAATTCTAACCTGATGTTGCATTGGTAAGTCTAAGACAGAATTGTGTAGTTCACCCTCTTCAATAACCTCAATGATTCTGTACATTTTGGAGTTACACCTCCTTGAACATGTATACAAGAGTTATTATCTTTTATTCCTTCATTTGTTTTAAGAAATATTTAAACTAGACATTGTAAATATTGGATGCATATGAGGTTTTATGGAAATGGACCATTCAAGAAACTAGAAAATAACTGTGCGCAGTCAGTCTGCTTGTTTAATTTGAGAGCTTCCATTTGGTTTGAAAAGTGAATAAGTTGAAAGTGTTACGGACACCCTAGCAACAATCAGTATAAATCAATGAGTGAAATGTCTAGGCTTTGTATATTTTTTATAACCTTGATGCTTTTCATTTTTAAAATTTGTAGGGGGGGTGGGTACCAAAAAAATGGGAGTGTGTCTGAATACTGTAGTAATGGTGCATGAATATAACATGTTTTATCCCTTAAACTTAAACAGCAGAAAGAAAAAGATATTGGAAAAAATTAAACATATTTGACCTTGACCTTATCCATCAAGATAATACCCTAACTGGATACATGAAAGTAGCTTCTAATGATAATGGATAAGTATTCCCATTTTCATCTCTTGCTCTAAAACATTTTTTAATTTAAAAAGCAGAAACAGAAAGCGTGTGATGATGGAAACTGATACTTCATATTTGTCTGTCAAGAAATTGACATCCATTATGGACAAAGCTTGTGGTCCCCGTTATACTAGCTCCATCTTATTGCACAGAACTATTCATTACAAAATGTAACTTTGTCCTCAGAAGATGTTCACTGCAGTTTGCATAAAGCTTATCTGTTAACATAATCTGACTTTGTTCTTGGGTATCTTTAAAACCTGATCATTAACTTGTCAATAACCAGTCAATAAAATGGTTCCTTACCATTAAGATCTTTTATATATCACAGACCTTTATACAACAAGGGTATAACATTTTACATTGCATTTCATTCCTTCACTGGTCTTTCATTTATTTCACTACATTTTAGTATTGGGTTGAAGTAATTATTATGTGGTTTCACATGTTACCATATATGTCTGTGGTTTAGTGAACAATATACCCCATTAAAACATAGCTTTATCTAAATATACGGTGGTGACCTTGGTAAAAACTTTGAAAAGGAAGGGAGAAAATTTGACAAATAAAATGATCATACTAGAGCCTTGGCCAGGTCTCTCAGCTCTTTCCCTAGTTGTACTATTTTTAATGGGTCAATCTTGTTCATTTCCAGCATTGATTCTAAATCTCCAATTGTCATATTAGCCAGCTGATTTCCAAGAAGTCTGACTCCAGCTCCTGACAATCCTTGACCGACAATAAATAGCTGGTTGGCCCTTCCAACGATGTCATTTCCTTTTCCAATCATATTACTAATTGCGTCACCTATAAAGACATGAGTACAATATATGTATGTATGTATGTATGTATGTATGTATATGCACACACACATTAATACACAAAATATTCTGCACTACAGCTGCATATCAAATAATTTTTAAGTAGGATCATAAAGCAATTATGTGTGAATCAAATCTTTCTTGGGATAACCATATTTCACCATCCTCATCTTTACAAACTGTTGTATTTGTTGCGACTCCATAATTTTTTTTTAAAGTAACATTTTTGTGCATTGTATGTTCTGGGGCACATTGTTTTTTTCTAGTTGTAAGTTGTGAGACTGAAAATTTCTTTTAAAAAATGAAAAAGAGTCTACTTGAGATAAAACTTTAATCCACTGCAGCAGCATCTCCACAAAACAACCTGTACACACATGATCCATTATTTTGATCCATGAATACCGGTAATATTTTATAGCTTTCTCATAACATGGACATCTGTTAGAGACAATACATCACCTGAAGCATGGAAACTGCAAGTCAGATATTTTTACAATTTGCAGTGGTCTAGTTCTCACACTTTTGACCCCTATCTTATTGTCAGTCCATCCACACTAGAATTTCATCCATGTTAATGATCATATTGTCGACAAAATAATCTGCTTCTCTTCTGACCTTCATGAATGCATCACATAATTTTATTTTCTCCAAATCTTTTGGGCAAAGCTGGGTCATCGATGTCCATACATGAACCACTATATTGTGTCACTTTGTGTTCTATTGCTTTAATTTATTTTAAGCCTTCTTTGAATATTCAAAAAGTAAATAAATCAGCACCTTTAAAATAATTCAGTCGAATTCCTAGGGTCAGCTTGCTTTGCAATAACATAACTTGGTATTGATATTATTTTTTAAAAAGTGGCTTCAAAGTGTCCATAGTTGGCTTCTGAGGTCAGCTTGCTTTTTAATCAAAATATGTTTTTCTCTGATGTCCTGTTGATAAGTTCAAAGAAGGAGTTAATTACTCACTGACAGTTGTGCTTATTCGCCACCCATGCAAATGTGTGCTTGGCATCTGTAGTTATAATTATTACAAAAGAGCATTGATGTCTGCGGGTAAATAGTAATGATACTTTTGTAACCCAGGCTGATGAAAAGATTGTCATTTGCACTCAAGTGAATATGTTTTGAAATAATGTTTTTTATTTGCGAGATACTGTCATACAGTAGACCTGGATATAAGTCAATCTTTGTTATTTTGTACCTTACACTGTACCATGCATGAATTACAGATGTCTTCAATATATTAGTTGATTATTTCCCTCTTGTCTGTGATTTTGTTGGATCCAGTTTTCAGCTGGATAACATATTCAAACCTTTGACAACAAGCACACATAATTTGTTTCTCTATGTTCATGTTATTGAACAACATGGCATGTATAATCAGACATAATCAATACACTTTAAAGCATGGAAGCTGTTTAATGCTCATGTTGATAAAAAAAAGGAATAAACTGTACAAGGTTAGTTTCTGTCTATTTTATTATCAAATAATCGTTTTATTTATCTATTTTATTGCAACATGCAGTAGGGAGGAGCACAAGTGCAATACAAATTTATTTTGTTTCTTAAGTCTTGGGACATATGACCTAGGTGAAAAAATGCTTCACCATAAGTTCTGGGACAGGAAAAAGAATTACTATTATATCGTTGCCCAATATATATGGTAAATACAGTAAATTACAGGTTATTATCTGTTAAGGAAAAGTCTTAATTGTAATATATTGGAAAGTTAGGTCACCTTTTCATGCAGTATAAAACAAATACAGCCAAAGCTTTCATCTCAAAACTATGCTAATACTTCCATCATGGATATTACTGAAACTTGGCCCTAGTCATGTACTAGTCCTAAATCTTGATATTGATTTCTCACCCAAGCGACAGAGAAATCTAGCTGTTTTGCTAACTTTACTTTTCTTATCTCAGTCTAGACATCTCAGACCAATCATCTCAGTCATGGTGTCCAAGCGCTGAGAACTACTTTTAACAAAATAAATCCTTCTTGTCTTCTGATGTGCCATAGTTCTCAAATAAAACAACAACAGCAACAATAACAACAAATAATATATAACTCATGGCTGGGATTTCATTGTCTCGGTCCAAACCCCAACATAGATTCTATATGTCACTATATAACAATTTACTTAAAATATAACATGGATAACAGCAGATTCTAATATCATGTCTTTTGGATAATTTGTATTAATTTATAAGTACTGGAATGTAATTAAATTTGCTATCAATCTTAAATATGTTTGAGTACCAGACAACAAATAGTGGCTTCAGATCTTTAATTCTGTTAAGCCTAGTTACATATAACTAGAGCTATCCTACCTACTACTACTACTACAGTACTATTACAATATTTGGAAAATGAAGCTAAGTTTTATTGCTGTATCCATTTTCAGTTGGCTTTACTTTATTACAAACTCTTAGTTATTTTAATGAAGATATGTATGAATGGTAGATGATTACAAGATCAACATTGCAGACATTTTACAATGAGGTACACTGCACTTTATAATGAAGAATCACATATGCTTTATAGTGCAGTACCACTGTAATTTATAGCCACTCCAACAATGCACATTATAGTGTGTAAGTACTTTACTTTATGGCAAAGAGCCATTGTACTGATTAGTGAGGAAACATATTTGAAGAAGCATGTTCAACATAATACTGTTACTGCATAAGGAACTGAACCGTGGATAAATTGCATGCAGTTAATCTCATCATAATAATTAAAAATTGATTGCAAATTGATAGAATTAGCTCCTTATTGAGAGCTCTTAAGTTTGAAGCAGCATTCTCTTTTGAATAAAGCACATACAAGCTGTGTTGTCACTGATTTAACACATACAACATGTCACCAGGCATGCAAGATGGTAAATTACATGAAATGCATGATGTTTTAATGTGCAGGTATTAGCAGCTAGTTCCTTCCTTGAGTTATTCTGTGATTAAAACATTTGGCCACTTTATGCCCTGCAGCCATAATAAATGCTTCAAGTCATTGATAAGTGATGTGTTTGTTCAAGTTCTATTACTGTTTGAAATTGCATATAAGATTAAGTTATACATTTATGAGCAAATCAAATTATTTTTTAACAATCCAAAAACAAATGCAGTATGGTTAATAAGCAGTGTTTAAAATGACCTTAATATAATGTGTTTACTAAACCCAGACACTCATGAGCAGAACACTCCTTGATTTCAATCCACGGAGTCAATGCAGTGAAAGGAATTTTATCAACATAAGTCTCCATTTCTTTTATTCGCTGATTAAATGACAGTAATGAGTCTTTAATTTTTTAAAAACTAATTATAAAGTATATCATCTTTTTTAGTTACAGTGAAACAATTAATGACATAAGCAAGCATGTGCAGAAATTCCCTGAAGCTAGGAAAGAACATTTTAAATCTAAATGAGAATGAAATGAAATACAAATAAAATTCCAGCTCTCTTTAACACCACCTATACCCTAGCCCAAAACCATTATCTGATATGGACATGCTGTGTGCACTCCACTTAGAGGAAAGACTTAAACTTGGTGCTAATCAAAAGAACAGACTCAGGGCAAGAGACATTGTTCTGTCAAATGATCAAGTCTTCAGAGAAGAAATTAGGGAAGGTCTGAATTACAGTGAAAATAAATTGTTTCTTGGTGCTGGCAGTCATGAGGCTACCATCCCTAACAAAAAACAATCAGTAAAAGATTAAACCCTTCGAAGAAATAAACAGGTTGTAAATTTTCTGTTTTGTTTTTAATTTGGATTAGAAGGCATCCATCCTGTCAAACCAGTCAAGGAAATTTAAATTTTGAAACAAGTGAAAATGTAGGTGAGACAAGTGAAGTTTCAGAAATCATTTCTGAATAGGTGGGTGTAAAAGCTTTTGATTAGCACTTTTATTTAGTAATAAGTCTTGAATTTCAACATAATATGCCAAAAGACAAATGTCTAACATAGGTTAGTGTGTGATATAAAGTAATGAGAATTTACCTCCTTGAATAGTCACTCCAAAATGAGCACTATTTGATCTCATGAACTCTATTGTTGCTGGATTTCTATCCCCAAGTGCTTTTACAGTGCTAGCATAACCCATTTCCTCTTTTGGATTGGTAGAAGCAAAACCTCCAAGATTCTGCTGTCTCTTTTCAGCCTAAAATCAAACCAAATCATCTATTCTTTAACCTAAATACTATATGATGCATTGTTGTCTCAGCAAATTTCAGTTAGTTTAGTTTTATTTAAATAATCACACACACACACACTTTATATAAGTGCACAGACACTATCTGTAATGTGGACATCTGTTTATTTTATGTATAGGATCAATGTATCAGAATAAAGATTATTCTTTTTATTCTAACACTTTCAGACACAGAATACTTGATCTTACAATTTTGCAAATTTCAGGATTTAAAAACTGATGATAAATTATGATTCATAATTTTATCCATAGTTATTCTACAAAGATTCTAACAATCTATACAAATCCCAGCTTGCATCATCTAATATATGTGGGGACATTTTTGATGATTTTTAAACATTGCTGATATTAATAAAATTGTGTAATGGAAAATAGAAAAACTTAGATATAGAAATTTTTCAACAGTCAAATATTTTGAAGTATAAGCATGCAAACAACCTCTCCATTAAAGGTACCTCTTTTTGTTGGTACTGTTCTACATATGTGTTGATTTCAGAATCAGAAGCCCCACTAGACGCCAGCTTTTTAAGGCCTTCCATGAATGAGCCTTCACTGGAATAGAAATAAACAGTTTATATTTGCCCAAACAATGGTATGTTTTGCTATATTGTACAGTTTATGCTCTACATGTACCAAGGCTTTATAAAATCCACATATCTCATGACAGCAACATGCTCAAATTCTGATCAGGCAAGTTCAAATTTCCATTAAAATTGCCCATGGGCAAGTAAAAGTCATTGAAAGGCTGTGCTTAGAATGTAATATCTTCTTATGAATACTCTGAAATTTTTTAACACTACATATATGAGCACCTTTATATAGCTATTATATGTACCACCTTCTTCTAATACATAACTGCCAACATTTTTTTCTATCAGTCATAATTACATTCTGTAGTCAACCTCAAGATCAGTCAATGCTTTTCACATGCAAGGAAGATAATGTGAATATTCACAGTTTAAATCAAGTTTTGACAATTAGGAAATACATATTTTTATTTTATCATTACAATTACATTTAGATTGTAATATTTGTAGATATACAGATTGTGCCAAATTTCATGTCCTAACTTAGGTATGGAGAATTTTTTGAGCTCTTTAATATATCAAGTTTGCAGACTCTAAAACAATCAGTTTGTCAAAGATTTTTTTAAAGCATTGTTACTGATTTTAAGGTTACTAGGTGATAATTGTTAATGATACAACATCAGAAATTTCTTCAAACATTTGCATTTGGAAACAAAAGTCACTTGTCACTAATTATTAGCCACCTGAAGTTGTTCAAAGTACAATTGATGTAACAAATATTTAGCATCAACAAAAAATGTTTATCATCAATTATTTACATGACAATTACAGTAGACCAATACATACTTGCTGTTGGACAAATAAGAAAAGCTTTGTTGCACAAGAGCAGGTAAGCAAAATATCCAAGAACTCAATAAATAAGACTTTAGTATCTGCAATTTCTCCACATTGTTCAAACACTAAATTTAATGCATACCATAAAGCATGTCTGTAAAGTTATTGAAATGTCTTGCCTTGTACACATTACTTTGATATGTTTTAGACTTTCACAAAATCACATCGTTATTCATGCTGCCGTCACCATTCCAAAAATGTCATAACCACCACAATTTCTGTACTTCATCTAGATGACATCATCAAAAGAGCAGCAACTTTTCACACACAAAATGATAAAATGTATTTAATGGAAGTTAGTTCTAAAGACCTTTTGTAACATTGTACAGTCATGTATTTACTACTCACTCCTATTTCAACCAACTGTTAAATGAGTACAAAACATCTTAATGCATTACCCAACAAAACACAATTTATAACAACAGGGTATCAACAATATCTAATACTGACTAAATGTTGAATAGAAACAAAGGATTCATATCACCCATATCAAATGCAAGATAACTGATTCCAAAGATTATTTTTATAAATTCCTCACAATAGAATTTTCACCACTATGAGAAAATTTGGTCTTTTTCCCAAACTTTGCTAGTCACAAGCTGACTTGCCAAAGAAGAACAAAATGGCCATTTTCATTGCATACACCGTTCCACTTCATCTCTTGAAACTAATATAGGCATCTCTGGTCAAAATTATATCTGAAACTCATTTTCTGTTTAACAAAGGAATGAAGAAAAAAAAATAAGCCCTACCTGATTGCTTGTCGTTTTCTTCTTCTTTTTGAAGTACATGTTTGCTTATTTATTAATGTTTCCACCAGTAACGTGTATGTTTGACAACCACCATCCTCTGCAGCGATGGCTAGACCACAGGCTTTAATTGACATATTCAATTGGTACATTGCAGCCATGTCTGTCACTTCCAAACTGAGGCCAAAACTGTCAGCAACACTTTCTGATATGTTGAAAAGTGCTAAAACAACGAATGTTTGTAATAAATACCTTTAATAATATGGAATAATTCATAATACAATATACATAACAAAAGAAAGGAAAGGGAAAGAAACTTCAATATTAAACATAAATCAATGAGAAACTGAATCAGACTCTAGAGATGTAATAAAATACTGTAATGAAAGCCCATATCATATTGTAATGAAATCCCATAGAACATTGTAATGAAAGCCCATATATTAATGAAAGCCCATGTCATAGTAATGAAAGCCCTAATCATAGTATAAGGAAAGCCCATATCATATTGTAATGAAAGCCCTAATCATAGTATAAGGAAAGCCAATATCATATTGTAATGAAAGCCCATATCATATTGTAATGAAAGTCTATATCAAATTGTAATGAAAGCCCATATCATATAGTAATGAAAGCCCATATCATATAGTGATGAAAGCCCTTATCATATAGTAATGAAAGCCCATATCATATAGTAATGAAAGCCCTTATCATATAGTAATGAAAGCCCATATCATATAGTAATGAAAGCCCTTATCATATTGTAATGAAAGCCCATATCATATAGTAATGAAAGCCCATATCATAGTGTAAGGAAAGCCAATATCATATTGTAATGAAAGCCCATATGATATTGTAATGAAAGCCCATATCATATTGTAATGAAAACCAATATCATATGGTAATGAAAGCCAAGATCATATTAATGAAAGCCCGTATCATATTGTAATGAAAGCCCATATAATATTGTAATGAAAGCCCTTATTAAATTGTAATGAAAGCCAATATCATATAGTAATGAAAGCCAAGATCATATTAATGAAAGCCCGTATCATATTGTACTGAAAGCCCATATCATATTGTAATGAAAGCCCATATTTTATTGTAATGAAAGCCAATATCATATTGTAATGAAAACCCATATCATATTGTAATGGAAGCCCACATATTGTAATAAAAGCCAGATCATATTAATGAAAGCCCGTGTCATATTGTAATGAAAACTCGCATCATATTGTAATGAAAGCCAATATCATATTGTAATGAAAACCCCTATCATATTGTAAAATTGAATGTGAAGTATAAGGTAAATAGGCTTGTCAGCAAAGTGCAAAAGTTATAAGGAGCGATGATGCTCAAATTCTGCTGAACAAAATATTGCAAACAAATCAAACTTGACCAAAATCTCACTGCTTGAAAAATAAATATCAAACTGTATCAAATATTTCTAAGATACTAAACAAGCACTTATTTAATGTGTGTGCCTTTGCACTTACAGTTGTCAATTTTTGTTCATGACGATTCCAGGGTAACATCCTTTTTATTAGTTTTTTCTTCAAAATAATGGGCATTCAGTTTTTCTAATGCATTCTGAAATAATTTTTTGTCAGCATTTTGTAAATGTGAGGAGTGGCATATATCAATCAAGGGCAAATTAAATTAAGGGCAAATTAAAGCAGATACTTTCAAGATTCTTATGGATAAATGACACGTATTTGTTCAAGGAAAACTGCATGAAAAATATTATATATTATATTGATCACAAAATTCTTTGTGACCTCTATTTCTCTTTTCTAACATTTATTTTATTAACTAAGATAGATTACACATTTCTTTCAGCTGTGATCAACCAATATTAGTGAACAGCATTTTTTTTTTGAAAGGGATACAGTAACATGAAGATTGCGACAGTTTTGATGATGTAGAACACTAACTGCTAATAGGAAACTGGTGTAATAATAAAATTATCCTGTTTATTAATAACACTCATATAAAAAGAATTCAAAGATAGGAAAATTAAATGAAAATTATTCAACTCTCACACCTTGACTCACTTTTCCATCATAGAAAAGTAACTGAAAATGGGAATTCGACACCTATTTGATAAATGTTAAGCATTTGATGGTTTTTAATCAAGTCATTATGAAGGTTTTTCTTCAAAGTCTTATTTATAAGGTGATAGATTTAGACTTTTGTGATGAGAAATACATTCAAAGCAAAATCAATTATCTTCCTAGAGAAAGTAAAGACAAAATACTGAACTAAGCTAATTTAAAGGCAATGAGTAATGGATGGAGAAGCCATGAATTATACAAACAAAACCCTCATATCTGCCATCCCTAACATGACCTTCTCAGTAAGGCAGTCATTTTTAAAAAATTAGTTAGGCTGTATTCAGTAGGTTTTAACAAATTATGTACTACAACTGCCAATCTGGAACATATACATTCAGAAGTCAAGACGAGTGATTTTCAAGACTGATGTATTTTTTTACATCGTGTTCATCTCAAACATTTTTAATGTTTACTTTGATCCTAATTACCTATATTACGATTTCATAAACTAGAGCTCAATGGCTTCTTGATATCTCTCAAACAAGTAGGCATAATCTATAAAAAATATAGCTGATGGCAACCACAATCATCTTTTCATTATGTGACTAAAGATAATTGTTGTCCTTCCAACTTTTTCCCCCAAGAATCTGAACATTCCATGTTATTATTCTCAGCTGCATTATTAAACAGTTTAAAAAGAGTTTTACTGTCCCATTTGTCCTGACTGCTCACTTGTTGAATACACATAAAACAAGACCAACACACAAAAAACAAGTAATTTCTTGGTCATGCAGACATTTTGCATCACAAAATATGTATAGGCTAAAGAATCAAGGACACTCTGATAAAAAAAGTCTGCTTCCCTGACATATTCCATTAAATCTAATATTAAAACTTGATCTAAATCAATCTAACAAGTATTTGGAATTTACTGCAAACAATCATAATTCTATCATTTGTACTTTTATTCCATAATTGCATATTTTAAGGGTAATTTCTGTAAGACTTATGTCAAAATCATTAGGGTTGGCAGGTCTGTAATGCTAATAAATAGCAATGAACTGCACGAAGTCAGAGACCAAGCCTGTTGAAAAAGTATTAAAAAAATTAAGAGAAAATATCTTACTTGATGAAAATCCACTTAAAGTTTTACTCCACTGTTTATTTTCAATTCCATAGGTAAGCTTATCAGTACATTTGTTAATCCCAACATTCACTTGTATGTTACGAGATCCAGGGATGAAATCCAATTTCCTGCAGCAGGTAACTGTCTGGCAGTCAAGTGTAAATGCACAAGTTCTCTTCAAAGGATCTGGCATTTTAATGTTTGGACAATCTTTAAATGAAAAAAACTGGCATGTGAGGATAAGAATTTTAGATTAATCTAATTACATGCATCATAGCGAAACATCTGTGAACTATTTATGGATTGTTTCCAATTATTTTTACTGAAATATAAAGGATATTTTCCAGTTGACCATATCAATATACAGAAAAAACATTTGTTTACATCCTTATTTCATATCTGAAAGATCCCCAACTTGTGAAAAGTTCTTAGTTTGATGGAGATGGCTTCTTTATTAATTAATAATGCTTACCAAAATAAGATCATTTTCACTCACAGGACTACTTATGTTGTGAAACTTTATCAATTTAATTCTACTTAAATTCACTCTCAGTCTAGTATGATATTTATGAGATGCTATTCTTTGATACAAGCATTTAATCTGACAAAACGATGTACTCTCTCTTCCAGTAGATGAACACACAGTTTATATTCACTTACTTTTGCTGCATGGGTTTTTGAGTTTTAACATGAATGGCCAGCCAAGTGCGATGACTGTGTCATATTTAATGAATTAATAAAAATGCAGTTTCTTGATCTACCCAAACAATACTATATTTCTCTAATAAGCAGATTATTCTTTGATAAGTCACCTGTACATTATATGTCCATTCAAAACTTAAGTTTATAGAATAGTCCAAATTTTGTCAGAAAAGGTAAAAAAAGACTTGCCCTAGGTCTTAATGTAAAAGCTTCATGTTATATTTGACTTTATGCTAATCAGTCCTTCAAACATGTATAAATGGAAAAGATATAATCTGACATGATGGGACATAATGTAACAGGGCAGGTAGTCTTGGCACATATAGCACTATATATCCCCTCCATATGTATAGTGTAGACATAAAATAATTTCCTTTGAAAAAGAGCAGCTATGACTGAAATCATGTAAATCTATTAGTAATTATGATCTATTAAGAGTTCACACGCTCACAAAAAGGTTTGAAATAAACGCATGACAATTTCTAAATGGCACATTATTGTGTTGAATGATTCTCTTTTGTTGAATATACATGAATGCATACAATAAGATCACAAAATATTTTTTCTAAATGTATAACAATTGTTTAAAACTTTTCAGAAAGTAGGAAGATACTTTCATTTAAAAGCTTATATAGCACTTGTTATTAAGTAACTTTATATATATTTTCCAGTCATTTTTCAGTTTAGGCAAGAAAACTTGTCTGTCATTTAAGATAAATTTTATTAAATATTTTACCTATCCATGTTGCTGGTAGTGAGCATTCTTTAGGATTCCAAAAGTCCAGTGTCAGACCTATAAATAAATATGAAAAAATTATGGAAATAATTTCTTTCCTGCACAAGAAAACATTAATATTTATGAACAGTACTATCAAAACAAGTGATGAATATTTAATGGCAATAATATGAAGATTACAAGAGAAATATGAGCATATGCTACATTAAACAACACTAATACATGATCTAATTCAAAGGGAGGGATACAGAAATATTATAAATAATAATTAAACTTTACCTGGAAATGGTAGTCTACCCTGAGTAGCATTTGGTTTTGTGTTGTTGCACAATGGATATTCATATTCAGCATTTTTTAAAAGTTGTGTCTCTACTAAACATGTTGCATCTAGGCAAAGTTTCAGCCAAACATCCACTCTCAACTTCTTTTCTGTTTTATCATTGTTGATTACATATCTGAAAAAGATAAAGGCACAAATGCATGTGGCAATTTTCAGATTTCAACTGCATTTTGTTGCCATAACAACCTTAATTAAATGCACTATGAAAAAAACAAGCCTCACTCTTGACATTGTTATTGTCTTTTCAAGCCGAATGTTTATGATACTTAATTGCAACCTAACAGTAAAGTGACAGAAACAATATAGTTTTCTTCATATCTTTCTCTTTATTTAATATATTAGCCAGCTATGAGAATAAATTTGTGAAATGGAATCTACAACAAGTTATATGTCTACAGTGCATACATATGCATCCTAAAGCAATTTTATCTACTTATTTACATCATAGGGTGTGAATTTAAAAATTGCTTTCCTAGCCGATGCCCTGGAGAAAGTTGCACATGTCTAATCTACCGGTATAATATTTTCTTACCAAAATATATATTATATTTTAAAACTTTTGAAGTCTTAGTGAGCATAAATTCAAAAGATATGCCCATTTCAATGACAAGTCAATTTGACAAGAGTTTGGAATATTGAATAAACCCTAGAAAGTAAATTACTGAGGCCCAGTTTGGGTGTACCACTCACATCTATTCCAAAATTCACCTACATTAGCAATTAGGTGAAAATAGTAAAACACACTGGAAGGGAAAGCAAATGTGACCCAGTTTGGTACATTCATGTCAAGACATCTTTTTAAACACTGTTCGATGAGCTCTGTAATCGTGGTCATGTCAACCTATTTTTAAACGCTACCCGATGTACCTCCACTGCAAAGTTGATGTTAGTAAGTGTCTTAATGTAAGAATTTAAACATAAAGAAGGAGCATAAATGCACAAATAGAATGCTACAAACGGCTTCTCCTTAAAGAATGAAAAATTATAAACAATTCAAACTTACTTTATTCCAATAACGTTGTGAATGCTAATTGTCTTTTCTTTACCTGAAAATAGATGTTTACTTATTACATACAGTTATTGCATGCTTGTTTTGAGCAATACCTATGAGTATCGTGACATATAAAAGATGACCTTACAATATTTTACATCATATAGTGCATATTATCATACAGTTTTCGTATCTATATTAAAAAAACTGTCTATACTTCAAAGAATTATATCATTGTTTATCTGGTCCAATATGAATGCTTTTTAACAAAGTATGTTAGCAGGCACCATAAATAGTCAAATATTCGTTTTATTATAAAACAGATATTGACAGGTGTACATGAAGAAAAAATAGTAAAAGTATTGGTCTCATCAAACTATCAAACTGAGAGTAAATCTTTAATAACTGTAGGACTGGATCAATAATGGAAGTACAGAGAAACTCCATTATAAAGATCTTAGTTATAACACATATTAGATACAATATCTTCTATTGTCTGTGAACACATCCCTGTTTGTTTGTACCCCCCTGCTGATTTCAGTAACAAAAGGCATAAACAAAATAAAAAAATCCATAAATCTTACTCAGTTCATTCATTGATTTATAAATTTATAATTTCTAACCCAATTGCAACCAGGGTGTCCATAACACCTTCATCGTCTGTGCGTCTCATGCTTAGCGGAAGTTTTCTTACTAACACAACACCATTTTGCACACAATTTGGGCAAATCTATTTTCCAGAGTGACGTCATTGCTCCTATTTGGTTACTCCCAGATACTTCCTTCGATTATGCATCCGCCTCTTTGCTGAATATGGACTTGTCCAGAAACTGGAAATTGATGTTGAGGATGGCCATTGTTGTAATGAAAACTTCCACTAAGCATGAGACGCGCAGACGATGAAGGTGTTATGGACATCCTGGTTGCAATCGGGTTAGAAATTATAAATCAATGAATGAACTGAGTAAGATTTATGGATTTATTATTTTCTTTATGCCTTTCGTTACTGAAATCAGAAGGGGGTACAAACAAACCGGGATGTGTTAATAACTTTTAAATTACTACAAGGTAAACTATAGCCTTAGTTATAACACAAATTAGATACAATAACTCTAAATAATTAAAGATAAAATATAGTCTTAGTTATAACACAAATTAGATATAATAACTTCTAAATTACTACAAGGTAAACTATAGTCTTAGTTATAACACAAATTAGATACAATAATTTCTAAATTACTATGAGATAAACTATAGTCTTAGTTATAACACAAATTAAACAGTATTATTAACATTAAATTTTGTATCATAAACAATGTTTGTGACATGTTTTATTCCTCAAGAATCTATAACTAACACATTGTTGATTTTGATTTCATTAAAGTCAAGAATATGTTTTTTGAACTACATGCAGATGAGCTTATCAATATGCAGACAGACAGATAGATGGACATGACTAAGACTGCATTCACAAAAACGAAAACTAATGGAGCAATAGCTTCCTAGATTCTGTCAAAAATGTTCAAGCATACAAGTAGGCCAATAAACAAATATAGTATTGTAGTATTTCTGTAAATACTGAATAGTGTGATATCAGACGTTCAGCACTCATGTATTTTATCTAGTTCAGTTGCTGATTTTGTTATAAATGTGTGAATGATTTTATGTAGAAATAAAAATATTAAAATATGTAATTAAGGTGTTTTCAGTTTCATGTGTAATCAAATCAAAAACCCTCAAACTCTTTCATTATAAACCAGCATTTCCTGTAGATGATGAATTCTCTGAGAAATACTCTGTTAAGAATTGTATTTCTACACTACACTTCTACATTATGAAAAACATACCCCATTCATAGGTGAGCAACGAGGTGCTGATTTCCATTTTCTCTAGTCTCACATATATCATATAATTGCAGATATCCAGTTCAAAGCCTGCCTGCAAAGATCGCTGAAGAATTGGCACATCAACACAGCATGACAAATATTCACATGTATCTGACACATTACATGACAATGAGTCTGGAAGAACAGTATGTGCAGTTATCATGTTGCTACAATCTGAAAAACAAAACATATGATTATATTCATGTTTTAATGGAATAAATTGCTAACATACAGGGTCATGTATCTATGGTAAGAAAACAATAGATGGATTCAATAAAACACACTCATGTATGCAAATATGCAAGCTCTATAACTTTTCTATGTAAAGTTGTTTTGCAGATACATATTGTACTTATGTCACTTTGTAATTAAATCATGTGACAACAATTTCTAAACTTAGGTCAAACTACAATCAAAGCATAATATACAAAGTTCTTGTTATATGAACTGAATAGATCACAAGCAAGTAATGTCATTCTACAGCATTACCTGTTATAAAGCTATATACATTTTTGAGAAAGAAACATACAAAAAGTTCAAGGAGTGAGATTCAATTATATTCGAAGAATTTTCTTTGCAAAGTCTTGTTACTTAGTAGCTAAAACCTTTAGAAGATTGGAAATTGACTTCTTTTCAATGCAGATAGTCAAATTATCATAATTCAAGATGAGTTAACATTCTAATAAGTTACATATTTCAAATGATTTCATCATCATTTACAAAATTTACAAAGAATGCAGATTATATTTTAATCTAAAAGAGACAATTTCTTGACACAAGCATTATGCATAAAAAAACAGAGAGGGCATTATATGTCTTGAGATTGCTTCCTGCATTGTCATTTCATTGCAAACACTAAGTTCAAAGTATAAGCACAAACTTCTGGTTAAAGAGTGACCAACAGCACAGAAAGAGATGAATATTCAAACATTATGGGATACTCTTAATACTAAGCCTAAAAATAAATTCAAACCAATGACGGTCCTTCAAAAGTAACTGAGCAAAAATCAACAATCTGTAACATACAGAATGGATTCAGATATAGACAAATGAAGATACAGTCATACACTCCACATAAACAAATATCAATTTCAAATAAGTATAAGGTAATCAAGTGAGATATACTCTTGTTCCATCCTCCAGAAGATGGGTAGAAAGGAGAAGCAGATCTGTTACAGGATTGCTTCAGATAGCTTGTCAACCCCAAAGTATCTATCAAGTTATCAAGCATGATGTCTGATAAAGTGCTTGTAGAACTCAGTCCCTGTTTGGAAAGCCATTTAGGCAAGGAAAATCCTGTAAATCAATGATAAAATTTACAGCAAGTGATAAAAATAAACATACATTAACAATATCTCTTAAAATTATTTAGAATATATTGATGCATTTTATTATTTTTCATCTTTACTTCTTTTTTGGTGGATACAGAGTATCTGTAATTAACTTTAATTTTCACAAATTTAATTACACTAATTGCAACAGGAGAACTGTACTGAATATTGTGATAAAAAGTGGAACAAATTTCCAATGGATACACAGCATTAATCAAGAATGTATTTTCTTTCAGCCTCAAATTTTTTAGATTTCACTTGGAAGAAGGAAAATTTATTTTACTAATTTTCAAATGGAAAAAATATTCCCTTTTTTCTTAAGCTATAATGACTTCAACTGATTGCATTATTTAAAATTTTGATAATAATTTACAAAATCTGTTAATCTATTAGGTTACTTTTCAGTCAATAATTATCATAACGATGTCAAAAGATAATACAGTATGAAAAAGTACACTGTAGTAATTAAAGAAATAAAAATGAAAACTAATCATTCAAAGACAATTTCAAGATTACCTGGCTCTTTGAATTGAGGTCCATAAGTGCATTCCTGCATGGGTATAGCAGTATTTTCAAGTACATTAATTATTTTCAGGCAGTTGCCTAATGCTTCAAAACACACTTTGAGTACCAAGCTGAATGAGTAAGACTTCGTTGCCAAATTTCTATAGACTGAGAACCTATAAAGAAGAAAAAAAAATTGTACATGGGATAATGTGTATATTACAACTTGGTTACAAGACCATTTTCATATTAAACAGAATATTTGTTACAAATAATTCCATAAATGGCATTTTAATTTCAAATAGTTTCTTAAATGGAATATTTGTTTCATATAGTATCTTAAAAGTAATATTTATTGCAAACAGGTTCTTAAATGGAATATATTTTCCAAATAGTTTGTCTACTTGGCTAGAAACTTTTACAAAATCTTTACTTGATTCTTTAAAAACTTTTTTATTTCAACTGAGCAACTTACTCTGCATGAATAACACCATTCAGATCAAATGCTTCTGGAGTTCCTGAAGGACAAAAATATGCATATAAAGAGAACCAATGCAAAATATAAAAAGTGCACAGAATAATGATTTTTTTGAAAATTAAAAGAGCTCACACAAATTCCTGCTATTCAAGTTTGGTATAATTACCATGATCTTTGATTTTGTTACAGACAACTACTTTCCAAATTAATAATATTTCTTCAAACTACTTCATATATGAGCATAGTATGTTATTAATCTTTCAATGATAACCCATCAAATCCAGACCTGCCAAACATAACAAAATAGATATTGGCAGCACTAGATATCTTAAACATTCATCTGATCACCACCAGGAGAACAGGCAAGAGGTGGAGAGAGTTACAACCTTACCCGGTGTTTACCCTAATGAGGAAATAAATCTTACCTCAAAAATCCAGTAGGAAACAAAATAATTTGATCAATGGCTAAAATAATGATGAAAGTATAATAATCCCTCACCACTAATACCTACCCCATTGATAACCAAATAACATGATCTCAAATTTTCTTTTCTCTATTCCAACTGTTAACTTGAAATCACAAGCATCTAAAAATACATAAGTTCTGAAAGATCTCTGCAATAGGTTCACATCAATACAGCAGTCAATTCCAGTGCAATAATCAGATATGTGGCATGCAATACTGTCATTCAGTGGTTTTGTCGTCAAGTTGGCTGGACAAGCTGAAAAGAAGTGATTTATAGCAATTATAAATTTTATGGTAATCTTACACATGTTTAAAGAAACTTTAAAACATTCAGTACATACACCCTTTTTCTCTTTATTAAGTTCTTGAAGTGCCATCATCGTGATGTAATGGAAATTCTCAATAAGTCTACATATTACCTCTTCAAATGCATGTATTAGAATGTATCAACAATGAATTGCACATCTGCACACATGTGGTTTCAGCATGCCATATAAGGTAAAGTTTTTCAAAAATGTAAAAAGTAGAAATTAAATTAAAAAATTTTCAGGTAAATAAAAATCCTTTAGAAAATTATAGCCATTGCATACTGTAAGATTAAAGACAAAAGATGTATATATTAAAATCTGTAAAAGGTATATAATATAAAATATAATGGTATAACATTTAAAACAATTTAAATAAAGGGTCAAGTAGTCTTAATGCATGCACTGTAATCCCTCAAAAGACTCATGCCTTTCATTGGTGGAATATATATTTGAAATGAATCTGCTCATCAAAATATCAGCTTTGTGTTATAGCTTGTTATGTCTCTTAACCACAATAACATATTCAGATATCTTTCTGATAACTTCTATAAATACTTAACAATACATGCATTCATGACTGCTGACAATGCTGCCTTTACATAAATGCCAATTTAATGTACAAATTAAGAAATAATTAACTCCTTCAGAATACTGCATACTTCTTCTTTTATATAATACTCAAAAGCAAAGCTTAGTTCCCATATTCTTTGCATGACATAACCAATTTTGTCAAAGGTATTATTAAAACCAAGACAACAAATGTACTAAAAACAAGTAAGAATAGTGTTTAAGCATGGTCTTAGAGATGGAAAAAATCAAAGTACCTAACAGAAAACACCCACAAAGCATGGTTTTGGAAATGGAAGAAATCACAGTACCTAACAGAAAATCCCCACTAAACATGGTCTAAGAAATGAAAGGAATCACAGTACCTAACATAAAATACCCACAAAGCATGGTTTTGGAAATGGAAGAAATCACAGTACCTAACAGAAAATCCCCACTAAACACAGTCTAAGAAATGAAAGAAATCAAAGTACCTAACAGAAACATTTCCACTAAGCATGGTCTAAGAAATGAAAGGAATCACAGTACCTAACATAAAATACCCACAAAGCATGGTTTTGGGAATGGAAGTAATCACAGTACCTAACAGAAAAATACCCACATTGCATGGTCTAAGAAATGAAATAAATCACAGTACCTAACAATAACAGAAAATACCCACTAAGCATGGTATATCAGCATATTTTTGAAACTGATAAATGTAATATCTGGTCATTTCAAACAGTTATTTAATTTAATCTGCAAATGATTGCTCAAAATATCTTCTTAATTATTACTAAGAAATTGTCTTTTATTATCGGGACCAAATTACCATGGTTGGGTAGTTATCAATGTATAAATTTTACCTAATCACTCACCAACTTGTCACAAAGTCCTTCTGAATTTATTAACTTAGTGAGCGGTTGGGTAAAATTCACAAAACAATAAACACCTAACCATGGTCATTTAATCCTTATAATTCCAGTTTACTTCTATTCTGTCTTCAGCAGATTTCATCAACAATACATTCACCTTTCCATAGTTCTTGCATATGACATGTGCTGTTATAGCATTTGCTGCTCACTATGAATTTGGATCTTTCAAAAGCAAAATCATTTCCATTTTTAGTGAGATCCCTTGCTCAACATATGACCCTGACCCTGGTGAAACACTGCTGAAGCAAAATTAAAAAATTTCTCAAGATTAGCTAATGAAGCCTGCTATATGTATTCTTTGATGAAAGGGATGAGTGTTGGAATGCAGGAATGACTGTGCAACTCAATTATTTTAACTTATAATGGGTGATTTAATCAGTGGGTCTGAAATCACAAAGGTGGGTCAGTGGGGCTTGTTATTATTATGGCATGAGATTTTGGTATAGATAAAGCTTTACATATAATTACCTGGTAACTGGGAATCAAAAGTAGTCCATAGTATTTAGTGATGCATATAAAAAATCTTGATCAGTTTATATGACCATGATTTGCATCCAATAAGATTGCAACACTTCTGTCCATTCAAACAACTGGAATTATATCAAGTTCAATGAGTGACTCTCTGGGTTCAGTAATAATGCAGTGGAGTAAGTTATGAATTTTGTTGAACTTTTAAGTATGAGCTTAAACTTGATATTTAAGAGAGATTCATGTCTATGAAAAAATATGTACAAAGTTAGAAGGAACTTTTAATATATTGTTTGTTTTATGAAAAAAATGCCTCACTTGTATTCCAACCATCAGGTGTAGGACCATATGGGGATAGAGACCTATTACATGGGGTGTCATCAAAAAACTTGTAGATATTTAGGTCTTTGTAAAGCTGTCGTAAAACAGGTTCTGACAGGGATGTGTTAGCATCAGTTCCTTTTCCACTCAGCCATTGTGTTAATGAGAAATCTGCAATACAGAATGGTTTTGACAAGGCTAACATCACTAATGACTTCAAGATTTCATTATTTCTAAGTCAATGATAAATTAACAAAACAGATATCCTATAATTTCTGACTCAAATCAAACACATTTATCAATTTCCATATGGAGTTTGTGTCCAATCTGCACAGAAAGTATAAAGACAGGGAAAACTTACTGGCAATACTGAAAAAAAACCCACTATAATTATCGATGTTGTTCAGACGAGAGAAAGAATTTTTCCGAAACAGTATAAAATGTGTGCATGTTAAAGTAATGAATGTCTTATGGGATAATATAAAGGATCTACAGTAAGGTAAATTTATCTTCAAAAAACAATATTTAAGAATATCACAATTTTATTACATTCTTTATTTATTCTGCATATGAAGATATGAAAGATTATTTTTTCCCAAATGATAATGTCTAAAGCAAATATAAACCTTGTATGGCAAAGCCACTGTTTCTTGGACAAGGAAGTTTTGGAAGTTTTGTGTTAATGAGCACTGGAAATATGGTAGCACACGAGACACTTGAGTCTTGGCAGACGTTGATGTTCATATCAATGAGGAAAACATTCTCGAAGTTCAGATTGATGAGAATGAGGCTGAAAGACATTAAATATTAAAATATGAACTTCTGAGACAATAATTTTATTATAGTGATATCGTATTAAAATAGGCAAGATGTCATTCATTTAATATGCTGTTTAAAAGTAAATATACAATGTTACCAATAATATTTATCCATATTCTCATAATCACATTGCCAATTTAGGTGTCTATTTGACAAATGAAAATTGATTTTATTAAAGATCTCTTCATGATGCAAAATATTTAGATTGTCGTATGAGCACACTATGTGTCATTGCTTTTGTTTGATACATTGTAATTTTAAATGTTACAAATGAAAAAATTACAAAAACATTACCCTGACAAATAAAATGATTCAATCAGTATAAACAAAGACTTACTTAATCCTGTATATACCACGTACTGAAATTGTCTTTGTTTTACCTGTAATATATGTATTACAATGTTAGAACATCAGAGGAATAATATCAAATAAATGAAGGTTAAATAACAAGTAACCTATATTCTGGACAACATATACTGGATAATATGGTAATAAATGCAAATGCTTGAACATGGTGATGATAGAGAACTGCATGAAGTTAAAAAACATTATGAGATTAAACCTATATGATGATGGTAAGAATATCATGAAAAGTAAATTAACCCCATTTGCTTATAAAGTAAATGAAATAGATGAACAGAAGAAAACAAAATAGGTAGACTGCATGGACATGTACCAAAGAGACAGATGATAGCAAAGTGACATCTATGTAGTTCATATAACATAAACAGCATGTTAAATAAAGGCAACAAGAAATATGATTACTTTGTAACTGTGCCTGAAACCTTTTAAAGCATGCCACAGAAACAATTTTCCGGAGAACAATCAAAACAAAATTTAATTATAGTTGATTATAAGAATGAATATCAAATTTTATTAAAAACTGAAAATTGTTCACAACTTTATACCTCTTGAAAATAGCCAATACAATATAACTTAATTGTCTTCCACTAAATGAAATTATATGGAACTTTGATGAGCAGTTGTTCTTGAAAACAGCAATTCAATTTTCTTTTGAAACCACAAAATTTAATGTAAGAACCAATTGTAATTTTATAGGCTGTAATATGCATGTGATGCCCTAATTGTTTAAAAACTTGTTTTACCCCACTCGTAGTTGAATAAAGACACCGATATTGAAAATTTCTCTATAGCCATGGTCATCTGTTGATTGCATGCATCGATCAGGACTGATGCTGATACGAGTCTCTGTAAAACACCATCACTCAGACAACATTGTACTCCAGTACATAGGTTGGGTATCTGGCACGATATTGTGTCTGGTAATGCTGGCAAACTTATCTTACTTCCACAATCTGCAAAGGAAAGAAGGAAATAAAATCCATTCTGTCAGCGAAATTGTGAAAGTTAATTTTTGTCTTTAATGCTGTAAATACTGGGTTTATGAACTTTGATCACAGATTAATTACCAAACACTTATGATTCAAGTTTCTAAATTATATGTATTATATTACATATAAAAGCAAATCACACTTCTGTAGACAATAAAATGACATCTGCTAAACCTAAAAATCACATCTTTGGTTCATTACTCTCTGTATTTTCTGAATGTATCAAATTCAAACACATTTAAATGCCACAGTAAGAGTAATATTTTTAATTAGAAGTGCTAATAATTAACTTGCTTACACAAGTTAATTATGATGATGAATTAAAACTGGCGCCCAAATTTCCATATATGAAAATTATCAATCTAAAGAACATTGTCGGTTTTTACACATGATTATCAGCTGAAAATTTTCACTTTACATACGTTTTTCAGTTCATCACTGAGCACACTTACCATTAATCCATCTTTCCTCAGAGGTATTATGATGGCATACTTCATCCACAAAAAATGGTGCAATGGCCAGATCATTTGTTAGTTCTGACAACAATGTTGGATTCAAAGTATCACCTGGTTTGATACCATGACTGTCTCTCCACTTTTGATAAGAAAAATCTGAAATATATTCAAATGTACACTATATAGTATAAGAGTGGATCAATAATACTAGTTAAGATGGTGATACAAAATTGTATTCAAAGGTTAAAGAATCAGACCTGCATGTTGAAATACTCATGGTATTTCAGTAAACAATGTGATTTTGAAACAATGGTCAAATGGTGAAGAAAAGCAATCATTGCATAATGAATGGTCTCTCTCTCTCTCTTTTTTTTTATATATCTGAAGTATAGGCAGAATCAACAAAGGGACAAGGAAATATAATCGAAAGGAAGACTTCAAACAAACAATAATATAAAGCTTTTCATGAATGTTACCTTGAACTCTTATATACTGTAATGTGAATACCTGATCCCATGTGCCACAATAAAATATGTTTAATAATGATTTATTTCTTATCATATGCAAGTAAGGTGTCCTGGAATTTGGGAAATATGAATAAAAGACAAAAAGCATTAATGAATAACATAACCGACTTGTTTTTAAATCTGTGACCCCCAAAACCATGGTAAAAGACTCCAGTGAACGTGTTGCAGAATTGATTGCTTTTACTTCATAAGGCTTCTTAAGTATGACCAAACTTATAAAGAGATTTAAGAAATTAGGCAAGTTATAATAGTTCTGACAACTGTGATACTCCGCAATCCTAAGGTAAAATGTTTTAAATATATTTATTCAAGCACAGTTTAAGTACACAGACAACAACAAATATCTACATTATTTTAAGATATGTTTCTGGACTAAAGTTTCTCAAGGACTCAGCTGTTCAGCTTCTATTCACACAGAAGGGATAAAATTTCCTCGATATCAGTCAAAGAAAAGCTAACAGTACATGCTCTCATAACAATGGGCATCAAACTCTTGCAGGGGAGAAACATGCACAAAGCGTCATACAGTTGCACTGTTTACATCTGATTTTTTGCCCATAAAAACAAGATGCAATGACCAAATGCATTTTTAATGATAATGACCTTAACCTTAAAACTTGTTGACCATGGCATTAAGAAAAAAAAACAATTTTACAGCAAAATAATGTGGTCAACTTAATTTACCCAGAAATGAAAATCGTTTGTAAAACCTTTTTTATCAACAGTAACCTTGACGTCAGAGCAGCTACTGATCCACTAAGAAACATATTTTTTTCTGTGAGCATGGAGAAAAAAATACACCAAATTTCAGTTTTGTCTGTTATCAATAACTTCAATAATCATTTGTAAATGAAATACATGGGCAAAACAGATATTAATAAAACTAACTTTGTCCTAGGAGATAATGACCCCGAAGTCAAAAAGCTTCTTTACTGACCTAAGGATAACCATGGTTTCCATGCTTATATATATATATATATATATATATATATATATATATATATATATATATATATATATATATAAAAATAAATTTCCAGGTCTTTTCCAGGTTTATCCAGGAAGAAATTAATTTCTTCCAGGTTAACATTTGACCATTAACAAATGAAATTAAAGAACATTATGGATTGTAGAACATGAATTTTAAAATCTGAAAATGTTTCTCTTTCAAGATTCTCCACAACATGTACACAGTATGTCAGAAAAGACGATCATGTACAAAACCACAACTAGAGTCAAACAAAATAAATCTGACTATATTCCTAAAAAATTGGCATTTAAAGCCATTTCAATGTACAGGATACAAATTCTAACTTTACTATGCTGACCTGCATTATGTTGCTACGTGGAAACAACAGAATGAGGATAAATTATTGTTTTCTTTTAAACCTTTCATTCTAAAGAATTCTAGAGCAATACATGTACATGGTATATGAAGTAAACATTTCCTATCACAGTTTGAAGAAAAACAAATAATTGCAAAGCATTAGAATTTTCTTCCATAGCAAAAAAAGTTTAACCCTGAATTTATGTGCTAAAATACTACTACTACTACTACTACTAATAATAATAAAATGAGACGTTGTATAGCGCCTAATGTTTAGAAACTCTAAATGCTTTACAACATATATAATGGATGGTTATTGCACACACACACACACACATTAACCAACAAATTATAACAGTGTTAAATTATACATATGTGCAAAGAACACATTTTTTAAATTTGTCATACCCTTAAAAGTTCACTCTTCTTGAACTCAGTTAATATAACTTTACATTGTTTAGATTTTGGCAAATACCTGAAATGGCAAAGCCTGAGTTCCAATCACACTCTGAAGGCATTTTTGGAAGAAAGGTATCTTGGAATATCCTCACAGGCCTCTCACAATATCCAGAGTCAAAACACACACTGATATTAAGGTTGAATATGAAACGCTTCTGGCTTGGTAGATCTTGGAAAAGGTAGCTGTAAATGTGGAAATAGTCACATTATTTGTTGCAATACATTAATAGTACTTTGTGACCAGTGGCAAAATTATGCAGCATCTGTTACAACATGACAAAAGAGTATGATGATAAAAAAAGTAATCACTTCTACCTATAATAAAATGTAATCACTCATATCTAAATTAAAATTAATCACTCCTACCTATAATAAAAAGTAATCACTCCTACCTATAATAAAAAGTAATGAATCGTACCTATAATAAAATGTAATCACTCCAAACAGCAGCAGAGGGGGTGGATCAGACGTCTCTAATTGGGTTGGATTTTAAGCAAAACATTTTATGTCTCCTTTTGCCAAATGGAGCCTTAACGATTTTAGAGTCCTATTTGTCAAAGCAGAGAGGGTGGATCAGACGTCTCTAATTGGGTTGGATTTTAAGCAAAACATTTTAAGTCTCCTTTTGCCAAATGGAGCCTTAACGATTTTAGAACCCTATTTGTCAAATTAGGGGTCTCAAAACTGAAAAAGGGGGGTTATGAGATCACTTCAATATTTCTATTTTTTTTAGAGACCTTATTTTATGAATTGGAAGCTTCTATGATGGCCTTTTTGTACCGTAATAAAGGGAATGGGATACTTATTTCATGAAATCAATGTGTATACTGACGATGAAACTAATGGTGTCGATTCGGTCCTCAGAGACTCCATCACCCCTCTGCTGCTATGGGTTAACCAAATATTTTATCAAGTCCGACACGATATCGTGTTCGAGGATCTGCTAAATTTATCGTCACAAATCCGTGTGGGATTGACTGAGCGTGACTAAAGAAATTTCTAAATCGATTATGATCCATATCACTGCAGCACCAAGTTTGCCAAATATTTCGTAGCGTATGAGTATCAACTCCGTTAAACACACACAATAAATTGCAGTTATCTCTGATCACCTTCGGAATTTGTGTGTATCGTTGAGTGACATATATCACATCAGTAGTTTTATGCCTGCCTCGGGAAAATATCCTAGCAGGATTCTTTTGATTGTCTAACATCACATCATCATATACGACTAAGCTGTTAATACTTCCATCGATATCATCAATACTCGGTGCTTCTTCGATATCGGTTATAAATTCAATAATACCAATGCCGTTGATTGCTATTGCTCTGTCGTTGTAATCCTTTAACACTTCATAACATCTCTGATCATCAACACTCGGAGCTACTAAATACAATTTATCCCATTTCATCCATCTCGTTATCAAATTAAGTAACAATCTTGCCGCTTCCAGATGGTCCGATTATAATCATTCTAATTGAATTCGGCAACATTGCATGGTGTTTAATAGGTTCCCGCCGTCGGTTAGCTGAATACTCAATTACATTCATGTTATCATATATAAATTATGGATCTATATTCTGTGAAGTGTAAAAAACGTACTGGCACAGATGACTTGACGATGATTACAACTAAAAATAACCGATCAGCACTTTCCGGTAAATGCGTACAATGTAGTACAAAAAAATTTAGATTTGTTTCCCTTGATAAATCAAAGGATTTAAAAAAAAAAAAACGAGGTGATATTGCAGCCAAGCTAACTAAACTCCCGGGAACACCATGGGCGAAGTATCCAGGAGAAAAACACCTTCCAGGATATAGTTATTGTGGACCCGGGACAAGACTCGCTATCAGACTCGATGATCAAAACCAACCTCGACCGGGTGAATATCCAATAAACGCTATTGATAAGGCATGTCATTCCCATGATGTTGCTTATAAAAGCAGTAATCTGCAACACAGACATCTCGCAGATGTAAATTTAATTCATACATTGGATTCTATCACTGATAAATCCTTCAAAGAAAAGTTGGCTTCATGGTTAGTAAAATCGGCTATGAAAGGTAAATTGATGTTAGGTGCCGGTAATTAATAATAACATGGAATCTATTTATTATTCTCCAAAAGGATACTGTCGGGGTAAAGCAGCAATTGCTAAACTAGCTAGCGCCGCGAAGGTGAAATATACCACCGCGGCTAATTGGTTATCCAAACAGGCGATATGGCAAATTTATCTACCACGGCCTAAACTAATTAACTACTCGCATTTTGATGTGACCATTCCTAATGAAGTTCATCAAGCTGATATATTATTTCTGCCGCATGATGGTGGTTACAAATACGCGTTAACTGTAGTTGATGTTGCGAGTCGATACCAACAAGCAGAACCGCTAAAGACAAAATCAACTGAAGTGGCTTCTGCATTTGAAAGGATTTATCAAAGGGGTCCTCTGAGTTGGCCAATTCTATTACAAGTTGATCCTGGCAAGGAATTTCAGGGTGCGGTTCTATCAACGATGAAGAATCATAATGTCACCATACGACGAGGACATATTGCACTACATCGCGATCAGGCAATTGTTGAACGATTTAATTGGACACTTGCTGAGCGGTTATTGGGATATCAATACGCGAAGGAATTCATCCAGGATAAACGATCTCGTTAATGGGTCAAGAGATTACCAGGTGTAATTACTGCACTAAATAATGAGATTACTAGAACAATCAACATGAAACCTAACAACGCGATTAAAAGGAAGTCTATACCTGAAAGACCACAAAAAGATTTTTCAAAACAACCAATACTTGGTAATGTCACTGTAAGATATTTATATGAACCAGGAGAGCTTGAAGGTGGTACAAAAAGAGCTACTGATCCTATTTGGAGTGTCACCGCGCATAAACTATCGAGTATAACACGATCCACAGGTAGACCAGCAATCTATCGATTGGATTCAACTGCTCCTCAACGAGGATTTACTCGTGAACAACTGCAAGTGATACCCGAGGATAACCAATTACTGCCGTGTGATCTTAACTAGCACCTCTTCGTCTGTTGCATTCTAGACAAGTCAGCATCACATTATCTCTGGTATTACCAATACTACTATCTTTTCTGTCTATGGTAAATTGGCGAGGATCTTTATCCGACCAACACCAACGCATTATACAATTGCAACTTGCACAGTGATCATTCTGTTTTTGTTTCAGTGTAATTATTAATTCAGCATCAATGTCAAATTTTCTGTTATTTTTTTTATCCTGCTGTTTATAACCAGAAAGTTTTTTTTCTGATTATGTCCTTGACGTTGTCAATGTTGACAATATCACTTACTGTAGTGTCATTATCATCTAGAACAACTCTTCAAAGCTGATTTATTCTTCGTACTCTGGACACTGCGAGATAAACTAAATTTGACCACTCGATGTGATTATCTACCATCCAAACAATCGTATCTGATATAGTCAATCCCTGTGAAGAATGTATCGTCACTGCGCATCCTAGCGTCCACGGGGATGTATCAGCGCGCAATGCATCTTCGACGATGCTGATATCAACCAACACAATATCATTTAATACGAGAATCTGCTTTTCACGCTGTCCTGAAATATCAACTTCGATATTCTGTTTTTGTGTATCCGAAGGCCTATAACACAACGGTACTGGAAGTGTTGTAAATTTTTCTTGATGCGTTTTAAATAACTTCATCTGATGTGTGTCTCTTTCTACTCGCCACTATCAAATCGTTTGGTCTCCACGCTTCCCAGAATCTTTTAATGGTGTTTCTGAAATTATTTTACACGCTATCTCACATTGGATTCTATCCGGTTGTAATCTGATTAGTTTTTTGAACTCGCGTAATTGTTCATCAAGTGCTCTATGATCGGTGTGAATATCTTCATAATAGTCTACAAAATTATTTAGCCAATCATGCGGCGATAAACCAACAAATGGTGGTGGCTGGCCATGATCGCCACACATGATGACTTTTGTGTTCGCGTGCAATAACCACTCGAGAAACTTTTGTAATACATCTAACGACACCGTGCATATCTCATCCCAAATAATGACTTCAGGAATAAATTTCTCACCTATTCGTTCTGGAGTCCATTCATCGCCTTTCCATCGAAAAAAACTGTGATAAGTACAAGCATTTACCCCTCATTGTTTCATCTCTCTAGCAAGTCTGTGTGTCGGCGTTAGTACAATCATATTTGATTTGGAAACGCTATCATTTATACGAAATAACTCAATCGCACGAGTTGTTTTTCCTGATCCACCACAGCCGTTTAAATAAACTGTTTTGTAGCTACATATTGGATCAGAACACGGTGGTGCATTAGATAGTTCTGATATTTTATCACCTTTCAAGTAATTGTTTTCAATCGTAACATCTGCTGATTTGGAATAATCACACGGTATTTCCCGCTTAATTCTCCATGACCCCCAACTCTCGTCAGTATTTGTGAATTCGGCCACTTCTTCCCTGTGTTTCGTGTTGATATAAAATGAATCAGTGGCTACTCTAACTGCGGTGTCAGGAAATCTATTTATCATCGATAAAATAAATTGATAGAAGCATAAGCCAGCATAGATGCTCTCAAATGTGTATACTGAAGATTTTCTCCGTCTGCGTAAGTAACAATTGTACCAAATTTTGTTCCATCGGACAAGAAAGCGTCTTTACGATCCACGTATATACCCTTAGATGTTATATCCGTGATTATAAAATCGTACTCAACGCTATCTATAATCAACCGTGAAGAATATCTGTTATTGTCGTATTTTCCACCCTGAGTGAACTTACTAATTATTCTTCTACCGAGATCTTTTGTGTTTTTATTCTTAACTTCAAATAGCTGTTTGGACCATTTCACGATATTTTCTTCGTCAAGATCGGGAAACTGTTTTTGTTGTTCGCTGATTATACTATCTAGACTATCGGGTTGTGGTAACCAGACCTCAGTCTGTGCTCGATATGATATAATCGCTTCACTGACAATCAACGATAACAGCATTTTAGAATCAATCATATACCATAATAGCACTATTGGCATCCAGTGTTTTTCAGATATATGTCTACCATTCCAAACATAACAGCACGGATGAAGTCCTGTAGCCAATTCAAATGATGCCACATGAGTGAACCCGGTTAAATCAAAATCAGGCAGTGGCCCATTAATAGCAACACGGGCCATCTCGTGTGTGGGATGTCCAAATCGCTTTAAGTATTCAGCGCATTCTCCGTACCCGAGAAAACTCCCTGGATAACACGCGACTATATCATTTGAAATAATACTTTCACGGTCATATTTTGTATTCCATAATCTGCACGTGGTTAAATTCTATACAGCTTGATTTGATGTCTGTGAGAAATTCAGCTCTTGTTGGTTTCCACGAGTTTCTCTATCTCGCAAAATGAGTTGCAACTGACGGAATTGTAAAACAATTTGTTAATAATTGTTCATCGTCGAAACTCTTCGAGAAACTACTAGCTATTTTTTTCGTCACATCATGGAGGGCTTCAGTGCGGTATAATTCTCCGTTGGGTCTTACAAATTGATCGAATCTACCCTCGGAGTTAAGTGGCCACACTGACACAGGATCGTTTTTACTCAGTTGGTGAATAAAATCGAATAATTTCTCTTCTCCGGAAAATTCTGTGGGTATATATTTTATGGTTCTATCCCGCGGAAATATTGTTACTGCAGGTGTCCATGCGTGTTCATTATGATCAATAATTTTGATTGGAGTTCCTTGTGATTTATATTTCGGTTCGTATAATACTTCTCCTGTTATCGTCGTTACTGATATTGGGAATCTTAATGATGTTTCTAATTCGGCTATATATTGGATCGTTGCTCAGTTCTTCCTAACTGTTAATTCCCATTTATTTATTCTCTTGTGTCTTAGATCAGTCAATTTATTTCCATGCAACGCATTTGTTAAGTGTTCTATTATTCGTTCTGCTACACAATTCATTCTTGACGAAGTCAACAATGACAGTTTCATCGGTGCTAGTTTTTCAATACTCGGTTTATCATTTAACGGATATATCCCATAAAGAACTGCTGTTACAGGATGAGATCTCTCGTAGTACGGTTTGTCAATTCCAGTCAAAATTCCTGGTTTGGAATCTCGACTCACAGTGACAGTTTTTTTATCCTTCAAGATGGGTTCATATTTATCCTTGATAATCCAATCTCCCGTGTCTGAGCGGATAATGAATTTCACTCTAAAAATACCTTTTCCGCGTAAGATGTGACATTATCACTGCTGCACTTTTATCGTTCATGGTAGCATCAACTTCACCATTGATTCGAAATGTCGATCAGCAGTGAGATGCTCCATCATGCTTGAATTCATTAAAACAATCACGAATTTTACCCAACATAGTTCTATCACGAATTTTACTCTTTGGCTCATCAGAGACTCTATCGAGATTGAATTTAGCATTTTTCCTAGGCGTGATTTTCGATAATCTCACGAACTCCTTCATGCTATAATTAAAACAAGTATTTAAATAGAGAATTTATTGTATAATGAATCATTGCAAATGGCTTATGATTGGATCAGTAACCCCGTGTAACAAATCATGCCGAAAGGAGTTCTGTGGTTGTCATATGCAAAGTTTTCGACGTGGAAGTCTTGGTCCGATCCCTTGTATACGATATAGGGTAGGTGTGCGTGGTAAATCACAGTTGTGTCTCGGTTGTGGTGGTAAGAGATACAGAGAGTTGAAGCGTTACTACGATAAGAGAGCTAAGAACTCCATCAATGACACTGACAAAATCATAAGAACTCTCAAGACTACATCGGAAGATTTCCAAATGTTATCATTCAACCAAACAATGAATTAGACAAATAGAATAATGTATATAAATGAACCAAGAATTCAGACCACACCCTGTGATCACAAACTATGAGGCATCCAGTGATGGTATTGTCAGACATCATAAACTGAAGAAACCAGTTGGGTGGGATAATGGTATGGAGTATTTGGTGTTTAGAGCCGGAGGGAAAACACGTCTTAATCATAGAATAATATATGAATGTTTCCATAGATTGATCAAGGATGGTTTTGTTATCGATCACATTGATTCCAATCCTAAGAACAATTCTTTATCAAATCTGCAGGCTGTTACACAAAGTGAAAATCTAAAACGAGGAAAGACTGGACAATACTTGAAAAAAGCGAGACCTGTAAGATCTATTAATACAACAAATAACGAGGAAATAGTATTTTAATCAATAGCTAAGACCGGTAGGTATTTCGATATTTGTCCACCTTCTGTTCAATGCATCGCAGAGGGAATTTATCGATCTGCGATTTCAAAAAAGACTGGACAAAAAAAAAATTCAATTCGTTTATGCATGACGCCCATCTCTGGAAATATATTTTTCATATTAGAAGTATATAATTATCAATAATATGAATTCTCAAAATATCAATGATGTTATAACCTAAATTTTAATTCTAAAATCTCAGGGGATTTACACATCTGATAGTTTAGACTGCGATCAAATTATGTCCGACTTCCAGGATATTGAATACAGCGTTATGAATAACAAATATGTACTACCCAAACAATATGCCCTCGTAGAACGAATTCAGAATTCAATTCGCGATTCCCTTCTATGCTGTGACGACGTCAGTAAGTTTGTCCCATTATTTACTATCGTGGAAAAAATAAGAAAGGAATTAGGTAAGGAATATGAAATAAAAAGAGTAATTAATTCAAAAATCAGAAATATAAGACTGTTAATTGAACAAAATGAAAAACCCCTTTCGGATAGCTAAGTTGTAATTGTTAGGTAAAACACTTCTGTTAAAATTCTTACTACAAACATGTATAAATACTCCATGGACGGTATTGACATTTATCAATGAGTGTTTTACTACAAGGAAGTTGTAAATTTTCATAGTAAAATATTTTTTTTATTACTGAAATTTTCAGAGTAAAATATTTTTTTATTACTGAAATTTTCATAGTAAAATATTTTTTTTAGTCGTTTTTGACTGATTTTGGTCGTTATTGACCGATTTTGGCCATTTTGTTTTACTGATTTTGGCCATTTTTTTTGACTGATTTTAAGTAGTGTCAGTAGGGTCAAATGGTCGATTTTCTATGTTAATTCTCGTAGACTTTTCCACCTAAATTATTTTTATGATGTTTTTAGGCCAAAAACTGACTAAAATAGGTCAAAAACGACAAAAACGACTGTTGGTGTCAGTAGGGTCAATTGGTCGATTTTGCATGGGATTTCCCATAGACTTTTTCACTTAAGAATGACTTTGAGTAAAAAAATCAGTAAAAAAAAAATCACAAAAAATCACCAAAAAAACCAAAATCAGTGAAAAATACACTAAAAACTGGGCTGGTTTCAATCGGTCGATTTTGCATGGGATTTCCCGTAGACTGTTCCACCTAAAATTATTTTCAGGTGACAAAATCACTGCATTTAGATTGAAATCTCTTCGTATACTAATTGGAAAAGTGTTTTCGATTTCAATAATGGTAAATGAAGCATTAACGACCCGATTGACTTGTGAGAGACTGGCCACGATCAAAGAGTATATACCAATCCGCGACTCTGTCAGGAATAAACTGCAAGCTAGACAGAGTTTACAAATGGATTTTGCTGCGGGATCTGAAGAGTTGTTTAAACCAATAACCACAGCAACGAAGGGGGTAGAGCGTGCTATATGGGGGGATGTTCCCGAGACAGGGGAAAAAAGAAAAGAAAAACCTCTTTTTGGTGAACTTGAAAAAATAGCAAAAAGAACCAAACAAACAAAAAAATCTTTAAGAACACTTCCTGGTGATATAATAACTACTGCAAGACAACAAGAACAACAAGAACGAGAACAACAAGAATGAGAACTTGAAGAACTTGCTAGTAGACCACCACTTATCGCACCACCTGAACAACAAGGTGCTGTTGCAATAGAAGACTATCCACCTGAAAGGATATTTATGATTGAGGCGTTAACTGAAATCAGAGAAATCGAATCAAACTCTGAATTAATTAATTTTACTAAAGAGACTTTTAAGAAGAATATAAGAGATACGTATTTAAAAGACAAGTCCAGAAAATTTATAAAAGACAGACACCTGGGCGAATAAAGTGTTTTTAGCAAATCGCCGTAAAACTAAACTAGCAACAAAAGAATTACAAACTGATTTTAATATTTTTCTAGCTGCAGTAAAAGGTATCACACAACCACCACCGGATTATACAGCAGACGACCCAAATTCGCATGAAATACGAATAATGGCAGAAGCTGATTCTGAAAAAGGTGCAACTGGTACAACTAAAAAATCAATCGGGAAGGGATTTTTTGGGAGTGGAATTTCAGGTAGTTTTTCAGGTAGCGGTCTAATTCAATGTCCTGGTAATATTCTCAGCGATATATCACTATTAAAAGTTCTCATCGGAGGAAAACAAGCTGAAAATAACTCACCGGAAATAATTAATGAAGCAGCTGATATCTGCAGGTGGTTATTTCAAGGTGGTATCATGGACATTGATATATATCGAGATTTCATTGACGAGTTAGTGGAAAATCCTACGAATTATTACAGTGACTGAAAATCCCTTGGATTTTCATCATTGCATTAGATAAATATCATTTAAATAAGATGATCATACACTACAACCATGACAAACCAGCCAGCGTCTATGTAGTTAATTCACGGTTTCCAGTTTATAACGCGTACTATGGTGATGGTCTCGGTGATACAATTGCAGGGTTATTTGCAAGAATGGCTCCAAAAGTAGCACCAATCGCAAAACAATTATTGATGAAAGCTATTGATGTTATTCGTGATAAGGGTATTAGTGCTGTTCGAGATCTTGCCGAGAAAGCGTTTTCAACCGCTCGGGATAAACTAACAGCGCTAGTTTGGCGGCGAAGGAAACCACAATTGGGACCACTGCCATCTACAGCGGATATGCCTGCGAGTGTTAGTAAAATTATAAATAACGCAGTAGATTAAAACTAGCATCGCTGATGACTCCGTCATACACCAACGACCAAAGCAACATCGCAAATATGATAGCGGGAAGTGGCTTAAAAAAACCACGACATGGTCGACGACAATGATTTAGATCAATGAATATAGAATAAAATGTTTAAACGGTCACCTGATCCAGCGTTTGATATGGACGCCCCAGTGCTCAAGGATGATTCCGTACGCGATTATCAATTCTATTCTTATCACGCAGTACAACCTGATCTTCATTCAAGAATCGAACTTCAAGTCCATGATACCAGTAAATACTTTCTACTGTGTGAAGCGTTCATCGAAGTAGAAGGAGAGCTTTTACGAGAAAATGATACAGCATATCCAGATAACGCCCAAGTCGGTTTTGTTAATAATGGTATCATGGCGCTATTTGAAAGTGCAAGATATCTCATTGATGGAAAAGAGATTGAGTCGATAGAATGCGAGGTTGATGCTGAGACAACAATAATAGGGCTAGCGAGATATTCTGACGATTATACAAGATCGGCAGACCCTTCTATGATGTTTGCAAAGGATAATAAGGATACTGCTGGAAAAATTCCATTTGTTTTCAGACAACCAAAGAATCGCGCTGTTGACCCTGCTAATAATGATGAAGTCTAGGATATGATTATAAACCACGATCCCCGCTACAGCCTAGGAGCTGCAACACGTATTTCAATGTTGCATGGAGTGTGTAGATCATTTTCATGCGCGATTCCACTACATCATATATTTGGATTCTGCAGAAATGTCCGAAAAGTTATCTACGAGGCGAAGCATGCAGTAGCACTCGTGCGAAAGGGTACTGACCATAACGCAATTTGGAGGATTCCAGTGGATTTACGTCCAGATCATGTAAATGATGATGCCGGTAAAGTCGTTTTAACAAAACTATCATTGTGGATGCCAGTGTTGACTCCAACACTCGGCACAGAACGGTTACTATCATTTATGGATCAAGGAGGAAAATCATTGCTGAGTTGGCTAACGACGACTACAGATATTAAACAGGGCAACACTGATGGTATATTCACATGGAATATGGCATCGCGACAAGGTGTTTCAGCGTCGCGTCATATATTTATTGCGTTACAGGATATGACGCGATTAGACAATCAAACACGTAGTCATATGATATTTGATCAACTTGGGTGTAAGGAAGTCTCGCTTAGAATAAACGGACAGCAGGAACCATCCGAGGATATACAACTTGATTACTATCACAACCATATTGCGCGCGTGTATCACAGGTTGTTGTCATATATGGCGCGCGATCAAAATGTCGATACTGGTTTGCAGATATCACAACACGATTTTAGTGCTCTTTATCCAATCTATTACTTTTCGTTGGAACATCTTGATTTAACAAGACAATCCGTCATTGATATACGCTTTAGAGCCCGTGTAACCCGCCCGACTGGTCCACCAGTTGGTGGGGTACCTATTATCACTATCCCGAATAATAGAGCGGTTGCTGTCATTCTCAGTGATAAATCAATGCTACTCGAAGGTGTTGGTGGAAGAATGAGAGTGATAGATGCACCAGTGGAAAATATGTAACAATTAGATCAATCTGTTTTTGTATAATGAAATACAGTCATATTAGTGTTGCGTTAACTCCCGGTCAACTCAAGAAATTGCAATCGGAATCGGCTAAAAAATGCGGAACTACAATAACACTGAAACCCAACCAGATGACTGGCGGGGCGAATAAATTGTCGCTGACAACTCGTCAAATAAAACACTTCAATGACGCGTTTGATAAAAAAAAGGCGTTCAGATCACTCTCTCTGCAGCTGCAATTGCCAATATGAAAAAACCGGCAGTATATTTCCATTGTTAGCTGCATTACCAGCATTGATTGCTTCAGCGGTACCAGCTGTGGCTAAAGCGGCGGTGTTAGGAGCCGTTGGTACCGCGGCAGGAATGGCACTAAAGAAAGCAACTGGGAAGGGACATAAAAAAAGGGAAAGGGTCTAAGACTACCAGGAACCCGTATTCATGGTACAGTGGAAAAGGCCTGAGAATCCCAGGAACAGTTTTCTAACTCGGGAATCTTCGATTCCTATGTCCAATTTTGATTTACTCAATGCTGCTAAAAAACTTGCGATTAAAAACTTAAGAGGTGTCTTTATGAAAGATCAGTTACCGGCACAACCAAACAGCATTGAAACCGGTATTATTAATCTCGATAACAGCAGCAGACCACAATCCCATTGGGTTGCATACGCGATTGATCCACGTGCAATCGTCTATTTCGACTCATATGGATTAGCGCCGCCGAAGGAATTTATGCGTTATATAAACCGCTTAAAAACTCCTCGTTGGTATTCCACGCTACCAACACAACAACTAAATGATCCACCAATATGCGGTAACGAAGTATTAAATGTCCTTGACGCTATTTCAACATCTGGAAAACCACCACATGTTGTCATAAATGAATATACTAGCAGTCGAAGTCATCAACGAAAAGATTTTAGAGAGATTATATAGAATAACATGATTGATATTTGAGGGAGATCTTTATCAGCGCTGAAGAAACCAACCACAGAAATATCTGCAACTGGTGATATAAAAAAATAATCGAAGATGAAATAGCTGAGACGTTGAACTTAGCAAGTGTTGATCCCAATGAAATAGTTGTATTTCAAGATCGTCAGGGTAAATTGAAAACTGGTAATGTTTCCCTGGATGATATTTTAGTTAAATAACGAGACGCAGTAGAGGATACTATCGCATTATTTTCCGATCAGGGTAAACTCAAACCCGGCATACTTTATATGTCAACAATCACAGATAGATTAAAAACTCTCAACGATGAGTTAAAATTCATACAAAGATTTTTTGGTGATCCAGCGACAACATCACCGAATTTATCATTAATAAAAATCTCTATGGACAATATTAAGACTGTCAACGATGAATTAAAATCGATTATAGCTTTCTTCAGCGAACCAGCGGTAACATCACCGAAGCTCACGGAGATAAAAAATTCTATGTTGGAATGAGCAACACTTCAATCTAGAATTGAAGAATATGGAAAACAGTTTTCAGTTTTTCGTAAAAATATTATAGATAAATTTTTTGGAACCGCGTTGGATAAAATTGAAATAAAACTCCCTGATATTTAAAAATCCATCGATGAGACAAAAAACTTCATCCAGACAATCAAAGAAGATTTTCCGAGGATGATAACAATCATTGAAAAAACAAAAATTCCTCAGGAGAAAACCAACAACGTAGTATGCACGATCCAACACGGATCATTTGCGTGGACTCCTACAGACAATATACTAAGTATCACTGCAACCATCAAAGGCATTTATCGATTAACACTAATAACACCGACTCAATTTAATATATTATCGTAGAGTTCATCTGGTGTCAACAATACAATATCAACAATCATCGATAAAGATAAAACCGAACAATTCACGATGGCATCCATTGATAAAGATTTGATTAGGGTTTCAGTAACATGGTATATGGAATTCGTAGCGGATTTGAGTAAACAACTAAATTGAAATCGTAAACTGATTTGGAAATAAAATGGCATCATCAACGATACCTTCTGTATCTCAATATCGCTATGATCAGGTCAGAGAGTTTCAGACTAAACTCAAAACACTCAATGAGGGGTACCGAATAAAAATGAAAAAATACCGATGAAGAATCACCGCAGTTGATGTTACCGTGTACTCTGTGAGTGGTGTAATCGCCGGAGCTGGTATAATACTACCTTCGGTGACAATGATTGCTCTGATAGCTGTTCCAATTTGTATATGCGCAGAAACAATAATCGCGGAAATAATTTCGATAATAACAAAAAAAAATATCATCATGCAGCCAGAGTAAACTGCAAGACTACATAATTAAATTTCATGTTGTATCAACAGCGTACTCGCAATTGTCCTCGTTGATATCATCGTCGCTTGATGATACATTTATATCAGATAGTGAGTTTTCAGCGATGGTAAGTATTTATGATTCCGCGATGTCAAAATTAGAAATACAACATGAGTATAATAACAATGACAACACCGCAGGAATTACTTCAACGAATAGTGGAGAACACAAATCCAGTACAAACCAGCATGATCTCAATAACATCAACGAATCCTGAATTCAGAGTGAATTTCCCTATCCCAGTCCCCGTGAAGGAAATCGCATTAGCAAAACTACGAGTGTATCACAGTTGGCCTAATATTAGGTCGGTAGCATTTGGCGGTCAACAACCAAATAATTCTTTAGGTGTTTGCGAATAAAAATCTTGAAGATGGAACACCAGACTGGAACGTTGTTTTGATACCAACCGGATCATACCAAATCGAACAAATCAATGCTGAATTACATCTCAGAATAAAATCCATTACTGGAGCAGAATCGAAAATCGCTATAACGGTCCACGAGCTGACACTATCATCTGCAATCAAAATAAACTCGCCTAGTTATGTCGTAGATATTTATCAGAGTTCTATAAGAACAATACTGGGATGGCCTGAAATCCCACCTCGGACAGCTTATCATATACCCGAACCACAAAAATCTGATTATACCACCGACAGGATAAAACCCGATAATCCAATAAAAAGTTATAACGAATACAATAAGTCAAACATTTTCACTGAAATAGACGATCGCGTTGATAGATACTATCAAACTCGACAAGATGAAATCTTTAAAAATTTCACAGCGATAACTAATGATTTTGCGTTGCTGTTAGTATCTCTCGAGGCTGATACTCTCACTCGAGATGAATTTATCAGCGTTGTAGAAACATGTAATAAAATCATTGACGACATGGAAACATATAATTTGAAAATTATTCAAGAGGTATTAGGTGACAGTAATCCTAAAACAAGAACAGAATTCGCAACGAAATATAATATAGATATAAGATATATTCCTCATTTCAAGATTCCAGGACATAATGTCCCAGTGATAAAAGAATCTCTTAGACATGCCATTGATGAAGGTTTAAAAAAAATCCATGACACATGGAAGAAATCACCACAATCACAAAAAACAACAATACTCAAACATAATAATGACCCAGATGGAGGCGGCAGACATATCGCTCCTCAAAATGTGAATATAGCCTCGGTGATAGCATTGAATTTAGTATGTGATGTTATCGAAGGAAGCTATCAAATAAATCTCGAGCGATCAAATCAAGCTCAGCAGGGATATATTTTATACTCTTTTGCACCAACAGCTCCACCCGGATTTTTAATAATTGAGGACCCAACTAATCCAGTCTATATGCGATGTCATAATAATTCGCTAACGAGAATCAACTTTAAACTTGTTGACCAGTCCAATAATCTAATTGATTTACAAGGTGAGCTTTTACAAATTAGTCTGTTTGTAAAATCGTAGCCATCATAGAAGCTTCCAATTCATAAAATAAGGTCTCTAAAAAAAACGAAATATAGAAGTGATCTCATAACCCCCCTTTTTTCAGTTTTGAGACCCCTAGTTTGACAAATAGGGCTCTAAAATCGTTAAGGCTCCATTTGGCAAAAGGAGACATAAAATGTTTTGCTTAAAATCCAACCCAATTAGAGACGTCTGATCCACCTTCTTTGCTTTGACAAATAGGACTCTAATATCGTTAAGGCTCCATTTGGCAAAAGGAGACTTAAAATGTTTTGCTTAAAATCCATCCCAATTAGAGATGTCTGATCCACCCCCTCTGCTGCTCCTACCTATAATAAAAAGTAATCACTTCTACCTATAATAAAAGTAATCACTCCTACCTATAATAAAAAGTAATCACTTGTACATACATACATACATACATACATACATACATACATACATACATACATATAAGTAATCACTCATACCTATACTAAAAAGTTATCACTCCTACCTATAATAAAAAGCAATTACTCATACCTATAATAAAAAGTCATCAGATATACCTATAACAAAAAGTAATCACTCATAGCTATAATAAAAGGTAATCACTCATATCTATAATATAAAGTAATCACTTGTACCTATAATAAAAAGTAATCACATATATGCATAATAAAAAGTAATCACTCATACCTATCATAAAAAGTAATCACTCATACCTATAATACAAAATAATCACTAATACCTATAATAAAATGTAATTACATATACCTATAATAAAGGTAATCACTCATACCTATACAAGTTTGTAGCACATTAAATACATGATTGATTAAAGAAAGCAAAAGAACTGAAATAATCCTAAAATTGATTAAAAAGTTCCATTTGTAAGCTAGTAGTTCACTTCTGACAATCAAAAACAGAGATTAAAAAGCTGCTGTAAAATAAGTAAATCATAACCTTATAACATTGCTGATATTAAATCACTTTTGAAACAAGGCATATTGCAGCACAATGTATTGGGTGAGAGACTGAACATAATACAATGATTTGCTTTTGACTTCTGTCTTTCATTGAATACTGTTAAAGAATCTTCTAATGTAAGCTTAATAATTCTGATTACAGTTATATGAAAGAAAATAACAAAAACAAACAGCAGCCTTTCAGAGAAAAAATCAAACTCCAAAAAGATTTGTTCAAATGATAATAATATGCATTTAAAATCATCACTTACTCAATTTTTATCACTCCATGAAGGTAAAATTTGTTTATCTTGTCTGAAAAGAAAATATGAATCAAAACAATTTGGATATCTGTTATGAATATCTTTAAGTGACATAAACGTTTCTTTGTAACCATTATATCCAGTCTATTTACAACGTTAAGAAAATATGTGCTTATAATGCAACATTTGACACATTAATAATAATAGCTAGATACTAAATATTCTTTTAAAAATTGCATGTAAAAAAAAATATTGTTTAATGTCATTATTATGACTAATGTTCCATGAACTGATCTGAGTGCATAAACTAAATGAGTAAATTTATGCCATTAATATTTCATAATAAAAATTTATTCAGTTTTGAAAAATATATCTATTTCAAAGTCTTGCTGATCATAAAGGTAAATGGAAATCCACTTATTATTATTTACTTTTATATCCACTTCGTTTAGCTGAAAAGATACATACCCCACTTAAAATATTGAAGTGAGATGTTAAACTTAAGCTTCTCAATTCCAACAGTTAAAATTGAGTTGCATTCATCCAGCAGTGTGTATACATGGAAGGATCTCTTCACCAAATTGGCATCCATGCAACATTCCACCCCTGAACATGCATTTGGAATGTAACAAGCTACATCAACAGGTAGGTAGTGTAGTTTGATGTCCAAGGGACAAGCTAGGAAAAATAGAAATGTAAATAGTCATTTTCTATTTCAAGGATTTGATGCTATTTTCTTTTAAGAACTACTTCAATTCAAACTAATAAATAAATACAAACCTGGTAAACATAAGAAATCAGTAACTTTGAAAGCTTTATGATCGGTAGTTTCGATCATGACGCAGTCTTTTAAGCAGACAACTGTAAATACAGGAATTCAAATTCAGTCGCATGTCACAGTGCATAATTGTTTGGAAGGCACTATGGGTATAACTGGTATTAGAGTCTCCTTTGCAGAAAGTTTCAATGATGTAGGGGGATGATCTACTAAATCCATGCCAACCTTGTGATATATTGTTATGAAGCAGTCCTTATTTTAAGTGAGGAGTGAAATTAAAAGCATGATACTATGAATGACAAAATGCTTTTTATTTCTTCTCTGTTTTTATTGTTTCAGGTATTTGAAAAGAATATTCCATATATAAGAAAGTGGAATACATAATTTTCTGGCACAAATGCATAATGATTCCACCAAAAGAATAATGCTTTGCATATATTTCACACTTCTGAAGTTTGTATTGTTATTATAATAATGCACCAGTAATAAAAATGACCTGAAAGTGTAATTAGGTAACTTACATACCGACCTGCCAACCCTGATGTGCCTGTCTCAGTAAGGTAGTTGATTTTTTCTGTAAGTTTGACCAGTTTTCATTAAGGTGTAACAAAATATCATAAAATGCTATTGTAAAGCTGGAAAACATCACTTAATTAAAAGTTTGGTATTAGGAACATGCAGCAATGATAAACATTAGGTTCAACTGAAAAGTTTGTAAAGTACATGTAGATTTTATTTACCACTAGTGCAGTTGCACAAATTTTAGTTCCAAACCGTATTCAGCTCAATGGCTTGTTGTTGTCTCTCAACTTGACATAATTCTTGGAAATTCCTTTTCCATTTCACATGACGGAAATCATATTTCCTGCCACGAGTCATACTCAAATTGGTAAGTGATGTAAAATAAACATAATTGTGTCCCTTCCAGCTTTTATTCACAAGAATCTGAATATTCCTTTTTATTATTACTATTTTGATTGTTAACACTTTTCAAGAGGCTTATCTTCTCTTTATTCTTATGCTTATATCACTTGCTGGACGCCATTTTTATGATCAACAGTATGATCATGCAGATTCTTTGCATGAACAAATATGTGCAGTTTAAAGCATCTGATATGCTGCAGTATAGTTAGTCTGGTTCCCTGACCAATTTCACTACTTCTGATATGAAACCCAGATCTAAATTAAGCATGGGTAAACAAATTTTTCAGATTTGTTGGCAATGATCAATTTTCCAAAGTTTTTGTTGTAAGTCTATACTTTAAGATTAATTTTTTTAAGTCTTAGTAAAAATCGTAAGAGTTAGTAGGTTTGTAAATATTAATACAAATTTGTCTATCAAATTTCAGTGAGTTTTGCTTAATTTTGTTATCAAGATTTGTGTCCCAAAAGTAAAAAATATTCTAACATATGTAAAAGAAAAAAAACAAACAAACAAAGTCCAAGTCACCATGATAATGTTCACTCTATGCATCTAAATTCAACAAGGACTGTTTTGGTACAATAGTTTTTGCGATAACATGCTTAAAAGGCAGTGTAAAGACTGAACAAAGCCACAAAACCTATTTGCCCCTTCAATGTGCATGCAGAAAGGGTAGACAAAAAATAATTATTGTTAAACAAATGTTGGTGAAATAACTGTGGAAAACAGATTATTAAGAATGGGCAAGATGAAGTCCATCATTTCCTGGTAAAGTTAAACTGCAAAAATGCCAAGTTATGAATATGGTTAAACAAATGAATATAACTAAAGAAAATAACCTTGCAAAACATTTGAAAATCAAAGCTATTCAATGAAGCTTGAAATGTTTTTAAAAAATAAAAATTTTAAAAGAATGAAAATTTATATACCTGTGTTCCAGCCACTGTCTGATCTTGGATGATATGGAGTAATGTTTCTGTTACATGGTACATCCTCTAGATACATTGATACTCCAAGCTCCTCAAGCAAGCGTGAGATTGCAACCTCAGACAAGACCGGGTCTGGGCCATAACCGTTATTATGTTTCCATTGACTCAGCTGAAAATCTATAAAATTGAAAGAAAACTGAGTCATGAAGAACAGCAGCTATTTTAAATAGTTTAAAATAATCAACACACCCATCAAGAGTTTATAAAATACATCAGTTCTGGTAAATGAAACCATCATCTTGAAAGGGCATTGGCATTATAGATGTATACCTGCAGCTATTGGTTATCTGTAATAACATGCAATTGTTCAAGTAGGAACCATGTGGGGGGGGGGGACATTAAATTTGTCCTTAGCTATTACTGACATTTACAGTTAGGTAAAGATGAAGAAGTGTAGGACAGGAAGAGCTGACCCAGTTACTTACAATGCTTGATAGAACAAGCCATCCACAGATATTTTCCATTGACTATAGAGACTTCTAATAGACTCCCATACATGATCAAATAGGCACAAGTGTTCAAATGAAATATTCTAACTCGCTAAGAAGAAGATTCATAGTCTTTGGATACATGTCATAGCTCTATTTAGAAGCATACCATATAGAATCAAACTAATTTTTATTTGTGTTTCTTCATTTAATCTACTGGATTAATTTAATCCCAAAACTTGTTTTATATAACATCAGTATTACATGTGGATAATATCTGAAGTTTTCAATGTTGATTGATGAAATCTACAGTTAACTTATGAATACTGACATTGAATTCTTTGTGTAATAAATCATTTCATCAAATATATAAACTAGTTTTGCAATTTGCTTCAGTAGACATCTGTGAATGCTGATTGTTTTAGCAAAACAGCCATTATTGTAAGAGACAGGGTGAAATCAAGTACAACAACCGTAATACTTGTCCGCCAACTACTGACAAGCATTAATTTCTGCCTTGAAGACAAACTTTGTTTTACCTGGCTTGATAAATCCAGAATCAAGGGAACACGGAACTTCAGGTAGGACTGTGTCTTTAAATACTTGAAGAACCTGATCACAAGTTCCATTAGATTCCAGGCAAATACTTATGTTCATATTCAGTATGTACATTCTTGAGGATGCGAGGCTATGGACTGTAAATCTGTAGCAAGTTGCAAAAGAAACATTAGTTTCTGAACAGAAAAAATTGGGACTGCACAACATTATATCCAGTTAACAAATCTCCATTCTATACATCCAATAACCATACATAGATACATACATACTTTCCTTTAAGTCATCAACTCTATCTAAACTAGAACATTGCTTCAAACATGCCATTTCAAACATAAAAATTAAATTTTTACTTTCTCAGGCAGACCAAAATCTTCACTGATTTAAGTACATGTACCATTAAAACAACAACTATACAGCCATTTGCTACCGGTGACAATGAATTTAATTCTTCCTTGCATTCTAATGGGATGACTGTTGTATGAATTTTCTTACAGATATGACCTACACCCATATTCATTGATTTCTCACATACATGTACATTACTTAATACATTATGGACTGTGCTATACAAATGTAAATTGTCAATACACCAGTGTTTTTAAAACTAGTTTTGTCTTCATTTAATCAAAGTTTCCGCTGTATTTTCTCTAGAGTAAATCCTACTCAATGACGACAAGTCACCTCTTAGAAATTTCATATGCATGCAAAAGCGGAGTTTTTAAATCAGCACCCCCCCCCCCAACTTATCTTGACATCTGCTTATGTTGACAATACTACCTCGGTACAGCAGATGTAAAGTAAACAGATAGTACTGTATCAAATCAAATCAATGTGATTAAAAAATCAGAAATCAAATGTTAGACCATAAAGAATCTAAAAAGGTATCAAATTATTTATTAATTAAAGAATTAAATTATCATGTTTAGTTATCCAAGCTTCATTTGCCAAAGGTCATCAGTCTAAATCATTTATTTTTGATGTGGAACTAGGTATATCAACTAGGGTTGTCAAGAAAAGATAACTTAGCAGATACAGAATCACAACCCAGGAATTAATGAGTTTATATTGAATATTTGACATCCACTGGCCTTATTAATCTGGGTACAGAAAAGATCCGCAATGACGGTCTGTGGGATGGAATGTTAATAAAAATGACAAAAAAATTATTAATTGGAAAGGGGATATACCAAATATGCATAATCTAAATACATTTACACGCAAGGTGTAAATCTCTGCAAAAAAGCATAATGATTATGCCAACAGTGTAAAGGATGGCATGTATGAAATACTATCAATGTCATTTTTTTCATATTTTGTTCTCATATTGTTTGTGTACTTATTCTTAGTAGTTTGGTACCCTTGCGAAAGGAATCAAGAAATTCCGAAAATACTTCATCTGATTTCAACATTGATTTTACATGGTTGCTTGTTAGTTTTTCTTTCATATATAGACATCCTGATCATACATCCTGATAAGATGAAGCATAAGTTATAATTAATGGTACAAGATATTTTCACATTTATCCATGAAGCCCAAGTTACGACTAAACAAAAATTTTAAATATCAGTCGTATACTTTACTTTTGACCAGTACTGAAACTTTTATTTATTTTATTCCAATCTTCAAATATTATTACATACAAATATTACATTCAATTACTTTTTTTCTACCACTGGTGGAATATTTATTTGTTTTCTGTTTTTGTTTTTGCTTTGTTATCTCTCTCAAATATCTATATTATGCAACTAAACATTCTTTAGTTAACAAATTCACTATTACAACTAGACTACATCCATGGCTCTTCATGAAAATCTTCATACTTTTAATTTACATCTATCCCTAATTTTGACATACACAATTCCCACCAAGCATGCTTTTGTATGAAATCTGCAATTTATAATATGTATCCTTTAATATGACTACATGTATGAATGAACAAATTTTGAGAATAAAATAGTGATTGCAATTTTGTATAATTGGTATCTGACTCCCTACCAAGATACCAGAAGAAGGCAAATAAATTAAAATTCTTACAGATGACTACAATGCAGGTAAACTACACTCAGCAGATGATAAGAGTCAACGACAGACATTTGGACAAAAGTTTAGTGAATTTACAATGAGTAGGAGAAAAGAGTAATGGACACGAATTTGGATAGATCTCTGGGCACAGGTTTGGCATGTTCTAACTCATCAGGACACAAAGGGTTATGAGTAGACAAATGAATGATCATAATTGTTTACAATTGCCAAACAGCATGAGTCAAGTTGTGGACACATCGGCAGAAAGATGTATGGATACATTTCCAACAAACAAACAAAAAAAAGGTGGAATACTATACTTACTCTATATGAACAATCCCATACAGGTAGTAGTGCTCCAATTTACCTGTATGTAAAAAGAAAACAATTATGACAGCATTTTTATTTATTGCATCTATGAAACATGCAACTGCAGAAAATGAATTTCATAAGGTTTTTTTTGTTATAATACATGATGCAGAAAACAGATTGGTATGACTTTCAACAATAACCTGTTTATTTTACTAAAAATACTATAAAATTTATGCCTGTAAACTACTTTTATATATTAATGACCAATTAAATAATATCATGCATACACATTAAAATGAAAATGATTACCACTATATACAAATGTTTGTAATTAATAATAAACTTACTCAATGAAAATATAAATAAAGCACTTACCCCAAGTGTAATTCAAAAGAGAAATGTCAAACATCATCTTTTCAATCTGTACCAGCATCACTGCATCACAAGGTCTGATATTTACACTTGCATTAAATGATGTTCCAAGTAGTATGCTTTCCATACAACAAAAAACTGCTGTGCAGGTGTCGGGTATGTAACAGAAGGCTGTTTTTGGTAGAGCTGGTAGGCCCATGTCCATGAAGCACTCTGAAGAAAATTTGTGACTGAATGAGAAAACCTTTTCAAGCCTCTGAATTAAAGAATAATTTAACTTCAAATATACATACCAAAAGCAAATATGCATAATAAACAATATCTTGAATGTAATCATGAAAGAGGATTATGATCTCAACTTTGCATTTCAATTGGATCTGGAATGTCTCCTTTCCCAATACTTACACTTTACAACTCCTTGAATGGGAAAGATCAATAACTGATAGCACTTAGTCAGCCCTGATCAAACAGCAGTAAGCCAGCACTTGTTGCAAAAATTAGTATAACTTATTTAGACACTAATTTAAACATGAAATATATTACATTAGTTTTTGCCTTAAAGGTGATGGAGAGAGAGAGAGAGAGAGAGAGAGAGAGAGAGAGAGAGAGAGAAAGAGAGAGAGAGAGAAACTTCAAATACTTTAGTTATTTATTATAATGTATTGTACTACAGTTGATTGATTTGCAATCACCTTCTTCTGCCATGTGCTCACTGAAGTCAGCTGACTTTATGCAAACTCTAACCAAGACAAACTGAGCTGTTGTTAAAGTAACCAACAATTAATGAAATGAAAAGTATAGGTCACCAAGTTTTCAGTGAGTGCTGTATTACTCTTCCTGATACAATTATATACAAAGTTATTTGGCTCCAGAGGAAATAGTGACTGAGAAAAACAGCTAAACGTAAATGTTAATTAAACTATAGACTATGTGATATAGGTCAAAGTTACCTAATTTTCACTAACTGAATATTAGAGCACTCGTCATAATACATTTAAATTTTAACTTATGTGGTTCTACAAGCTTTAGTGTCTGACAATTTTCCTAAACATAAACCCTAATAATGTGTTTCTGACAGATGATACATTTATGGATAGACAGACTAACAGATGATACATTGATGGACAAACTGACAGCTGGATGGATGGATAGGCAGACTGACAGATGACACATTGATGGATAGACAGACTGACAGATGATACATTGATAGACTGACAGATGATACATTGATGGATAGACAGACAGATGGATGGATGGAGATCATGAATCCATAAATTAGAATTACTTTGCAATACACTTACTGTTATTCCATCCATTGGTTGAGGGTATATATATGGCGTTTTGCCTACTGCATGGAGCTTCACTCAAATATTCAGCAACGCCAAGCTCCTCAAAAAGATGTGCCAAGTGGAATTTGCTAGGAGGTGTTCCATGAGTTAAACCTCTGTCATTTGCCCAGACCATATATGAAAAGTCTGAAGATACAAAATATATAAAAAATAATAAATATTTTGAATACCACAACACACACACACACACAAACACTACAAATTACATTTCACTGGTCTATGGCTAACCATGATATATTCTGAACTGAGCTTTGTTCTATAGAATATGACTAATATAAAATTCCAAAGGGGCAAAAATGACTGCTTTACAGTTAAAAAGTGAAATTAACATTTACATAAAAAAAAATAAAGTATACCAACTATGCCACTTAACGCAGTCATAACTTAAAAAAGATACATATTTGCATTACTTCCACAAATGGTGTTTTGCCTCATTATGAATGACATGTGAGCCAGCTGCCTATGGAAAAGTTGGAATGTTTGCTGCGCTTCACAAATAGTGTTTTGCAACTTAAAATTTGTACCCAAATTTCACTAATATGTTTGACTTGTACTCAATTGCTTGATTCTTAATGTGAGTTCTTGATTATAATAATAATAATAATAATAATAATAATAATAATAATAATAATAATACAGTAAAACCTGTCTTGAGAGATCACTGCTATGAGACCACCTGTCTTGAGAGATCAGGTTCACCATGTACAGATTTATCAATTATAGTGTTTTGACCTGTTATGAGAGACCACATGTAATGAGAGACCATTACATTATGGCAGAAGGGGTGGTCTTTCAAGACAGGTTTCACTGTAATAATAATAATGAGGACTTTAAATAGTGCCTAATCGTTAGAAGCTCTAAGTGCTTTACAACATCTATAATGACATGAATACAACAACAAAAAACACCATAAAATAAATAACAAACAAAAAATTGCTGAAATATTTAAGGTAGGAAACAATTTTTAGGTCTTTAAGTTTGATCTTGCCGTAAAACACTCCTCGCAACCCTACAAACTACCTCCATTTTTCTTCCTGAGGTATTCCCATAACAAAAATTAAGAGCTCGACAGGTGCAGTGTTCAGTAACAGGATTTGCCCCATATTGCCAAAGATATTTTATTGGTGCAAACAGGTTTATACTGAACCTATGTATTTTGTGTTATTTAAATTATACTGATAAGCTAGTGAGTTGGTGGACCAGTCAATACTTTTAAAGAAAATGGCGCCATATGTTAAGTGAAATGCCTTATGATGTGAGTTTGAGATGTTATACAACACAAAATGTTAGAGCTGATAGAACAATTTGAACTTCAAAACATGTACCTCAGACAAAAGAACAAATAAACACTGCTTTACAAACTTTAAAAGAAAATGTGAAACTAATGTAATACAGTACACATGATGACAGGCTCTTTGTACAATTCCAGTTCATGATCCTTAACATGGATACAAATGAAAGTGAGTGCTGAATATAAATAATTTTTCAGTATATTTTGTGTGTATTCTGGTTCTAATCCATATGAATTTTGCTGTCACAAGCTGCAGAGCCAGGTTAGTAGCTAAACTAAATGTATCGTTTTCATACATGCTGTAATTATGGCATGTAACATATAGATTAAAACTGTTACGCCCAAAACTAATTACACTTTTTTGCAACTTATATGATCAATTATTACACTTATACAACTTTGGGGGCTGGTATGTATGCAGTTGGGTATAGTTTGTCTTACTTTTATCAATGTAAGCTAGGTCTGTTATACAGGGTTACCTTGTGAGTATTTTATCATCGAATACAAAAGCATCGACTTCACATGGACCTATGGCATCATAAGAAACAGAAAGACCCCCCCCCCTTCTAATTACTGCAAAAATATAGTTAGTCTTACTTTTATCAACAAAAGATGGGTCTGTTATACAGGGCTGCCTTGTGAGTATCTTATCATTGAATACAATGGCATTGACTTCCCATGGACATGTTGCATCATAAAAAACAAATAGACTTCCCCTTCTATTACAGTGGGAATATAGTTAGCCTTACTTTTATCAATGAAAGATGGGTCTGTTACACATGGTTGCTTTGGTAGTTTTGAATCATTGAATACAACAGCATTGACTTCACAAGGACCACTGGCATCATAACAAACAGAGAGGCTCATTTGCATCAGATACTTCCTTTCTGTCTCCAGATGAAATACACTGAAACTATAGTAAGACAAAATTTATTTGATGGTAGCTTGTACAAAGTGTGCACATATATATATATATATGTGTGTGTGTGTGTGTGTGTGTGTGTGTGTGTGTGTGTACTCGGATTTACTACATTGTGGACACTGATCCAAAGTATAGACCTTCGTTGTGGACACAGTTTAAATGGCGGATACTAAATGTTGGTGTCCACAAGGTACACACCTGTAAATTGTCATTTTGATTCACGTACATGATTTTAAAACCAAAAGAGCAGACCAACGTTGTGAACCATATCCCACCATGAGTGTGTATCTTGGCTCGCTCCCATGCATCATCCAGTTCGTGTGAACCCACCTCACATATACACACTGCGGTTTGCGCATGTCATCGCCATTCGATACGCGATCTCTCACTTCTTATTGGGTATTCTCGCAATATCTACTGTCGTCATCTTCATAAATGTTTAATCTCAGCATAATTTTAAAATACTTGCAAACTCTGATTTTTACTTACTACGATTTCCCCCTGTCCAGTGAATCATTTCATAGAATGGAAAAACGAACTCAACATGATTGCAGTGCATACAAGAAGTACACATGAAATGATTCGGTATATACAATGCAAAATTATAATAATAAAATATTCTATTTAAGCAATATTAGGCAAAACCAAGTGTGTATGAGTTTCCTTTTACTGAAAAATTTATACAACATGTTGCATACATACTGTAGTATCTTAGTAACAGTACCACTGACCATAAACTTTCTCTCTGTCTCTCTCTCTGTCTGACTATAAAAATTGCAACAATCTCTATACTTGTAAATTCACCACCAGACAATATATTTGTACTTACTGCATAGTTTGATAACATATATATACTCATTTGATAGCACCCCATTTTAAGCAAATCTTAGATTTGTGTGATTATTGGGATTCTGCGCCATGCAAAAATTTGAGTATTAGTGAGTTTGAATGATGACATGGTTTGCTAGTAGTGAATTCAGGTCCAATCCGAATGATTGTCACTGTCCCTGATGTAACACAGTCCATATTAAAATCTAGTGGCGTATAATAGTGTTGTGGTTGAGGTGGCAATATTTACGGTAGGAAACCTGTAAATTACTCAATGGAATCAATAAGTAGGGACATGGTCGATACCGTTTTGGAGTAATGCGCTGGCAAAAGCATATATTGACTGGCCTAAGGTGGCATAGTGAAATAGTTCAGTCAAAAAGGGGATACATGGCATAACCAAGTAACGGTATGGAAATCTGATGATTATGAAGAAAAACCAGGTACATGTGCGGTTGATGGACTTTTGGCAAGTTGTTTTATCTGTAGTCTTGACTTAATTTGAGCAAAATTTAGTATGTAAAATCAGACACATCTGGCTTTCCATTTTACAACTCAAATTGTATGGATGTGTTTGGAAATTTGGGGAAAACATAAGACTTCCAGCTGGATTCGTGCTACGTTTTGAAACCACTTGGTCAAGTGAGACCCCTGTGCGTGTAACAATATGTTCATAAATCACTATGAAATTGCGTATTTCAACACGAAGAACGCATAATATCATCACATACAAAATTGATTTTTTTTCTGTTCCACTCGCTTGCTCCCCATATCCCGACCTTTACCATTCATGTCAAAGTGTGTGCTATTCTTCGTAAAGACATTACCTGTAATTGTGATAAAATTAATCGGTTCATAACAGAAGTATAGCTTCGTCGCAAAAGCAAAATTTTTCCTAAAGATTTGTTCTCCTCGAAAGATAGCGCAAAATCAGTGACATGAATGGTCATTTATTATAATAATATTATAATACACACCTATTTTTCATCAGACTTGTGGACACATGGTTCACAACTGGTTCCAAAATAATAAGAAACACACACACAGCATTATGAACACTGTGTCCATAACTACAATTTTGTGTCCACAATGTCGCTTCGTTGACAATCAATAGTTCATTTAGTGTACTGTGTATAGAAAATATGGTGGTAAAAAAAGCACCAATAGAGAGTATTTTCACCTAATTTAGCTTGTATGTGTTGTTTCAATGATTATTTAAGGACGTGTCCATAACCTGGTCCCTAGTCGAATGGTTCACAAGTATAGCAATCCGCGTATGTGTGTGTGTGTGTGTGTATGTGTATGTCTGTGTGTGTGAAAACTTGTGTAGCTTGTATAAAGTGTGTACATTTAAATATATATGTGTGTGTGTGAAAACTACAAACAAATTTAGTTAAGATCAGTATTAAAAACCAGTTTGATTACTACTTCCACCAAAATTTGCAATAGATATCTTCTTTCTCTATATTAAGGTTTCAATGAAGTAATTTTAAATAATAACTGATTTGTAAGTGTTGTGTGTAATTATACTCACTCCATTTTGATCATTCCATCAAGGTCAATTGTTTCTCTTTTACCTGTCATAATAAATGGAACATTAAAATACATGTAGATTGATGGGTCATAATAGAAAGGGATTCAGACAAGAAATCATACAAATTACAAAAGACAATTGTTTATTTTACCTATCTAATTATGCAATAATATAACGATAAATATTACAGTACACTATGGTTTACTTTGCATGCATTTTGCATATTTTATGTTGGCTCACAATCCACATGTCTTTAAATGCAAATATCTAAAATATTGGTTTAACAATGGAACAAATGCTACTTAAGTTTATTCTTTTACAAATATAAACAGTACACCAACAAAAATAGACAGTGAATTGATGGTGAATTAAAGCACCTGAATTGTTGCTTAAAGTCTATGGAATAATGAAGAAGGCAGTGCCAATTTCTATAAAACAAATCGTATCCTTAATATGAATATGTACATTAATTGGTTCCACTAAATACGGTGCTAGTATAATTGCCTAATATGGGAATGCTACTTTTGCCTTTTATATCTGTATGTTGTAATGGTGACAGTGTAACATAGCTACCAAACAACTTGTCTAATCACAAAATAAACTATTTTTTGTGCATTTTTCCAAGACAAACTGTCCCCACCCCAGCTTGGGATTAAATGAATGCATGCTCTCTAGTTGTAACCTCATACATGCCCTTTTCAGTTTGCAAATGAATCCAGCATCAAATTCAAAGAAAACTGTAATGTATGGTTACAAGTTTTTATTTACATCTATTCCTTAAAATTAGTTGCCAGGATAATTTGTCTGACAAATACCATTAAAAAATATATTACATGTAAATGAAATAGGTAGATAAAGTGTATGAATGTGCAGCTTATCACCTAAACAATAATCACTGAGCCCTTCATTATCATGGACACAATCATTTTTTAAACTGTATTTAAATGTGTTCAGATGCTGCACCATTTTATCACCAAGATGTACATGGGCCAGTTGACATTGAATTGATGTTAACAGATTTAATAATTAATTGATCTTAATAGATGTTTCTTAGTTTGGACACAAACTTAATGTAATAGAATAATTAAACATTGGATGGGTTGAAAGGTTAGCTGTTCAAACTTGCTACTTTCTGTTATGCAGAGCAGTAGTGAACAAAGTAAATCTTGACTTGTATGCGATTTATATTCACATTTCTTTCTTCTTAATTTCTAAAAATAAATAAGTTATTTTATGACAGTCTCTCTTTATCTATGCATGGAATTCAGTTACATAACACACAAGGCATTTTCACACCTACTGGAATGTACAGTTTATGTAGAAGATTAGGTGAAATACCTGTGCACTATTTACAGTTAAAACAAATTATTTATCAAATTGGAACAAATGCTTCTTAGTTAAAACAGCTAATCAAGTATCTTGTTTATTGACTGTTGTAAACATCTTAAAATGCTGTGCAGTAATCTAATACACCACAAGATAAAATCTGCTCAATTTAATCATAATGCACATTTATCAATATACAACTATTCTGGAATCTTGCAGGTGCTTGCTCTTTTTCATGTTTTGAAAACAATCAAAACATTTTTCAAGGCAGTGTTATGACAAGGTGATTAGTATCATGTACATGCTAAGTGGTCTTTTTCAATATACAGTAGGTGTGTCACTTACTTTGAACATGTCATACATTTCATCCAATTGTATGCATTTTGGGGGTAGGCTGTTGCTATTCTTATACAGTGCATCTTGTGTGATAAGTGAAATTCCAAATGATAAAGAAATTCGCTACACATTATTTTACTTTCATACTCACTTATAAGTCCTGCTGCAAACTACAAAGACCCAGATCTGCCATCACATAATGAGCAAGCAGTTCTATGTCTATTCAGATTCTTAGGAATAATCAGTATAACAAGCATCACAGACCCTGATCTGCCAGCACATTATACGACAATGAATCTGGGTCTATGTTGTTTGCAGTTGGTGTCACATTAATAGAGATTGAATGTGGCTGAATAACATGAACTGATCAAAATAACCGTGATCATGGAGAAATATGTATTTTAAGTTCATTAAATTAGTATTTATTTAAATGCATAAGTAAAAATCAGTAATAATAATAATAATAATAATAATAATAATAATAATAATAATGACTTTATTTAAAGAGGGAAACACAATTAGCTAAGAACTAATCTACCTTGAGGCCCTCATACAAAGGAATGTATTTATTTTAGCATCATCCTAGAAGCCACTGGATATATTGGGTTTGGAAGATGGAAATTGAGTGGGTATTTCAATCTCAACTGGAATAACAATTTCAGAGCAAAGTTCCAGAGTATCAGAAATATGTAAAAAAAAGTAATTCCTTATGTGGTTTGGGAATTTTATACTGATTGGTAGACATGGATCACAGGTGGGGTGTATTACCAGGTAGCCTATACTGGAATAGAGATTGTAAATATTCAGGAGCACTAATATTGGATATCCTGTACATTAATTTGGCTTGTCTTAAATTGATTCGGTCTTTAATAGGTACATCCAGTGAGTACAGTTAACTGTAAATATTGAGAATATCTTACCAAATTTGTACATGAATAGAGATGTAGTATAGTTCAAGTCCTCAATTCCAACAGTCATTCTGTGTCCACATTCATCAATGTCCACGTAGGTATGAAAGGTTCTGTTGACAACATCGCTCTTCACACAACAATCAAAGCTGACACAACCTCTTCCTAAAGCACATTTCATGCTTTCATTTAAAGTTGGCAAATCGACTGTGATTGGACAATCTGAAAAATGAGTATTGCCTAATGTATGTTGATACAAATGTGAATATTCAATTCAGATATGACTGTGTGTATAAAAAATTACAGCAGAAAATGTTTTGAAAGATAGGCATTTTTGTTTACCGTATTTTCCCGCATATATCCTGCGAGTTATACCAAATTTTACAAACCCCGCGGGGGGGGGGGTTTGCGGGTTATATAAGGGTGCGGGCTACATCACAAATTTTTTACACATAATAATATTTCAATATATTGTTTGAAAAATATAACTACATAACTTGTATATTATACTTCGTCCATATTAATAATGGCAGAATAAGGAAGGTCAAGCTCCTGAATTTCCTTGGCGACGAATTCACAAAAATCATCCATCTTCTTCTCCCAATGCTTGGGTAGATGTTGGCCGACGGTCGTTCGTGTTCTGACTGACAATTGGTTCCCCTTCATAAATTTATATACCCAATGCACTCCTCCTTTGAAATCATCAATGTGCTTCTCTGCCGCCATGAGTTTGGCCTTCAGTTTGATGGCAACTGTCGAGACTGGTCGGTTATTGTCCCGCTGGGCCACGATCCACTGCTTCAGGTCAGCTTCACGGTGAGGCCATTTTGCTTTAGGTCTGCGACGAGCACGTTTTTGTGGATTCATCTTCTCTAATGTTCCTTTTTCTTTTCTACAACCTCGGATTACAATCTCATCAATATAAAATTGTCTGCCTGTGGCTCTATTGTAATGAACTTCAATATAAGCGATGGCAGTTAGCTTGAAGTAGGCTGTGCAAGACTTTCGTTTCGGCATTTTTTAAATTAACAGAAAGAAATTATTTAAACTCGAATCTACACTTAACAAGAATACAAGATTATTTAGAAATGTCCTTGTTTATGTAGCCTGTAGTTGAGGCACAGCTCCTATAGACAGCCTATGCGCACAAGCACTGTGTACCGAGCCTGAATAGTTAATTGACGTCATGTGAGCTACATTCAAAATTGACAATTGTGGCATTCAGTCTCCAGACCTCACACCATTGCATATCCGGCCCACAAGTAGCTGGCTTCAAAATTCAAATTTGCCGGCTGCCAGCCAGAATATAGTGGAGGCAGGGTGACTAACTTGAACTGATGCAGAGGGATGAATATGGACCGGGGCCGACTGACTTGATAGCGTAAATACAAATTTGCATGTTGGGCGGGTGAGTGAAAATGTAGTAGTTGTAGTATCGTTCGTCATCCACGTGTGAGTATCCTTTAAGTGAAAATTGACGGTTCCGAAATTCAGACACTGGTTGGATAATAAGGTAAGCATTTACAGATAGTTTGGAAGTGGTATTAAAGCATCTCATTATCAGTGAAACTACCTTGCTGAATAAATTCAGGGGTATTTCACATCAGCACAGTAGATGTTTTACACCAACAAAATTGATTTTGTTTTTAAAGACTGATAAAATTTAAATATATTCAAGAATCATTTTGATGGTTTAAAAGAAAAGGTATCTTACCTGATTTCCACCCATTTGTTTCTGGGGAATATGACGACATGGTGCAAGGTGTTTCATGCAAATAGCTGGCAACTCCGAGTTCTTCAAACAGCATTGAACGTGAGATGTCAGAGAGTGGATATGTATTCGCCAAGGTGTGATAAGCCAGCCAAGAGTCTAAGCTGAAATCTATATTTAAAATTAAATTAATTTAAAACACAAATTATACTCAACCTCTAAAGATATGAAAATAACCTTTATTCTTTTATCAGGAATATTTAGAAATTGTAAGAATCGAAACATTTTGGCACACATAACCAAATAAGCATACGAGTCAACTCAGCTTTGTAGGCAGTCAAAAATAATACATTTTCAATTATATTTATATGTAAACAAGACAATATTTGTCTTACAATGAACCTAATACTTTATTTGGACAAATACAGACTAAAAACCAATGCATAAATATCCTCTTATTTCAATTCATTTAATAAATAATACTGAATATTTTTGAAAATATTAGAACAGAAAAATGAACTTTTTTTAAAGAATTGTATTTCTATATAACACAACAATGATCATTCTTTTAATTAATATGATTATGAAATGTTATTTTTCAAAACGTTCAGCCTTAAAGAGTACCCTTCTTTTCAAACCCATTGGTCCAACCACAGTCAGTCTTAGGCAGAATTGTGTTCCTGAATACTTCAACAGACACAGTGCATGGTTCATGGCTTTCAAAACAGACACTCAAGTTCATGTTGAGTATGAACTTTCTTCCACCTTGAAGATTGTCAATTTTAAATCTGAAATTGAGAGGAAGAAAATTGCATTTTCATGGAAATAGCATTAATGTGGTGTAAATATTAGCATTATATATTGTTGTATACAATTGAGTGTTTAATCATATACATGTTTCAGGATTGCAAAACAAAATTTGTATCAAGCTTTTAAGAGTTTCATTGGTACTGCAAGAGTTTGAATGCTGTGGATAAACAGTAATGAATCGATAATGTGAAATATAACAAAAGATCAATCATTTCCTAAAGATTATTTTCACCATGACAGCTGATGACACTCAAAAAGTATCCTATATTTTGTGTGTATTCTGTTGAAGAGTGTTTAACTTTCTGGAGCAAAAAAGAAACCTTGTACAAGCTTGCGCAAGCTTGTACAAGTTTGAGGTAAGCTAGTTTTACTTTCTGAAGCAAATAAGAAACCTTGTACAAGCTTGCGGTTATATCCAGCTAGTTTGCCTTAAGCTTGCATAAGCTTGCACAAGCATCCATGTTAGCTTATAAACATCAAATCAGCTTATCGCAAGCTTGCCACAAGCTTGCAGCAAGGATGCATTTTGGTTCGGGTGCAGGCTCCTAACCCCAAAGTAGCAGGTTCTAATCATACCCAGACCATACTGGGTCTGCTGTTACCATGAGTCTCTGAGACAAGCACTCTATTGTTGGTGCCTTGGCACTAAATTGTCATAAATGTACTGATGAACAATTAACACCAACCAATTTAAAATATACTATGAAACTGCCTTGCAAACAAAAGGATTTGATCTCTAAAGATAGGATGACTGTCCTTAAAGGTCATTACATCATATGTTGTTTAATGACAGTGTGTCTACCAAAACTTTAAAAGTCTGGTTTACTGTATCTAAATATGTCTGCTATGCACTACATAACATCAAATGCTGTCACCGTTTTAGACTGACGGAATCTAACAATGTAATTAAAAAGACCTAGATCAGTAAGTTAGGTGATTGGTATGTTTTACTCTCATTTCAGAACATCAAATAATGTAACAATGTATTTAAAAAGACCTAGATCAGCAAATTAGGTGATTGGTAATGGTATGTTTTGATCTTACTCTCATCACTTAGTTTATTACTATGACAATTATTTAAACAAATTATTAGATTATATTATAGATATTATTATATAGATTATAAAAGAAAATTATTAAATTATATTATAGAGATTATGATATAGATTATAAAAGAAAATTATTAAATTATATTATAGATATTATTATATAGATTATAAAAGAAAATTATTAGATTATATTTGGAATAATGTACTTACTCTAGACGTAACACACCCAAAATAAATACTTGTTCATGCTGTCCTGAAAGATAAAGATCATGACACAAGTAAATGAATTTGACTCAAATCTGACATTTTGTCATGTCAAAATTATCTCAATATGGTGCTGTAATTAATTTTCACTGATTTTTGATGTTCAAAATAAAAACATTATTATTGTTTTCCAAAACATTATATATCACATTCGGTTTTTGCTGCCACTTTTGGGATGCTAAATTGCATTGTTCCCTTTCTCCATCCATCTATTCCAATTTTGTTTCCATACTAACTCCATTAATAATTATAGCATTTCAACCACAATGTATACTTGATACTGAGTGGATCCTGGAAAGATTTGTCAGCCCTCTATGTTAGTATTCAATTCGAATTATAAACCCTAATAATAACATCCACTTTTGTTCCAAGCAATAATTCCCTGAAATATTTTCAGATTCCAATCAACTTTTGTGGGGAGTTTGGGATTCAACAGATCTCTGAAGAGTTTTTCATTTTTTACTTTATCAATTAGCAGTGTTATAATCACTGACTCAGAAACACCAAATATAAGTCTTCCCATAGTACCACCCTTATTAATACACATAGTTATGTTTAAACTAGATTTCGATATATCATGATTTTCATGGGAATTTGGCTGAAGTCTTTGACCAGCATTCTATATCATTTAGTGGCATTATAACCGTATGTATTCAGGGTCATTCACTTTCACTTTTGCCTGACACATATCTTAATATTTATTTGATTTCATGCACATTTTGTATGCAGTTTGAATTGCAAGAGCATAGTAAGTTCAAATGTCAGCATTTTGTCATTATTTAGTTAAAACCCCAGATACACATATCCACCCACATTTATATTATCATAATAACCCTTTATTTATCAACTGAGATCAGACAACATAGTACACAACTTGCTGTGGATGAATCTCAGTGACTTTGATTGTCAGTTTTGCTGAGGCAGGTTCTTGACATGCAACACCAACATCGTATGATTACTGAATGTCAGACTAACCTACTGTCCCTTCCATACACTAACTACCTTAATTCTTATTAAATTTAAAGCTAAATTATGTCTGCAGCTATCTTCATGAAACAGCAATAAAGCAACTCAATTCAACATTCATTAATTATATAGTTCTTTGAGGTGTCTTCATGAACCTCCAAAATGTGCAGCTAACATCTTTTCCCACACATGAATCCTTCCAACATATAGCGAGAAGTCAAAACTATTTCCATTAAAAAAATGTTTGACTGAATCATTATCTGCAACTCAGATGTCATGTCTACATCATTTCTGCTGCTCACACAGATGACCATGATGTCTGGATTGGTGTGCCAATAAACCAGTCTCATTCCGCTTCAGATGTGCAAAGTATTTACAAATAATATTTAAATGAATGAACTAAAGTTAACATGTAATTATGTTTAATCTTTTTTGTTATTGTTTATGGATGTTTGTAGCCATAGGTAGCATTTACTAAATCACCATCATCATCTAGCCCCATTCTTTGCATAACTCTACTTCCTAAGCATGGTGAAAATCATTTATTGGAATTCACTCCTCTTGTGAAACTATCATACTTCAATTCTGAATAGTTGCATTATTCCATTAGTTAGCCACCGTCAAATCCATAGAAAATAAACTTCTACAATAAACTTTTATTTCATTGTTACATAATATAAACATAAAAGAATACTTATATTTAACTCATCAAAAGTGAACAAAAGTGTAATTTAGTTTACCAAACCTCTGGGAAGAATGAAAACAACATAAAAATAAATACCAAAATGGTAGTTGATCAAAGACTTGTTGAAGTGCATCCTCTCCATTCCGATGGTTAAAATATAGCTACAGGTGTCTAAATAAAGATAGCTATGGAAAGATCGGCCAATCAGATCCACATCAACACAGCATTCAACACCAGTGCAGAATGATGGTATCGAGCATGACACTTCACTGGTAAGGTTTGACAGAGATATTTCCACTGGACAAGCTGAAAAATAAGTTTCATTTTTAGACAATAGAAAAAAACATTGATCAATATTTATGTCAACTGTATAAATGCATGTATGGTATAATCATAATTTGGAAAACAGAAGTTAAAGTTTGATATATTTTTAAAAATTACTTAAAGCATTGAAGGATGTGATTAAGTTTGAGTTTACAGACACAGCCTTGCTTTGTTAGCCATTATGGACAAAAGAATACACTGCAAAAGTAAGATATACTGACATATAAAAAAATAAAACTGAAACATTTTGTCAATTTTAAATTTGGTGTGCAAGATATTTAAACATGGGCAAGATATCATTTCACATTGAAAATGTTATTTTAACCAAAACATTGTATTTGAAATTTTAATTTGTGAAACTATACATTTCACAAAATTTTAAAACAAAAACCAAATAAGATTCAAAACTTGCACAAACACAAATGAAATCTGATTAACTCCCAAACAAAATGTTTACAGACAGAGGTGGTTCAATGGTGACCCTGGTTTTTGTACCTCCACAGTCGCAAGATCAATCCCAGACATTGACAAGTTAACAAATATACTAGACCTATACTTAGAAGAGCCCCTTGTATACAAACATTATGTACTGTATGAAACCCACACTGTATAAAGTAGATACCCCATACTGAGTACTGTAGATATCCCATATTGAGTACTGTAGATATCCCATATTGAGTACTGCAAATATTCCATACAGAGTATTTTAAATACCCAATACTATATAAATTAGATAAATAGATATCCCATACTGTATAAAATAGATACCCCATACTGAGTACTGTAGATATCCCATATTGAGTACTGTAGATATCCCATACAGAGTATTTTAAATACCCAATACTATATAAATTAGATAAATAGATATCCCATACTGTATAAAATAGATACCCCATACTGAGTACTGTAGATATCCCATATTGAGTACTGTAGATATCCCATACAGAGTATTTTAAATACCCAATACTATATAAATTAGATAAATAGATATCCCATACTGTATAAAATAGATACCCCATACTGAGTACTGTAGATATCCCATATTGAGTACTGCAAATATTCCATACAGAGTATTTTAAATACCCAATACTATATAAAATTGATACTCCATACTGGGTATAGTAAACACTCTATACTGAGTACATGTACCATACTGTATAAAGCAGATACCCCATACTGAGTACTGTAAATACCCCATACTATATAAGGTAGATGCTTCATACTGGGTACAGTTAAGACCCGATTTACCATACTATATAAAGTAGATACCCCATACTGAGTACTGTAATAACCCATACTATATAAGGTAGATGCTTCATACTGGGTACAGTTAAGACCCGATTTACCATACTATATAAAGTTGATACACCATACTGAGTACTATAAATACCCATTATATAAAAGCTGATAACCCATAATTAGTACTGTATATTCTTATTTATTTCTTGATTTGAGCTTTCATGGGTTACTAGTGACCATTAAGTTTCAAAACTCAACAAAACAGGATCCATCTCTATAACTTCTTACAATCATCTCTAAGGCTAAAAAACATGCTGAAGTCCACTGAGAATAGGATTCCCAACTACTAATATTCATTCCATCTATATTCTTTGTTGATTACCTTTGAAAGTCCTGTACCACATCTGAACTGTCATATTTCTTGAACATTCTCAGGTGCATCAGGGCATCAAACCAATATAATTTTGATTCATAATTGTTGGATTACTTTCATTTGATTAGAAGATTTTTTTTTTTTACCACAACACTGGAAACAGACAAAAGTAATCATAATGTAATAAATACAAAAAATTCCATAACATTGGAATGGCTGCCATCTCTGAATAATGACAAACTAAAGGAATTCAAGGTAATGCTGTTACACCTTAATGCATTATTAAATTGTATCGGATTACCATCATGCCAGCCATTACTGGAAGGAGTGTATGGAGGTGCAGATCTGTGGCAAGACCTCTCTTCAACATATGCAGCCAATCCAATGTACTCCAACAACTGAGAAGAAATGATGTTTGAAATCCTATTTCCGGCAGAAAGACCCTCCTTCTTCAGCCAACTCTTTAGGGAAAAATCTGTACAGAATATTATTAAATATATTTTTACACATCTTCATGAATACGTCACATCCCCTACAGTCATAGTAACAATCAGTTCAATAATACAAATATTGGAAATGCAATAGTCAAAGAATATCTTGTATAGTCTTCATATAGTCTTCAATATAGATGATGTACACAAAAGTCCTGATAAATATCATATATAAATTTAGAAAATCTGCACCTGTATTTTATTTTGTTTCCACAATCCAGTGTATTTTACATTCAAGTACATTTACAAATCAGTTTTAAGTATCAAGAATAAATCCATGCATGTGAAACCTTAGCTGTACAAATAAAAGATTTTAACATTTTAGTATTCCTTATTCTGGATACTGAAATCCTACAGTTTCAATTGCTCCCTTTGCCTTGCAATTCTAGTTTGTGAACTTTAGCCCAGATTTCAGAGATGACTGGTTCTGCATTAACTAATAATATAAATATTATTTTATGTATTTTATGTATTGTTGTTAAAATATTCAAATGGTACTTTAGTATTTGTTTTGAAAATCATATCTTAATATCATTAATGCTTTGTTATGCAGTAACTTCAACATATTTTCCACATACATCTTTTGCTCATTGGTGAAATGAATTTTGCACAATATGTTTCCATGGCCACAAAGTTAGTTAGTTAATTTCTGCCAATGGAAGCTTTAAAATGTACAGTACCTGGAATGGAATAGCTCTGATTCCATGCACAGGGCAGTTTGGGGAGTTTAGTATGGTTGAATATTGTTTCCTTCATTAAACAAGGACCAGCTGCTTCCAGGCAAACACTCAATTCCACATTGAATAAGTAGGCTGACTCTGATTGTAAATCAATTATGATATAGCTGAAAAAAAGGATAAAACTTAAATATTAGAATCTTGGCTTGGAATTCAAAATCAACATTAAGCGCATATTTTGACACTGACTCGTATATACAGATGATGGATGAACCGTCTAATTTTAAAGATTGGATGCCTGGTGATCTAGAATATGGTCTTGATATTCTAATCTTGTTTAGATAATTATTGTTCATTCTGAGGATTACTGATTACAGCAAAAAAATGTTTATAGTTCTTCTTGGAATAATCTTCATAGGAAATACAATATATATATATATATATATATATATATATATATATATATATATATATATATATATATATACATATATATATAATAACAACTTGGAAACTAACTTTACATGTACAATAATAAAAATGGAGATGCAAGTGTTTTACTACTATATATGGATGCATTTTTCTGTATCTGACTTGCAATCATTTTAATCCAAAATATTTCAGATTTCAGTGATAATGCCATCACCATTGGAAAAGTAATACCTGTGTATCACCATGCAAATGTAGGTAAGTTAAAACAACCAGAATATGTTAATTAAAATATTAACTTGAAAAATAGATAAACTGGTGAAAAGAGTGTACTGATAGCTTTAAAACATTCAGCTGGAAAACTTAGAATTCAGCAAGAGACAATTTGGTTCATAAAGTCGGAAGACACCATTGACATGGTGATTTATATTGCACAATACGACTATTTCCACTACAAATCACTTTTTAACAACTGACAACATACTCGATTCTGAAGACTCCCATCATGTGCATGTGATCTCGTTTGCCTGAAATTCAAAGAAAATATTAGGATGGGATGCTGAAGGACACAGTAATTAATCAATACTGAACAGCATTAATATTTGGTTTAAGTGTTATTTAGTAATGTTTTAAAACACATTATCAATCACAGAAAGTCTAATGAAAAAATTTAATTAATTGCTTTATATTTTAATTCTTGATACATAATTTTTTTATACTAATTGCACTTCTATACAGTAGCAGTGGTAAGTTAATACCTGAAATAGAAAAGAAAAAGATATAAATAAAATACCCCATTCATAGTTGAAGAGTGTTACATTAAAGCTGAGTCTCTCTATCCCAATTGTCATTATGTAAGTGCAAGGATCAATGGTGATGTACACATGTACTGATCTGCCGAGAAAGGGCACTTCCATACAACAGTCTACACCAGTGCAAACGTCTGGTATGAAGCATGTGGCATTTCCATTGATGGAAGGCAAAGTGAAGTGTAGTGGGCACTTTGACACTGAAAACAAAAACAACATTAAATTAATATAGATAAGCTTTGCATTAAAAACAGAAAAAAGTAATTTATACAAAAACATATATTCGTTGGAAAACCACTTCACTTTGTACCATTCTGGAGTTATTATTGTCTACATTTGATGAAATACTTTATGTTTTTACAATTAAAAATCTAGTTAATGCATGTTTATTCATTTTAACCATATTGAACTCATTACGTTATTGTATCTGCAGTATACATGTAACATATATCTGATACAAATCTGTGTGCAGGTTCAAACAGTTTTCATTGTGTTATGTATATTTAATTATATTATGTCATTGACCTTTGTCCATGATTGAGAGTAAATGTTTAGCCTACCTGACTTTTGTCATATATTTTAAGATATTTACTAAACATTTAGTTAAAGGCCTAACCTTGTTTTCAAGTTTAGTATGTTCTGGAAGCAAACTTGCTGACAATAGTTTTTAATTTTCCATCACTTTTAAAACAAATGATATTGCAACATTGGTCAAGTGGGAATGTATATAACGAGGCATTTGTAAATAGTCTTCATTCCTGTTTCATAACCTGTCTGTGAATATATTTATTATTATACTCAGATATAATCTGAGAGGAATTATTATTCTTTGAATTTTTTATTTGAATTACAAATCACTCATTGATTTTTTTTACTAGAACACTACTTTGGAATTATTGAAGACTCAATGAAAGGCATTCTGGTTTATATCATTGTGATATATCAAGACTTTCAAGATTACTGGAATTCATTCGAAACACCCTATACTTCTGGATATGCAATAGAACAGTTATGATTATTTGGGATTTAATTCAAAATACTGTGTTTTTAAATGTTTACTTTTATGAAATTAAATTAATTTAGTTTACTAAACTTGGTGGGTTTGCTTATTTCTGTTATATAGTTTAAGACTAAAGTGTCATAACAATAGCCATTGGTATACTTAAAACAAAAGGCTCTGGCCTGCATGTTGCGCCTGTTCATCAATAACAAGGAGATTTTTTAAGCAAGAAAATTGTAGTATACTAGACTCCATCACCTTGTCAAAGGGCAAGCAATGATGATTGCTAGGACTGCATGCACAGTGACCAAATATATTTAGGAATGATATGAGGTATATAAAAAAAATTAAGAAGTTAATCTATAACTTACTGTACTAACCCTCATGAATGAGGCAAAAGAATGATCATTTAATAAATGGCCATATGTGATTGTGAGTGATATAATTTGTACAAAAATTAATGCCTGGGCAAATGTTTCATAACAAATGTGGTATTTTCTGGCCAGCAATTCTTAAGTTGTTTTCAGGTTTTAGTAGTAGTGGTGAATATATAGATTGGCATTATGTGTCCAATGGTTTCTAGAAGAGATTAAATAAGCAAAACTTGATACCTGCTTAATGCATTGTGGAAATACAATCAAACATTACAATCACTTAACCTTAGTACAAACTGGTGAAATAAAAATAGGGAAAATACTCACCCAATCAGATGATCCAATATTCAGAATAATAAAATATAAAGATAAATGCATACCAAAGTTATATTCCAAATTCAATATATAATAGAATTAAAAGAAAAATTACAAATTTCAGCAATGGCCAGGTATGCACATAGATGCAGAGGGGAACACTGTGTCATGTTTCTGCTGATGCAAGTTTGGCAATTATGGAAATTTATTGAATGTAAAGAATTATTTACCTGTACTGAATCCATTTGTCATTGGTTCATATGGAGTAATATGTCTGTTGCATTGTTCTCCATATAAAAATATAGAAACACCAAGATTTTCAAGGAGCTCCGATGTAACATAGTCAGGTAGTGTAGTCATGGAGTTGATACCTCTTTCACTGGTCCAATAAGCCAGAGAAAAATCTGTTTATATCAAAATAAAAAAAAAATTATATAAAAAAAAAAGAAACATCAGGGTACATTGATAATTTAGTTTCTTTTTTCAAAAAAATAAACTAAGCAGAAAGATCCTAATTTATCCACTGAGTACACCAACTGTTCTAATTTACATTGTCCTCTGACAACACTGTTAATTTTGATAATGCAAACAATATCAAGGATATCTGGGAATTTTTATTAGCTGACATTTCAAGAGTGAAGTGGAAACATTGTATTGTCATGAGTAGTGAAGCCATGACTAACAATATAAAATGTTTCCATTTCATGAGTGAAATATTAAAAGTAAATTTTTATTATATAAAGAAAAATCCTATTTTGTGTAAATATGATTAATATCTCCATTACTATATTGATATAAGGAAGTTTTTAATGTTTCAAATAAATTAAGAACAGTGACTTCTTACAAATTAATTATATATTATCAAAGTGCATATTTGTCAAGAAAGTGAATGTTTTCATTCAAAAAAAGACTTTTATTTTCATTAAGACATTTCTTGGGCATACTGATATAGTGAATATTGAGGTGCTATAAAAACATGAAAGAATTCGTCCTACACACTTTACAGTATAACATCAATAAACAACATACAGTGGGACCCCGCTATAACCCGCCCCGCTATAACCCGAATTCGGATATAACCCGGTCGTGGCATGGCTCCCGAAATTTCGGGTAATTTATTACAGGTATTTTTCTCAAAGACAAAAAAAAAAAAAATTTAAGAAGGAAAAAAAATATTTAAGAGTTTAATTATCATTCTCATATTCGTCTAAACAGTGCGAAAAAGAACGTGTAGAAAATGTATTATCAAATTTCTTCTAGTTTTGTGCCAAAATAAACGTCGGAAATACGAACCAATTGCTGGGCCTACCGAGAACTTTGATCTTTGTTTATTTTTGAAAAATTACAGCTCATAAGTGTCAATATTATAATTACTGATTCCTGAGTAATGAAGCCATCGTGTCTACTTTGTGTTTGTGTTTGTCTTGAATGCATTCCGAATACAATCGTTGCTCAAATAATCTCCGATATATGTTCTCTTAATTTCATACACAACTAAGCAACAGCCAATGCGGCGGTTGATAAAAGATTCTCACCAGAGTACATCAAAAGAACATGACGCAATAACTGGGCGGCAAGTTCAAAGGACTTTGACTAGCAGCTTGGGTGGGAAAATGTGCTGAAATTTACACAATCTGATTAAAATCAGCTGTTACGTACTACGACACTAACATCTGAACTAAGGCAAACCAGTAACAGTATTTCGCAGACATCGAGTCGGATAGAAAGAAACCGAGATATCGAAAGACAATAGAAAATGGAAACCCCCTTGGTGCAAATCATAACACCAATAAAAATGTATTTTCTTGGAAATATTTGTGTTTTGTGCGGGTTTTCGTTCATCCAGATAGAAAGGCTTGAAGACGGCAGCGAGATTAAAAATAAATTTCTGGACAGAAAACTTAAGTTAAATTCGGAACGAGTGGAAAACATCGCGCGAGTTACTGAAGTAAGAATCGCTGCAGATGACGAAAGTGGAGTGTGCCAAAAATGTTACAGATCAGTTGAAAAAGTGTTAAGGTCAGAAAAGGAAGTTTTAGAGGTAAAGAAAAGGCTAAAAGAATCCGCAGAAACTGTTTCAAAAAAAACTTTACTCTTAAATCTGCCTTCGCCGAAACGAAAATCCATCACAAAAATGATGCTCAGAAGTCCAGTTTGCTTCGCTATCGAACTGATGTATGAAAGGTACAATCCGATTGGTGGAAATGTTAATTAGTATGTATCATGCAAAGGTCGCCTGGACATAACCCCGTATCGAGTTAGTTCAGATGTTAGTGTCGTAGTACGTAACAGCTGATTTTAATCAGATTGAAATTTACAATGACTGAATTCAGAGACAGAAAGATCCTGAGATGGACATGTAGTTATTATAAGAATACACTTTAGCTTATATTATTTAATCTATGGACATGTACTATTTCATCATTCATTACGTACACCTGTTACGTAATTTTTTTTTTTTCTTTTCATTGAATTCAGTCACATAATGATCTGTGACAAAATTATTGAATATTTTACATCCGTGTGTGGATATTTTCGATGGAAATATTTGTATTATGGATTCAATGTATGTTACAAGACTCGCTGGTGAGTACACGGTGTTGATACTCTTTTCATGCAATAGATTATACATGTATACATAAATTAGACACGTGTATGTACGAATGCATGGTTCTCTGAATAAAGTAATATATTATATCTGCAATTTCTGTTACCACAGGAAATGTTTTTCTCATTTAATATATATTGATAAAAAATGGTAATTGTGTCATGCATTTTCACACCCGTCTTTATGTACCCCCCCCCCACCAATTAAATCCAAAAATGTGTTGGTATTGTACATGGTTGCCTATAACACGGTTCGGCTCATAGCCCGGTCAGATTCTATGGCTCCCAACTACCGGGTTATAGTGGGGTCCCACTGTATATGAATGATTGTGAGCTTTTGCTTGTAAAGATTTTTGTTGATGCCCTTTAATTTTATATTCACATTCTGATGTGAATGTTTTGTATTGGCAGGCTTGCAGTCCATATTAACAACATGCTACATCCACATTTGATTGTTACTTTAAGTCCAGTTTGCATGTGACGTAATAAATGCCTGATTTATCCATTGTTTTCAGATATAATGACGGTGGCAACAGTTATAAACACTTTGGAAACAGATTTTTAATCGAGAGTTTTCCTTAAAATTATGCATAATTTATCATTGAGTCTAACAGGTATGTGATACTCGATGGGTGATATAGACTATCAAATAGCAAAAGGTCATATAAATTCAGTAACTAACAATTTGCCAAATACATATTGAAAACTAATTATTAAAATGCTACTACCTGATACCTGCTTTTGGTATTTTGGGGTTTCTTTTTATATTTGTATGCATGCTTAATGACACATTTTAAAATGAACTCATCATTATGGGGGGATAAACAGAGGAAGAGGGGTGGAAGGAGAGAAGTAAAAGAAAAAAGAATTTACACCTAAATATGGATATACATGTATTTTGGATATACATAAGGACCAATATGACTCCTAAATGGAAAAGAAAATAGTTCCAAAAGTAATATCACGACCCCTTCTGCCTTCAAAGTAGTCTCTGAATTGGCCTCTCTTAACATGTCATAACTCAATATAATCAATAAGTTTATGCAAGAAGAATCTGGGCTCTCATGGCAATTGTTTTTCAATACAAGTCACACTGTATCAATCTGTTTACTGTATTACAAGTCATTTTTTCCACTCTCACATACATCAGTCTTATTACATATTCCAGAGTTTAATTCTATGTATACTCCATCCAAGTATATGTATTTGTAATAAGTTTGTCACATACATTTTGTGACATTTTCACTAATGTTTTAATTTTGCAGAAAACTTATTTATGCCAAAAAATAACAGCAAAACAATAATGAGCAAAAACGAATGCTTCAGCACTGTCTAACAGTCATGCTGATCTTAAGACGTTAGTAGACACAGTTTGTCCTAGATAATCAAATCTTTACTGTTACTCACTTCTGGTATGGAAATCAGTCTTCCTTTTACACAGAGGCTTGCTAAGCCTTGCTTGGTCCAGAATCTGCAGGGAAACATCACAAGGTCTAGTTGAGTCCATGCACACACTAATGTTTAAGCTGATCAAGTACTTGCGTTCCCAAATCCAGTCTTCAAGAACAAAGCTGTTTAATAAACAAAGTTGTTTTCGTTTATAAAACTTAAAATGGACAGATGCCATATAATATTGATAAGAGATTCAGCATTAACCAAATATCTGGCATCAGTTCTTACTTAGTGTCCTACAGCAGTTTTATTCAAGATAATACATTATTTAAGTGTTTGAATAATGTCAGTGGTATCTTAAAATATATATACAGTGCTGAAAAATCCTTTTGTGACAAGTCCAGCAATAGCTAAAAACTATAGAAGTTTATATTTTTTTCCAAGTAATATAAATATAAGTAAAACTAATTTCATGGAAATCATTACATTAGGAAAATTATATATTGCTAGATTTCTCTCAACTTGCACTGACATTTACAAAAGTGATATAGGACATAAAATATACAAAGGTAAAAGGTCATAATGACAGAAAAAATGTGTTACCGATGCAATGAATAATTATCAAGCTCCTTACTAAATACTTAGTATGTTAGCGTTTAGGAAGAATAACAAAATTGAATCTTGCCAGTGTGGCTGTAGAATGTTTTAGAGAAAGTGATACAAGTATCTTACTCCATGCAGGCTACTCCAAACAGACACATTCTTGATGGTTCACCTAAAATAAAACAAGATAAAATAAAATAAGAGAAATTATATTTTGAACACTTAAATTTTTGTTCCAGTACTTAATACTGCAAATTGAAAGACAAGAACTTCAACGGAATTTATATGCCTTACTGCTCCCTGGCTGATACAGAATAATTATGTTTTCAGTTTTAAATGATGTTAGCCATAACACTGCATAATGGTCCGTGATAAAATGAGGACATGAATATGAAAGTGTAGTACTTAGTGACCTACAGTGAACATATGCTGGTTCTTCCATCAAGGGTTCAGGAATGCTAACCATACAAGAAATAAAATGTAACTAAAGCCTTAACAAAGAAGTTCTCCTGGCATGGACCATATGTCAAAACAAGGGTTGGAGTCCATGGATATAAAAGCACACTTATTTGAGAGTCCAAGTATGCTAATTAAAACTCCAAGGGTTTGGGAACTTGTAATCATACTACTCTGATCTTAACCCTGTCTGATTGATACATGCAAAATAGAAGCAGATGGATTTAAAATAGCATATATACCCTATTCTTCTGTCCAAGTATGACAGTTATCCCTCAGAGATTATCAAAATTATGACCAAGTAAAACAAAATAACCTAAATTTAAACAAGATTTTCTTCTGATCTGACATTGTGCAGGTGTCACATAGTAAGGAACACATGAATTTAGAAAGGAAGACCTTTCTTCTGTTAAAATCAATTATGACATCTAGTTCAAAAAGGGTCTGTGACTGAATACAATCGAGGAAAACAAACTGAAAACTTAACAATTTTCAAATGTCTTTTTCTTAGATGGTCATAGGAAGGGTGGGGATACATGGATAGGCAAATCTCCCTGATTATATATTCCAAGAATGACAGATATTTGTGCATAAAAAGGACTAGTTTGAACCAAAATCTTAATCCTGATTTTCAAAATCATAGCTCCTAGTTTTTGTAAAATCAAAACCCCTAGTATTTTTTTTAAAATCATAGCCCTAGTACTTTTTAAAAATCATATCCCCATGCATTTTTTAAAATCATAGCCCCTAGTATTTTTTAAAATCATTACCCTTAGTATTTTTTAAATTCATAGCTCCTAGTATTTTTTTAAAATGAAATTGACCACCACTGTGCCATGATTAACACAACAAATCAGAAAGTGACTGATAAAGAGTTCCACCTATGAAACAGAAAGTGGATTTTATTTTCTCTTGAATCTAATATCAAAGCCTAGCATCCATCAAAGTGATATACCAGCACTCCTTCTAGAGCTAAGTTGTTGCTGGTGGTTTCTGATCAAAGTTGGGAGGGCAATGGGGCTACAACTGTATGAATACAAGTTGTTGGCTTCTTACAGGGGTTGATGTTAATGTTTAAAGACTTGAATCACATTTTAGTTTGTTGGTAGATGAACCTCTGATGTTCAATAAAAGTGATCAATTTTCACTCCCAGTTTTGGTCAGTTACATTTTGCTACTACCGTATATACTCGCATATAAGCCGAGAAATTTAGGAAAAAAAAAAGGCCTGGAAGAAGGGGGGGTTGGCTTATCTGCGGGTCAAGGTCCAAGTCTGAAATTTATTATGCTTTTTTTCCCTCGATTTCCAGTATTTATTGTTTCCATCAATCGCCGAAAATGATTTCACATGCCTAATGATGCCACATGGCTAATAAGATTTGTCCTGTCATGAAGTAAAACAAATATTTTTTTTTCTAACTTAAGTGGTAGGATAATGAATGAAAAACATGTTTTAACGAACCTGACATTTATTTGACAGGTGTCCATCCACCAAAAAATACAGCCATATGTGTTATTTGAACCACGGAAATACGTGTATTTTCCAAAAGAACTGCCATATTAGTAATCTCTAGTCAAGTATTTAACCCTGATCTAATCAGTAATCATTAAACTCTAGTTTTTCATAGATATGCACGCTAGCTTATTTCAGTGTAAATATGAAAAGAATGTATGTAAAAAAATAAAAGAATCACGATACTAAAGGAATGTACGACAAAAATTTTGATTGAGCGTAGAAATACATGTACGATAGTCTTAAAGAAGCAATATCGAGAGGCTCCATAGGGGTTTGTTGCGCGCATGCTTAGGATGGGTAAATAACATTGCAATATACGAGTCAGCGTCAATAATTGTAAAACAATATAATTTGTTGGATTTCTTTGATAGGTGTTTTAGATGTAATAGGCAGCCACAATTTATATACTACCATTGATTAGTTGTTTGTAACGCAAAGTGGTTTGTTAGCAGTAGAGTGTTGTATGATAGCTACCATATGCTTAATCTATGGTAAATGCCTCGGGGATAATATGTATCGTTTACTGAGATATGGTAGTGAACATAGTTTCTGCTCTGTTTCTGTTATAAACTGTCACAATACTTGAATAATGTCCACGCTGAAACTAATCATATTTTGATCAATTGAATCACACTACCAGTAGTTAAAAAAAAAAACACACAAATAAACAACAATGATAAATAATTATCAAATACAAATTGATAACCAACCACACATGGAAATAATTACAGGATAAGGTATATAAATAGTACACTACCACTATAAGAAATTATTTCAGTTTAATCTCTCTAGAAGTTTATATTCATTTCAATCAGATAAAATGAATAGTATAGGAAGTAAAAGAAGCGTTCTGCTTATGATGCAGCATTCAAACTTAACGTTCTTGAATATGCAGAAGAAAATAACAACTGTGCTGCAGCACGCAAATTTTTGTGAACGAGAAGCAAGTACAGGAATGGCGGCAATTTGTCTACGTGCTATGCAGATGGCGAAAAATTATAAATATAAGTTGGCAGATTCAAACTTTGTTGCATCTGCCGGCTGGTGCTCTCGTTTTATGAACTGGACTATCGGATGACCATGATGACAATGACGTATATGATGAAAGCACGCCCGTAACAGAAGCCGAGTTTCGTAAACTGATATAGAGCCAGGTTTTGAAGGATTCTAACAGTGACTGATCTTTTCTAATTCATGATTTTAGAATGAGGATTAATTAAATTTCCATTAAGTCTTAACACTTTAGAATTGTTTTTATTTCAACATATAAATTAGCTTTATTACTTTCATTTTATTTAAGAATGTGATTTTCCTACATAAAAGTATTCAGAACTCACTTTGTGCATCTTGTGATGTACTAGTAGTCTAGAAATTATGGGTTGGTTTATATGCGGGTCATGCACTTTATAACAGTTTGACCAATTCAGTTTGGGGGTCAGCTTATATGCGAACGGGCTTATACATGAGTATATACGGTAGTTAAAGTCAACACTAACAAGAAAATACTTAACATGTACTTAAATTAGCCTAGATTTTGGTCAGCATGGAAAAACAATTGCCTTGCTGAGACTACCAAAAAAATATGAGGCTACTCACAGGTAAATAAAAAGAACTTTAAACCAATGACATTCTTACAGTAACTTTAGTGTTATGAAAATGTGTTACTTTTATAAAATTTAAAACACACCCAATCTTTTTTACTCTGCAACCTTTTATGACTGAACTAGTTTTTAAACTCAGAGAGAGAGAGAGAGAGAGAGAGAGAGAGAGAGAGAGAGAGAGAGAGAACTCTAACCCCATTTATATTCCTGTAGTGATACATTGAAATTCAATCTTTCAATTCCAACTGTCATTCTATCATTGCAAGCATCCATAAGGACATATATATGAAAGGGTCGTCCTAATACATCAATGTCCACACAACACTCCATGGCTGTGCAGGAGTCAAATACATGGCATCCAACAGGTCCAATTAGGGTAGGGAGACTGATGCCGGATGGACAGGCTAAAACGAAAAGTAAAGGCAAATACATAATAATAATAATAATAATAATAATGAGGACTTTTCATGGCACCTAATCTCTAGAAGTTCTAAGTGCTTTACAACATTAGACAACACCAATAACATAAAAAACCATATATAATGATATGATTGCAAAACAAAAACACCATGAAATTAGAAAATATTAAGCATGCTGAAAATATTTAATTTAGGAAAAAATAGGTTAGTTTTAAGAGCAGCCTGGATGGGGATCACTGTGTTTTTGTGTTTATGTTCAGTGTGCAATTCATTCCACATTGCTGGGCCCTAGTATGCAAAAGAATGTTGCTCTACTTCAAAGATTAGAAGTGTGTTTATACAATACATATACCTATACAAAGTGCTTCAGAACTTAACTAAAACCAAAACATAGATAAGATTTAATAAACTGAAGGATTGCACACAACTGGATATATCGACAAGCATTTGTAACACTATAGGCCCATACCACTTTTATAATCACTGTTCGGTATAAACACAACACACTTTTCAAATAAACTTGTGTCAGACAAATAACTCCTCTTGATCTTAGTTCAAATACATTTTTATATATGACAGAAAATTTGGCAAAAATCTTAATTTGATTTATGCCAGGTGTTATGATGGATAATCTTGTTTAAAGAAAAAGATGATATTGCTATTCTGATTCTACCATCTTCACTTGGATTATATAAGATTAAATTACAAATTTTATAAAATACCTTCCGAAATGTTAATGTCAACATGAAACATTCCCATATATCTTATAATAGAGATTAAGATGAACTGAAAAAATCATTACCATTACTCCATCCCCCCTGAGCTGGTATATAGGGATTATCTCTTCTGTTACACGACTTATCTTCCAAATATTCCACAATACCAAGTGTTTCCATTAACTCAGAAATTATATCTGAAGAGAGATCCTGTCCCAGCCTGTATCCTCGGTCTTCTAACCAATGGTCCAAACTGAAATCTGGATATGATTGCAATCATATTGGTAAGTGTGCATTAAACTTCAGTACAAAGTACAAAGGAATAGTGATTAATTTAAGCAATATTATTGCAAAATTCAACGATGCAGCAGGTTGCTCTACCAAACCTAATATATACAGTTGTATATTAAGAGTATATGCTCTTCAAATAAGTAACAGAAAAGAGTGAAGACAACAAGGTTTGCAAAATTTAACAAATAATGTATTTTCCTAGAATACAAAGTAAAACATGAAGAAAAAAAAAACGAACATATGGTTTTATGAATTCAATCCAAAACTAATCAAAAAAAGTCCTATCAAAGTGAATCACAGAAAATATTATTTCAGTTCTTGAATTCCATATAAATTCCAGTAAATGTCTTTGTCCAAAAATTAATTTAGAGCACCTTCATATTTCAAGGAAAAATAATCAATTGAATTCAAATAATCTGACGAAAATACAAATTCAACCCAAAAACTGGACATGACATAAAGCAACTTGACATCTTAAGTGTTAAAGTACAACAACTGATATAATTTATTTTGATTCTGGAGTCATCCTCATTTCTTGTGTTCCTGATGTAGTTCTGCAGAGGGGTTTTATGTTGTACTCGAAGGAAAAAATTTGTTTTGACTGTTGTGAATTATTTGATTTAGTTCTGGATGAGGCCATCTTGACAATGTCACACTTTCTTGGTGGACCAGTTCATTTCTTGTCTTGAAATTTATCCAGAACTTTTAGTTCCATTATAACTTTCGTAGAAGTTAAATAGGATTATTCTGGATTGGTAATATTGTAACTTGTTTTCACATTTTCATTTATAACTTAATAATTAAATTTTCTGTTAAGTTTTATGAACGTTGATGGTCCTGCTTCTTTTCTGTTAATTAGTTTATGACCATAGACTTGAAACTTTATATATATATATATACACACACACACAACACAGGTGGCAAGGTGTATATCTTACAACCACAATACAATAATGAACAAGTACAATGAATAAAAAAAATAATGTTAAATATCAATGAACAACAGAGAATATTATAGCAGACATGTTTAGAAATAATTTAAATTAGAAATAGATTTTAAAAATCTACCACTTTCCAAGAAGCATGTATGCCCTCTTCTGAATATAGAATAGTATCATTATTAATGTATATTAAAAAAAATAATGTAATTAAGTGTTGAATACATATATCATACAAAGTACTTCCTACTATTCATTATGATAAAGCCATCTTGCAACAAATTAATTCCTTAGGGCTGTTCCAGTAAAATATACATGATACCCAGAGAAGGCACTTTTAATGTAAGGTAGTCATCCATGGATGCAGTTTAGAACTTTGTATCATTTTAATATGAACTCTCAGAGTAACCAGAGTATCCTGGCATATGTTTTCAAAAAAATGCCTTCCCTGATTACCATGTATGTTTAAATGGAACCACCTTAAGCAAATATCACAATAAAATTCTATAAATAGACAATTTGAAATTCATATATTTTCTACAATTGTGCTCTTTAGGTTTATAATGCAAATATACATACAGTTGTATGTATTACTATACATACAAGATATTACTTAAAGCTCAAAAATATTTAAATAAAAAGCTCACTTCACATACTTTGTCATATAATGTTTACATACTGTCAACTCTGTAAGGTACGTCCCACTGGCAAGGTAACTTTGGCAAATATGTTTCTTGCAGCACAGGTACATTAAAGAGGCAATCCTCCTTTGCTTCAAAGCACACACTCAGGTTCATATTGACTAGAAACTTTTGCTCGCCTGACAGATCGATAATATCATATCTGAAATATAACAAAATATTAAAAGCAAATTAAGAAAAAGTTTGATTACATCAAATATGGTAAAATTAAATTCTGAACCATTTATAGACAAATATAAAAATATATAAAGACAAATTCATATCCAGATCAATGCATTGTCCAATCAAATAGTTTATCACTGAATTATCCAATCAAATGGATGTACTCAAAAATACTGTCACACGAAAAGAACCCTCCACTTAAAAATTCATTTTTTTTACAAGTGTAATGATGCTGCCTACTTGCAGTAGTAGACTGCAGAGAAAATGAAGGCATGTAATGTCTTTGTTCTGTATATATTCATAATTTTCTTGTTTGAAACATGCATTTAAAATAGAACTCAATACATTATGTACATCAGTGGAAAGTAAAGGATTATAACTTGCCTCATCCGGACAATTCCAAAGAGGAAGAAATCATGAGTCTTACCTAAAAATATAAATTACACTTCTATATATCAAACATCTATATTCTATGAAGAACTGCAATAAAAACCTCTAAATGTAGTGACGGAAGATCCACAGAAAGTGCAAAAACACAGGTGATATAAAGCTGAGTTTTACAGAAATTACTTGATCACATTTCATCAAATGCTATGAACATATGCTGTAAATTAAAGAACACCTGTCACAAATGCAAAATGCTTTTTTCAATTATAAATTAACTATTAAGACCTAATAATACTTTTACATTAGCATAAAATGTAAATAAATTAAAAAATCCTTCCTCAACATTTTAGAAGTTAGGTTGTCATTAAGAATATAATAAATTATCTGAATGATATAAAGTAAGTTTCCGTTAAAAAGTTCCCATAATTAAATATCACCAAGTTCTGGGATGCAGGCACTGTCAAAGCTTTTTTTTTTCTCCAGGTGATCCCTCTACCTGTGTGCTGTACATGACTACATAGCTGCTTGGCTTAAGAGATTAATGAGTTAAGAGAAGCATTACAGAATTATTCTTAATCTGTACTAAACTAAAACCTTAGCTGCTATCAGCTGGTGATTACAGAATAGCCATGTGCAACAGAGGAACTTTAAATTGCTGACAAAAATAGGAAGATAATTATCTGAGAAAATCAATCCTTATAAGGGACACTAAATTTATTGTAAATAGTTGTCAAACATGGGGAGATAATTCTAAGATTAATTACCTAACAAAAATAAATCTTAAATGTGACAATAATTGTTGTCATGATACAAATTTATGCAAAGTTTCACAAAATGGGCTGACATAAGGATACATTTGTAATAAATTGACAATAACTCTATAAAAATGTTGAAAAGAGAGAGATCTTTTAGAAAACACAAAGGTTAGTCATCTTATAAAAGCCTACTATCTCTATGAAAATATCTCAAAGGTTCATGAGCTATTAAGTGAACAAACTATGATCGCTGGACCAATATGAGGTGACCCTTAAATGTATGGATGATAATTTCTATATAAGGCTATATCATGAGAGGTGATGTAAAGGGTATCATTTGTTTTCCCACAGAAGATGTTCACGACAGGATAAACTATTTGCAATGCTGATATTCTGATGTATGATTCAGTTAAATCTAAAAAAATTCATAATTTCTGAAGGCTTTAGAAAATGTAATGTACTATAGAAGCATTTGGTAATTTGGAAGGATCAGTTTACATATTACCACTTAATATGCATAAGTTATAATTTTATTCTTACCCCATTCAAAGCCATACAGAGTTGTGGTGAACTTCATCTTCTCAATGGCAAAGGTCAAGGTGTAATTACATGGGTCTAGTTGTAATGATGCCTTGAAGGATCTCCCAATTATCCCAACATCCATGCAGCAATCAATTCCAGCACAGCCAGGGAGTATATGACAAGATATGGGTCCAGGTAATGCTGATATCAGATTTATGTGCAAGGGACAAGCTTAAAAATAAACATTTAATTATGTGTTAATGATAAAGATTACATCAAGCAGCTGAGTACACGTCATATCTAACATTTTAACATGAGATTACACAATTACTACAAGAAAATCATGACTCCATTTCTTACATCATACCTTGTTTATATATTGCCAGATAGTTTTGCTCTATTTTGCCAAAGTACTCTAAGTCAACATGTTTTTTTTTATTGTAATTTTAATGGGACTTGCTCATTCATGATCAAATATATAAAATAAAGAGCGAACTGTTTTTATTTATGTCAAAGTTGTATCTCCATTCCTTTTATGTAAGTAGTCTCTTGTTCTCAAAGTCAAATTCCTTTTTTATGAATGAAATAACTGAAATTAAGCCCAAAGAGAATCTTTGCAATTGAGAAATACAATATAAATGCTCCACACATAAAGTTTGGTCTAAGTTTTCACAGAAAATCGTCATCAGTATTTTCATTGCTGTTTATTAAGATTTTTATTGCCTCCGATAAAATGTCAAAATTCTACCAGATGTCCAGTTTCCAGTGGATCCACTACAAGAAGAGTCCATGTATTGAGCAAGGTTCGTTTCCTCCAGTAACTGAGACACAATTAATGTGTCCAGGCTTTTCCCTGAAGTGACGCCTTTATCTAAGAGCCATTGCTTCAATGAAAAGTCTGAAATAAAGACAAATTTATTTTACCTAGAACTGTTGATAAGAAAGCAATGTTCATAGAATACAAGTTATGAAGTGTAAATACAAATTTTTAAACTTTTCAGGAAACATTCTTGAAGAGTTTTGGATATATTACAAACAAATATGATGGATATAAAGACATGCTAACTCCAGTACAAACTACAAAAGAGGGATGGTATAAAATATATCCCAAAACAGATTTTCCACTGTGATGCCTTTTGAATAAAAATGGTCCTTAATTCATTTGCACAAGTGTTAAAATACAAGACCTTCAGAAAGGCTACAAACTGTTCTTATGACCTAATATATTGTTTTCCATAATTAATTATCCACATATGTCTCTGAAATGTGAAAAGAGATAAGCATTTATGAGAAAATATCAAGGTTAATTCATTTACATTAACTATATATTTATGTTGGTAAATATAAAGTTAAAGCACATAAACACATTTAGCATTAAATTCTACTATATATTAACCAAAAATATAAATAATCTTTAAAATATTTGTGTATCTACATTGGAATATGCCATCTGTATCAAAAACATGTACATTTCAAGCATAACAGAATAATACAATTTAAAACAGACTATCATGATCTAGGTATATATCATTAGATATTCAATTTTTTCTGGACTATCTAACTCTCTTTCACATGGTCTTTAAATTAAACTTGTGAACTTTAACCTTGAAGATCTACCATCACAATACAAAGCTGATCTTTACCTGGAATGGCATAGCCTGATGAATAGTTACAGACTGGTTTTGGGAGTCTCATATTCTTGAAAACAATGACACTGATATCACATGGTCCACGGGCATTGAAGCAGACACTTAAGTTAAGGCTCAGAAGATATTTTCTCTCACTTCTCAGGTCCTCAATGGCAAAACTGAAATACAATATTGTAATGTATTTGCTAGATATGTGTTTTACTTAAGTGATGTAAATAAACCTGAACAAACTCACGTGTAAGAATCTGTAGCTTTTGCATTCCCAATTCAGCTGCTATAGATTGCAAAAAAGAAAATAATAACAACAATAATGATAACGAAGACAATAATAATAATAATAATAATAATAATAATAATAATAATAATAATAATATTAATAATAATAACAAAGACAATAACAATAAACAATAACCAATAATAATAATAATAATAATAATAATAATAATAATAATAATAAAAACAATAATACTAATAATAATAACAACAAAAACAACAACAAAGTGTGTCATATAAACAGGAATTCCCTCGCCAAAAAAGTACATCTGGAATACAGTAAAAACCATCAAGAGTGAACACCTGTTTTAACAAGCAAATGACTGAAAAAGTCACAATAGAGTGAAAATTAGGTTAATATGACCAAATTTGTATGTAGCTTATGCACTCTTTCTGATTAATCTCTGTACAGCAATGCTCATATCTGTAAATGAAATAGTTTCCAAGATGCTGATGACAAAATAAATATGAGCCAAGAAACATTTGAACAAATGAACAACCAGACCCAAGAATTGGGGAAGGGGGGGAATGCTTCATCTCATACAGAGACTTCATTGGCAAGGGAACAAGAATGATAACAGTAATGTATATCTATATAATTTTTTGAACACAGAAATATATTCATACAAAATAATGATTATACCAAGTGAAAATGTCTTTATGCAAAGAAGAAAATACACATAATTATACACATATAATATAAATTAAATTATTATTACTCACTCGATATGAACAACACCCTCCAAACTGACATGCTCTTTCTTTCCCCACTTGTAATCAAAGAGTGTTATACTGAAATTGAGTTTTTCAATTCCAACCATCATCTTATAGTTGCAAGCATCCAGGTGGACATAAGAATTAAAAGGTCTTCCAGTTCGTTCTATGTCTATACAGCAATCAATTCCTGTACAACTGTCTGGGATATAGCAGGTCAAGGTATCTGGTAACAATGGCAGGTTTAGTTTTGCAGGACATGCTGAAAACATAATTTGAAGGAAACTCAATGCTAGAAAATTGATGAGCAAAAAGGAAACGTAAAATTAAATGTTTAATTGAAAGATTAAAGTGCTTGTTATGCGTTGTAAGAATGAAAAATGTTACCAATTCATGCTTCATCATCATCATGCAATATGTCAAATCATTAGCAGAGTTATATCTACTGAAAAACTTAAATTTCATCTATCTATTCATTCACATATTGCTTTTATCTTTCTAAACACCGTCTTACATACCTTAGTAAGTGAACGGTCAATCAGAGGGCATATCTCCTGTCATAAATATCATGAAAATGCTAGAATTTTTCAAGGTTTTTACAATATAAAGCCAAATACTAAATCTGACTGGGATTTTTTTAAAAATATTATTGGTACAGTTGTACAGTCCTACCCGTTTATGTCGACTTCCTCGGAACTGAGGAAATATTGTCAACATAGGCGGATGTCGATGATAAGTGTTGGGGGGGGGGGGGGCTGAAAAAAGATAAAAGTTAAAATTCATCAGCAAACGGTGACCCGTCGTCAGTGAAAAGCATTTACACTATGAGAAAACAATGGAAATTTTGAGTACATGAAGACAGAATCAGTGTGAAATACATTTGCAGATTGATAAATTACATTTTGGTTACCTTTATATAGCAAAATCCAAATTAAAATACATGTATTGCATCGATCACATCCTGATACGAAATACATTATGATATTCAACGTCGGCATTAGCACATGGTTGGATATTTGTTATTTACATGCTTCATGTACATCTACTGAAATTAGCCTAAATTTTGGTCAATTTGTTCCCATCTTATTGAGGCTACCAAGAGGATGGCTCTATTCACAGGAAAAACTGTCAACAGTATGCGTACTCTCCACAAATACTTTTTTGTATTCGATGTTATGACAAACATTAAAGCGACTAAACCAACCACTTGTTGCAGTGAAGTTCTCCACATTAAGGTTTTTCGCAGATGCTTCATTTAACCATTTTGATGCTTCCTCCACGTCTTCAAATGTAGCAGTCTTTTCCTTCTTCATTTGGGGAGCCCAGTTACCTTCAATGTAGTCTTTCTTTATAGACTAGGCAGCTTTCATCCTTTCTGAACAGGTGTTATTTTTAAGTGAAAAAATTTCACAGACCTCTTTGCGAGATGTTCATCCCTCAACTTCCTTAACAGCCAGATATTTAGTTTCCAGAGATTTAAATTTAATTTGCGTTTTACACTGCTGTTGGTAGCCATCGTAAATGTAATAAAGTTAAAAACGAAACTTTCACAGCAAAAAGACCTTTGTTTAAATCACCAATCACTTTCAAAGGTCTCAGAAACGTGTAATCCGTATTTTCACGCAACTTTTATATCTGGGATTCAGAAAACCATATATACAGGAGTCCTCTGTACGCATCAATTTCCTAGATGGCAAATTTAAGGGCTTGCTAGTCCTGCTTCGATCACCTGTTGATTGGGAAATTGTGTTGATCAATTGATCCTTTTAGCTGTGATATTTACAATCAGAAAATTAAGTGGCTGAAAGACCCACAGATGTACATGTTGTCATTGTAAGAATACATCTGGAGAACATGACCCACAAGCTAGGCGGCAAAATCAAAGACTTAACTAGCTGCAGAGTGGTGAGAAAATGTGCTACTATGTTGTTTTTTTTTATCCGACCACGACATTAAAGCCTGGCAGCAAGATCAACTAATTGTTGAACAAGGTATGGGTCAGAACTGGCACGTTGTCGACATAAATGATTAGAAAACAAAGGATTTGTTAAAGCTGGGACCAAGGGCTTCTGTTGACATGTATGTTGATCTTTTATCTCAACGTCGACATAAGCATGACAATTTGATAGTAATAGTAGACCAAGAGACTGGAACTTTGCTTTTTTGTCGACATAGGCGGCTTGTCGATATAAGCAATGTCGATGTAAATGGGTAGGACTGTACTGATGAAACCAAACTTCAGAAGGACAACCAATTAGTGGAGATGAAAATCATGTAAATAATGAAGTCGGATATGAACAGTGAATTCAATCAAGGTCTGATCAATACAAGGCTGAACCAAATATAATTGAAATCAAATAAAAGCTTGGTAGAGATGTGTAGCTGAAACCATAGTTAGAAGGACTGGAAATCAGGAACCATAACTCCTTAAAATGATCTCCTAAAAGATTTGAAATCAAACATTTTCAAAGTTTTTAAAAAAAAAAAACAACTATTTACAGATGGACAGAAGTATAGGCTATGGGGCTCGGCTAATTTCATTAGACTTCACTTTACTAATCAAGGCCCTTCTGAAGTTTTAGTGATACATTCAAACAAACTTATGGTATATGATACACATAATTTCCTGTCTTACCCATGTCTGTGTAAAATGTCTTCCCCTATATAAGTTGAAAATGTTACTGAAACGAAACTTTAACATTTTTAACTGTGACTATAAAGTCATTTCTGTCAAAAAATTACACTGTCTCACCTTGTTAATCAGTATACCACTTTTATGCTATGTTAGAGTGGTTGTATTAATTGATGAATTCTACAGTATTCTATAAGTCCCATCATTAATATCTGAATCTAATAAGATAACAACATTGAAATATTTAAATGATAATTTCTGTTGTATGAAGGGACATTTATTAAAATTAATTAAATTACACAATTACCACTATTCCATCGATGAATGTTTGGTGAGTAAGGTGCCAAGTGCCTGTTACAAGGTGTGTCTCTGAGGTAAGGTGCCAGAGCAAGGTCCTCCATCAAGCGTGAGTAGTGATAGCCAGTTAACTTTTGATTCTGTTTCAAGCCTGTTTTATTGTACCACTGAGCCAGACTGAAATCTGTACATTTGAACCATGTAAATAATACAAATAAATACAAAATTAAATAAATAAATAACGAAAACAAATCAATGTTCTTTAATGATTTATAAGAACACATTTTAAAGTTCAGTATTTGCAACATGTAATGACCACTTTTAAAAACAGAAGAGGTGTAAAATGTACTCAAAACAATCTCATGCAAATTGATGGGTTTAAGATAAAGCAATGTCATGAAGAATCAGTCATAATGAATGTTGTTTTTTGTTTTGTTTTTATTTTGTGAGGGATGGGGGAGGAGGGTATACACCTATGATTCTCTTCATAAATGGAGCATTCTCATCTGAATTTATTATAGTATATTTTAAAATACTTGGGGCACTCATGCTGGATAAAACTGCCAAGCATGATGTACAATTGAGATCAACTTTATTTATTTCACATAAAATCGTAGAGCTCAATAAAAAAAAAGATAATGATTAATCGATCTCGACCATTAATAAAGCCTGATTCTATATACAGTGGAACCCCATTATAACGCGATAATCGGGGTCCATGAAATTAGATCGCTTTAAAAGCGGGGTTGCATTATCACAGGATTTTACAGTATTTAAATTTTCTCCAGCAAACACCACATTGGCATATATATGTGTACTCGTGTCTAATGTAAGAAATCGGAGTATTATCAGACAAATATTAAATGGAATGCAGTAATAAGATTTATTTTAAAAAAGTGGACAGATACTATATAGGTTATTACTTTGCGTTAGATAGTTTTACTAATTTTTTTGTTTTTCCTCCGAAAATACATGTTGATCGATAACACCCCGACTGACATTATATAATGAGTAGGGAGGGTATTAACATCGTTTACTATCGTGCCATCGTGGCACGCAGTTCATCCATAATGCATACAATTCCATTGGAAGATTGCACAGATTTAAAATATTCAATAATTTTGTCCAAAACCGTTGTGTCTGAATTTAATGTCCAATATATAGCATGAACCGAGTATTAACACCATTTACTTACCGTCTGATAAAGCACCATCATGGCATGCAGCTAATCCATAATATCTGTACCTAATTCCATTGCAAAAGTATTTAAACTATTCAATATTTTTGTCACAAATCATTATGTCTGAATTCAATGAAAAAAATTAACAGAAAATTAGGTTACGAAAGACAAAGCAAGTGTACATTCATTACATTCCAGGATCTATGAACGGTGTCTATACAAATTGTAAACTTGATTTTCCATAATGGTAAAATATTTTATTATATAAAAAAAAAATAGGAAAGTAATGACGAGTTCATTAACAAACACCACAGACATAAAATCTAAGAACTAAATCATAACATGCAGTCTGTAATGGTCACGCACCACTGATACAAAGTTTTTATCCCAGCTGTATGCATGTACAATTTCCAGCTAACAAAGCCAACACTGTTTACTAGTCAAACGATTTCCTCTAATAACACTGCCAAGCCCAGAAAACATATTGGTGGCTTCGGTTTTTTGATGTTTATTAAATTGTGAGAATCTTGTATCAACCACCACATTGTTGGCTGCTTTGTTGTTTATGCAGTTCAAGAACACGTGTCTTTACTCTTGGATTAATAATAAGTTATATTTCCGATGTTTATTTAGGCATAACAATTCAAGGACCTGGTGAAATTAATACATTTCAGAGGCCACGTTTTACACACTATTTCTCGTACTTTATCGTATTATATATTGTATTATATTAGAATTCATACACGATCTCTTCCCCAAAATCATAATAATTTTTTTTTGCGCAAAGTGAACTTGCTTTTCCATAATGGTAAAATATTTATTTTAAAAAAGAATTAGGGGGAAATTAAAAACCATTTCATAAGCGAACCCCATACACATGTAAAACCCGAGAACTAAGCGCTGCAATGGTCACAAGTCACTTTCATAATTGTTTTCAAGCTGAACCCATGTCAATTTCATACCCTCTCAATTTCCAGCTAGTGAAGTAAACATTATTTAATGGTCAAATGATTATGTCTAATAACACCGCCAAGCCCAGAAAACATGTTGGCGGCTTTCGTTTTTTGATGTTCATTAAACTGTGAGAAGCTTTTATCCACCATTGCATTGTCTGTTGCTTGGTTGTGTGTACAGTTATAGAAGAAACACACATCGGCTATTGTTAGAGCAACGATTGTATGAAGAATTACTTGAAGACAACCACAAAGACCACATCATGTTTATTTTGGCATAACACTTCAAGAAGAAAAAAATCATGTGCGAATAAATATGCGAAATTTTGGGAGCCACGCCACAACCGCGTTATATCTGAATTCGCATTATGGTGGGGCGCATTATAGCATGATTCCACTGTATCTACATCACATGCACAACACACACTTCTGTGTAAATTAAAAATACTATAATGAAATAAACCATAACTGCATGAAGTGGTACTTTTCATTTTTCACATTTATGACATTATCAAACAAATGATTATTGTTTAACTGTAAATGAATCAATTAAATGCAAGCTTAACCTGGTGAACAAATCAATATTTGGATGAACATGCGAGACTTAAAATGTCTATTCCTTGTTAATAACAGGGCATGTGGGGCTCCGAGTCGCCAAGTGGTCTAAAGCACACTCCATTACGAATCACTGCCATCTCACCTCTGTCTGCATGGATTCGAGTCTATGATTTGCCCAATGTGGGTATGTGAGAAAGCTTGCCAGTAGCTTCTCATGGGTTGGTGGTTCTTTCAAGGGTAACACTGGCCGCCATGTATAGCCTATAGTGTGCTGAAAAATGGCGTTAAACCCTACAACAACAATAACAGAGCATAGCAAGAGCTCACATAAATCTTTATATTAAAAGCATGAGATGCACTATACTTGGGTCAGTGAAATCCAGATTCCAGTCACAGATCAGTTTGGGTAGTAAAGTATCTTTAAAGATGACCAGTTGATATTGACAGGGAGCTCTTGATTCCAGACAGATACTCAGATTCATGTTGAGTAAGAACTTCCTTTCTGCTCCAAGATTGTAGATAGAATAGCTGTGGAAGACATAACAAAAAGGATATCACTTGGATTTACAAAAAGAATTTGAGTATCTACTGAAATCGGCTAACAACATAAGGCCAAAAAATGTACTACAAATGGCTATGATAAGCACATCTCATGACCTTTACCAACTAATGACCGTACTATGTAAGTGTGGTGTCTGTTGTATTATAAGATCTGGACATGGGTCAAGTTTAATTAAAACATCTACAGGGTTAAAAAAAGGACAGCAAGGAAATAGGCAGATCTTATATTATGCCTTGTTGTGAGCTTGACCTTGAGAGAGAGAGAGAGAGAGAGTAAAACGGATATGCAGGAAACTGCCAAGATGTGTATAACAGAGTTCAGTTTTATCAAAATATCTTCATGCATGCCACTGATTCACAATTTCCCTTTCCATGACCTTGACCTTGATGCAAGGAGCATGGCTACCGAAAATGAAATATGGTCTAATCATGACATCGAACTATGTAAAGTTTCATCTCAATAATTTCAACTCTATAAAAGTTATTATGTCAATACATGACCTAGAAGTATGAAATGAAAGAAATGGCTAAGCTAACACTATACTAACTTGTATAATAGTCACAACCATGTTAAATAATTATGAAAATTACTTCCTTCCCGAATTCATAAGAACTTTATTCATGAAAACTCAAAATACGCGGAGTAAATAAATATTTAAAATAAGTCAAATTTTACAACCTTCCATTAATTTATTGACCAATAATATTACAACTTTATGGTCTTAACATATGTAATAAAAATGAGCAATAACCAAAAGGTTGTGTAAAATTCAACAAATAATTTATTTCGTACAAAAAAAGTGAAAATTTCAAAAGAAGCTTATAGTATTACAAATTTCAAAAAGTTTGATCACCAGTCCTAATGAACAAAGTCCTAATTAAATTCCAGTGGTGCTTGAAATAAGATCCAGCACTAAAGGTGTTGATGTGCCTGTTGTTTTGAATGTACTAATGCACCAGTTGCCTGAAGTGTGATGATGAGTTAAATTTTCCAATTAATCACAATTATATATATATATATATATATATATATATATATATATATATATATATATATATATATATATATATATAAGGCCTTGTCTGAAGTCATTATTGCAAACTATTGTTTTTGTTCAAGAATATCATTAAGCACTTTGTATTTCCAGAGAATAATATTTTAAATAAATAATCCAACCCAAATCAAATACTGAACACAACAAATTAGAATGATTCTGTAATAGATCTTAAAGCAAGAATGAGTAATATATATATATATATATATATATATATATATATATATATATATATATAGGATAGCATATAATATGGTGTTTTAAAATACGTGAGGTAATAGTCCTGCCTTTGCCATTGTCAATGGACCTTTCCTTTCAAACAACCAACAAAATGTCCATGCAAGGAGAAAAATGAAGTGGTAAGTTAATAATGTCTTTATGTCTACCATTCTCCTATTCTGTGAAACTTAAGTTAAGACATTGCAAGCAATGGTGTGCGGTCACTACAAAAGATGACATTTTCCATTTCATACTAGAATAGCCAGCCCCTCACTCAAGTTGTCAAGCCAATTAATGAAATCCTCTTTACAATCAGTTTCTTCATTTATCAAGGCATTCTATCCTTATGTACGTGCATATGTGTTTGGGCATCCATTGTGTCTTTATGTATTTAAACAATTGTCAGGATGTTCATGTGGATATATTTTAATATCCATACTCACGGTTTATTACAACCTTAACCATTGTTATTAATACTTACTCCATTCTAAGTATCCCATGCAGCCAGAACTGTTGTGCTTTGCCCCACTCATAGTCAAAAAGCAAGACAGAAAAGTTAAGTCTCTCTGTTCCAACAGTCAGCCAGTAATTACATGGATTAAGTAGCACATATGCATCAAGAGAGTGACTCAGAATGTCAATGTCTACACAACAGTGAACACCTGTGCAATCATTGGTAATGGTACAGGAAACAGGTCCATTAAGGGAAGAAAGACTTATGTTCTTTGGGCAATCTGTGAAAAAAATATGAAGAATATTAGTATTTTATCACAATCATAAGTTAAGGATATATACCTAGACATCCTAATCATACAGCTCTGTAAACTACTGAATTACATTCGTTATAAAAGAGGGAATACTTCCTTTCAACTCCTGATTATTTTAAAATTAAATGAATTTCAATTATATACAATGAACTGTTAATGGGGCTGTAGTAATTATCGGAAATTATATTTATCATTTATTGTGTAAAATAATTCCTGATTTATAATTTAAAAGAATCTTAGAATCATATGAATCCATAATTGTAGACCTTGTGCCAAACCTACACCTTAAATGTGTATCTATGATGCCTGTTTAATCCATACCCAAAACGTACAAGATATATAAAGTACCTGAAGTCCATCCATTAGATGCTGGAAAGTAGGGTGCTGCAGAACGGTCACATGACTGGTCATTAATTAGAGAAGACAGGTCAAGATCCTCCAGAAGTTTTGTGATCCAATAACTAGATATCTTTGAACCAGGGGCTATCTTTCTGTCATGAAGCCAATGTTGCAAAGAGAAGTCTGAAAAATAAAACAATGCATATAACAGCATATAGAACAAATATGTTTGGAATTTTTTTTATAAATTTTGTAAAGATAGCAGTTTGTCTGTGGCATGTAGATTCAATTGCAGATTGTATAATCATTATGATTTGATATATACGAGTGTAAAAACAATTATATGAAAAATGTATTCATAGTTATCATTCAAAGTTTATAAATCTCCATTTAGCAATCATGATTCATGCTTGCTTTTTGTGGCATAAATATTACATAGGTAATCATGATAATGTAATAAATTTGTATCATCAAGTATTTTGCAATTCAGGAATTTGTCAGAAGCTTGAAAAGTAGAAATAAAACATCATTTTCTCTACCTTGAATGGCATATCCTATTTTCCAGTCACATTCTGGCTTTGGAACAAATGTGTTGAAAAACACTGGCACACTGACTACACAGGGTGACCTTGTCTCAAAGCAGACACTGATGTTGAGATTCAGTAGGAATCGGTGCTCAAAATGAAGGTCTTCTATCTTGAAACTGTCAAAATAAATAACGACTGGTTCATTTCCTTTTCATGCAAATAGTACACATTGTTCACTACTTATTAGGCCTCATCAGAATATATTTGATATCTGAAATAACGTACAGATAAAGAAATGTTTTTATCAACTCTCCTTCTGAACAACTCACACCATCACTTGATAACAACAGGTAATTCTAAGCTAGTAAACAGCACAACCTTCATGTCTATTTTTTATGAACTGAATTATATTTTAAACGTTTACTTGACTGATTGCCAAAAAAAACAAAATATGTTACTGAGGAAGTACACTTACTCCATTCTGATGACATTTTTCATGTAGAACTTTTCTATTTTGCCTGAAAGAGATCAATTCAATACAATTTTAAAATCAGTATCCAAGATTCTATAACATTTTTATAACATGACCTAAACTATATCCTTTAAACAAAAACAAGAATAATTTCACTAATTTTAGAGAAGCTGCTCTGATTTTACATGTGTTAGAAACCATAAAAAGGCATTTCATAAAATACTCTGACAAACTGATGCAAATATACAACAATGGAACATCACCTTCTACAATTCTTATCATCGGATTAAACATGTTTGATGCAATTAACTAACACATATGAGACTGTGCCCATTTGTTGGCAGAGTACAAGGGATTTTCACATACCAAATGCAAGATTCTAACATCTACAAAATAGTTTGAAACATATTTGAGTTTGAAAGTGTTCAACATGTACTTAAATGGTGATTTGCACTTTACATGAAATACATTTTAGGCCAGTCACAATGAAAAGTTTTAGGTACATATGACCGGGCAAATTCAACAATATTATGAAAAGCATGAGATGAATTTATGTATTTCTCACCCCATTTATATCCAAATAAAGAAACATTGAATGCAAGATTCTCTATTCCGACTGTCATGCGGTAATTGCAGGTGTCAATGAATATAAAGGTGTGGAATGATCGTAGCACAAGATCAACATCAACACAGCATTCTACTCCTGTACAATATGATGGAATGTGACATGAAACTGGGCCAGTCAGGTCAGGAAGTGAAAAGTTCTTTAGACATTCTGAAAATGGAGAAAACATTTATGTGATTTATTAAAACATGAGAAGAAAATGCATTCAAACCAAATATTCATTAAGTATTTGTATTACGGTATTCTTTTCATTATAACATGCTGTTATAACCCTTTAGCTACTACAGCTGTTGTGCAGTTTCACTACTACTGAGTGCTATTGTATCAGTTACTGAGACTACTGAGGCTGACTGCTAGGCTGAATACTAGAACATCATCATGGCTGACTACAGAACTTGACAAACATGGTTACATTTATATTCGTTATTTCATTAGTTTTTGCTGGATTTCAGTGACATAATAAAAAAAGCTTACCTGTATAGTGTCTGTTACCCTAATTCATATATTTCCACTTTATATATTGCTACATCCCATCACATAAAAAGTCCATCATATAAATAAGTTTTGAATCACACAAAATAAATCCAATATTTAGATATGTACATATAAAAACAGGAATGAAATCCACACTCTAATTAAAAAGTTGAGAGTGGTACCTCTCTAAACAGTAATTATCAACACATAAATGCACTTGGCACTGATGGCATCCTATAAAAACTTAATGCCTCCTCTGTTCCCTAACAAACAAACTGCATCTCCCACATTTTGGGAACCATCCTGGCCAGTGCCTTAAACATTCAGTATCAACATGGACAGAGCTTTTCTTTTCCTACTTCCCTGAAAGCCAGCAACAATCTATCTGGCCAAGTTCATTCTGAAATCAAGATGAGTTCTTTTCTTTTCTTTCCCAGACCTGGTTTTGATCTGGTGATTTGGTGACTCTTTCATACAGATCAGAGCATTACGTATCACTGCATCAATGAGGGGAAAAAAAGGCTTTTCCACCATTTCTTTGTCTTAAGGCAAGAACTATACTGTGTTCTGTTCTGGTCTGCAATATCCATCTCCACTGCAATATCCCCACTCCTTTGTATTTGTTTTTTGAATACTCATCTGCAACATTTGGGCAAGTTACTTTTTTTCGGATGTTTTTTTTTTCCTTCTTTGAGTTACACTGGTTAGCTGTGTGGGAACCATGTTGTTAAATAAATTATGGACTATTTTACACAGACCAGAGTATTCTATTGCATAATTTTTATTTTACCTGGTTTTGTAAATCACTATTTTCTTTAAAAAAAAAGTTCTGGCATTCCTTTCCTAGTTTCTTGGACTGTTCCAAAACATATGAGTCCATCCTGAGATATATCTTCAAATAATTGGGGATTTGGAAAGAAATTGTCTATATATATATATATATATATATATATATATATATATATATATATATATATATATATATATATAAAATTATTCCAGGGTTTCAGCTTTCATTTTCAGACCCTGAAGCTACAAGGCTTCATCTGACTCTAGTATTAGAGATAAAACAACAATATAGAAAGATTAAAATATTCAGGACATATTTATTCAATCATTTCTCATTTGTTAAACAAATTACATCCTTTTTACCAGATTACAGATTCAAATTGTATGTAGTGAAATATATCAGTAAATAGAACCATAGTGGACATATCTCGATTATCTGAAAACACTTCATAAATTACTAAAACCAAGCCTGAGTGTTAAAAATTATTTAGTGGACATATTATATTCTTTTAAATATATAATGAATTTCAGAATTTTACTTTGGGTTCTGAAATTCGGGTGTAGAAATTTCGTCTGCTTATGAGAACCTGTACTTTAAAATCTAAGTTCCAAATTACGTTTCTAAATTTCATACATTAAATCTTTTCTCTTTAAACAATTACCTCTCTCATTTTTCTCTCTTGATTTGCTAATCCTAATTCTAGCTATCAAGCTCACCAGTCCTTTTTCTACTTGTCTTCTGCCTTTTTCTTTCTACTCCTATCTGCCCTAACCCTATCTGGTCCCGATTTGGAGCAGATACGCTCCTTATGTACAGGTTTGGCACCTGTGAACATTCTGGTAAAGAAAGCATGGATTGGTGGGTATTGTAATCAGTCGGCCAATCCAAATCGAGCATGCGGGCGGGACATGACGTCACGACAGAAGTACACACATTTCCGTGTTTGAATTCTCCTAATTTAACATAATGTAAGACAATATAATCAGTCATGACAAATCTATCGGAATACATTACTCTCATCTTCGAATGTTTGTGCAGGTACTTTAATATTCAAATTTTGTATTGTTGTACAATATACGCGAATATGTAACGAGCATATCGATGTACGAGGGGACATCTCAAAATGTCTACGCTCGACCACAACAACGTGCAGTCGCTAGAATCAGCTGATCGAAAGATACATGCAGTAATGGCATAGCACTACCCCCACCTTCTAAGAATTGGTCCTCAATTCATCGATCACAAGAAAGCAAAGTTTTTTGAAATACGGTAAGTTATGCTCGAAATGCACGTTACCAAGATGTTCATTTTGCAAACAAATACGAGATTTCGTTCAGTATTAATTCAATCTGGTTTTGACTCCAATATTGTTTTATATTTACATTACATTACACAAGGCTAAACTGCTTAACATTGAGCAACCAAAATACAATATGTGAAAACACTCTCTCTCTCTCTCTCTCTCTCTCTCCAACTTTACAGGACATATCGGATATCCAGCAACAATGATTTAAAATGCAATAAGTTAATATAACTTTGAGTTGAATTTAACAGCATATTATCACTTATAACAATAATATGAAATATATTTATATACATATTTAGAGACACCATTTTTGTTTATACTGAAATTATTCAATATTTTCTTAACATATATTATTGATACAATATTTCATGCACATATACACAGTAAATATTGTCATCTGTAATGACAATATTATAACTTAATAAATAAGAGTTCTATTTAAAGTAACACTTATATCAGAAGTTCATAGCTCTTGAATCACTTGTATCCACTTGAAGTTGCATAATCCCTGAATCCATTGCTGTCCTTCCGAAAAGTTATGAATGTCACATTTAGAGTATTGATCCCAGGAAGAAGAAATTCTTGATGAATATCCACACTAGACAGTTCAGAAAGCACTCCAAACAGGAACCAGTTTTCATGTTTTCAACATCAGTTTTATAAACAGTTTCAGTTTTAAATATCTGTTTTCATGACATCATTTTCCAAGCAATATTCATTTGATAGGAATTATTATACATCAATCATTAATTCGTAATCAGTATCAAATACTTTTCTCAGTATCCTTTCTTCTGAAACAATTCAGATGTCTTTTTTTATTTATTTCTTTTCTTTTTTTATTTTTTTTCTATAGTTTGGTAAACCATTGAGGTATATTTGCACCTTTGTATAGCCTTAATTTGTCATGGTGGACCACTTTCGGTTTTTGCCCTCCTTTTACTCTATACATCATTAACTTTCTTCAAGATTTGATAGGGACCTTTCCATGGTCGTTGTAATTTTTTACTTAACCCAATTTTTCTGATTAGATTGTAATACCAAACAGCATCACCTTCTTTATATTTATTAAAATTTATTTTTGTGTCATAGTTTCTTTTCATACATTTGCTAGACAAATTCATTCTTTTTCTTGCAAACTCGTGTACATTTTTAATCTTATATTCAAGATTATTTGCATACTCTGTACTGTATCTGTGTTCATTATCAGTCTCATTTATTTCAGGTTTTCCAAGTACCATGTCAATGGGAAGAACTATTTCTCTACCAAATGTCATCATGCTGGGAGTTATTCCAGTTGATTCATGTACAGATGATCTGTATGCCATCATGACCAAAGGTAAGATTTCATCCCAATTATCTTGATGTGAGGCCATAAATGCTGAAAGCATGTTATAAATAGTTCTGTTAGCTCTATCATGCCATCACTTTGAGGTCTGGCAATAGAAGTTTGTGTTTTCTCAATTCCTAATATTATACAGATCTCTTTGAAAAGTTCTGATTCAAAGTTTTTACCTTGATCTTTGTGAATAAGAAGAGGAATTCCAAATCTTGTGATAAAATTATCAATCAGTTCTTTTGCTGTGGTTTTAGCATCAATCTTTTCTACAGGGTATGCCTCTGTCCATTTGGTAAAATAGTCACCTATGACCATTATGTATTTATTTCCCTGTTTGGTCCTGGGAAGTGGACCAATAAAATCAAGAGCCACCCTATCCATAGGAGCACCTACATTGTAGGTTTTCATGGGTGCTTTTGGGTTTCTAAGGAAAGATTTTCTACTGGCACACACATCACATTTCTTGCACCAATTTTTAACATCTTTATTCAGCTCATACAAAAAGAATCCCTGCTGCACTTCCTGCAGAGTCTTTGCAACTCCTAAGTGTGCAGCTGTGACACTGTTATGTAACTGTGTAAAGTATGCAGCTTTTTAAGCTTTCTGGGACAACAACTTGCATGGCGACTGTCATTCCATCATCACTTTCCCATTTTCTATACAGGATATCATTTTCTACTACAAAGGAATCAACCTGTTTCCAGTAGTATTTTATTTCAGGACAGTAATGTGAAATATCTGACCATTCATATTTCTTTTTACTTGTCACCATCCCCTTCACCACTTTCAGAACTGTATCATCATTTTGTAAATGGGGTAATTTGGACATATCCAAATTGTCCATGTCATCTTTTGATTGATAATTACCAGTTGTCTCTGTACTAATGCTACTGTCAGGAGATGGGAGTTTCTTCCTAACTTCTTTTGTAACATTACAGTTACACCCTCCATGTGATTACAGTTTTCTCTCAATACACTTGGTTTCTCACGATGTGGAATCTCTGACAGATTTCTCACTAGAGTATTGTCATTAAAAGAGTAACTAAATACCACAGAACACATAGTCAGAATGAAGCAAATAATATATATTGCTTCTATGGGGAATAGGCATAGTAAAAATATTGTGATGAGTGATATGAAAATATCACTTTTATATAACTCTATATTGGTCTCTTTGTTCATTAAATTTACATGGGATGGAATAGACAAAGAAACTATTTAATTTGGGAGCTTAAAAATACAAGCTACCAGTTCTTTATCTGAATCACTTTCAGCATGATTTTCAACTCTTTCATAATAGGTACAGTTCATTTCTACACATGGACGCCTTAATAAAGCATCTGCATTAGAGTGCAGTCTGCCAGCTCTGTATATAATCTCAAAATCAAAGGTAGCCAGAAAAGTCAACCATCTAGCTGTTACGGCTATTGGATTTAATATTTTATTTTTTATTGTTAAATCCAAATTTGTCATTTAGGGTTTAATATTTATTCATTAATTGGGAGATTTTTTTCTAGAAAATTCAGTTTGACCTAGACTCTTAGTTGTAAACAGGCTGACTATCCTTTAATTGTAAACAAGTTTTGACCTTGGCTTACAGTGGATCTAATTCCTGACCTTGCTTTGGACATTGTCAACAAGTATCTACAACTATTGGTTAATTTCAGGGACAACTTTTTATTCGTGGCTTATTTTCTTCTGGATGATTCTATTATTACGTGACTAGGTGAAGGTAGACTCTTCCTCTGACCTTCTATCAATTTCTAGAAAATCACGTGATCCCCTTGTTTACGAGGGAATTACATATATATATATATAGCTGTGTTTTGGAGGCTAACTTTAGTAGAATTTGGGCTTATTTTAAAGTTAAGTTGTGTATTTCATGTTTGAGTGTTATAATTATTCTGGACTTTGTGTCAATTCATTGAAGAAAGAGGATATATTATCTATTTGGAGGAGAAAACATGTGCTCATAATTCATGTGGATGATAAATTAAACAAGAACTGCATCACGTGACATTGTCAGCCATTTTGGATTACATCGTCAAGATTCGAACCTGGAACTATTAGAACATTTATTTATCAGGACTTGCAATTCCATTAGTGGATTATTTTGTGAATTCTATATTTGTTGGATTTGATTCTCTAAAACCGTAAGTTTATTTATTTTATGAAAATAATTGTACTTAATAAAAATCATTGTTAAAGTTTTACAAGCTTGTTAGTTTTCACTCTTTCTGTGTTGCTGCTTATTCAAGCCTAAGCACGTAACACTAGCTAACTGACCTTCCATTTTGAAATTTATCAGCCATTTTAGACTGCCATGATCAGTCATCACTGTGAACTTCTTTCCATAGAGATAGTGATGTAAATGTTTGACTGCATTTACCACTGCAAGAAGTTCACGTCTTGTGACACAATATTTTCTTTCAATTTTTGAAAAACATTTACTAATGTAGCTAATTACTTTTTCATTTCCATTTTGGATTTGGGAGAGTACTGCTCCTTGACCAATATTTGAGGCATCACAATATAAAATAAATACATCATTTTCAGTAGGGAATGCCAAGAGTGGCACATTTATCAGTGCATGTTTTATGTCCTTGAAGGACTGCTCACATTTCTCAGTCCATACATATTTTCTACCCTTTTCAGACAATTCATGTATAGGTTTTGCCAAAGTTGCAAACTGATAGACATATGATCTGTAATAACTTGCCAAAGAAATGAAGCTTCTAGCTTCTTTTACATTTTTAGGGGTTGGCCAGTCTCTTACTGTTGTATTTTTATCTGAACTTGTGCCTACACCAGATTCACTTATAGTACGACCTAAACATGTGACCTCTTTTTTAAACAAATTGCATTTCATCAGATTCAATTTCAAATTGGCATTTTTCAGTCTTTGAAAAACTGTTTCCAAATTAGTGAAGTGTTCTTCAAAGTTTTTTGAATAGCAGATGATATCATCAAAGTACAAAATGACCATTTTCCACAAGAGACCTGAAAATGCTATCTGGACAAGATGAGTAAAAGTTGCAGGTGCATTGCAGAGACTATCGGTAAATGCTAATCTTCGCCATTACCATTGTTCACCTCCTGGTATGGAGAATGCAGTTTTACGTCTATTTGTTTCATCAATTTCTACTTGCCAATAACCTGATTTCATATCCAGACAAGACCACCATTTTGATCCTGCTAAAGCATCTAAACTATCATCTATTCTAGGCAATGGTTGAGAATCTTTGACAGTAACATCATTCAATCCTCAAAAATCACAACAGAACCTTACATTACAATGGGAGCATTCCAAGGGCTTTGTGGACATTTTTATATTATTCCATCTTCTGCCATCTTTTTAATTTTGTTCTCTGCAACTTGTCTTTTAGCAAGTGGTATTCGGTACGGATACTTTTTAACAGGTTTTGCATCTCTTGTATCAATTTGATGTTTTATCAAGGTTGAATGACCTGTATCACTCGATGATGCAGAAAAGATACTCTGACATTTCATCAAAAATTGTTTTAACTGTTCTGTTTGTTCTTTATCCAGAGTTTTTGAAGATCTTACAAACATTTCTGTTAAATGTTCTGGTAATTGTTGAACACTACCTCCTTTTTGGTTTATTGTACCAGCATGTGTACTGTTTACAACTTGTACTTGTTGCAATTCTGCAGTAACAGTATTTTTATACAATTCTCTAAATTTGCTATTCTGAGACGAATGTATCCATTTTTAGGATGTTCTAAAACTTTTGCTACTAGTAGACCAGTTTTCTCCACAAATTTTGAGAATGGTTCAGTTAAACCCATTGTGTCCTTATCATACAGGTCAATTGGTCTGCCATTTACAATTACTTCCGATTCAGGCAATATCACATTTTCAGTCAAAGCGATTCTACAGCACACAGTTTTCTTTTCATTTGATTTCATATAGCATGGTACTTTTTCTCCTTTTACATTTAAATAACCTTTTCTAATAATAGGGTCACACTGGTGTTTCTTTAAGAAATAAATACCAAGTATGCCATCTTGTTGTACGTCTCCTAACAATACTTCATATGTGAAAGTATGCGTCCCTAACATAATTTCTACATCTTCTTTGCCATCAAAAGGTTGGCTTTCGCCTGTTACAGTTAAAAGCATACTTTTTACGGGAGTCACCTCTGGTTGTGAGTTTTCTAACCAAGATTTTACTACCTTATTACTTAGAATTGTAACATTTGATCCAGTGTCACACAACAAAGAAATGCAATTTCCAATTATTTTAACATTTACAAAATATCTTGTATCAGTTGTTGCGTCTTTTGGATTTAAATTATTTATTTTTTAATTGTTAAATCCAAATTTGTCAATTAGGGTTTAATATTCATTAACTGGAAGATTTTTCTGGTAAATTCAGGCTGACCAAGACTCTAACAGTAAACTAGTTTTGACCTTGGCTTGTTGACCTAATTCCTGACCCTGCTTTAGACATTGTCAACAAGCTTCTAAATCTATTGGTTAATCTCAAGGACAACTTTTTATTTTCAGTTCTTGGGGGTAGGAAATATCTAGATCATTCTATTAATACATGACTTGGTGAAGGTAGACTCTTCCTCTGACCTTCTATCAATTTCTAGAAAATCACGTGATCCCTTGTTTACATATTAAAAACGGGTATTTAAATCATTGTACTGGAAGAGAGATTCAGTAGAATCTGGGTTTTTTAAAGTTAAGTTGTTTATTTATGTTTGAGTGTTAATTTTAATTATCTTGTTCTGGACATTGTGTCATTTCGTCATAGAAAGAGGAATTATTTGGAAAAGAACCTGAATTCATAATTTCATTTGAATGATTATTAAACAAGAACTGCATCACGTGACATTGTCAGCCATTTTGGATTACATCGTCAAGATTCGAACCTGGAACTATTAGAACATTTATTGATCAGGACTCTTGCAAATTTCATTAGTGGATTATTTTTGTGAATTCTATATTAGATTAATGTGGGATTTGATTCTCTAAAACCGTAAGTTTATTTACTGTATGAAAATAATTGTACTTAATAAAATCATTGTTAAAGTTTTACAAGCTTGTTGGTTTTCACTCTTTCTGTGTTGCTGCTTATTCGAGCCTAAGCACGTAACATAGACGATGGGGGCTCATCCGGGATTGAAATAAATTGGAATTTAAATTTGAATTTCCCCTAGTTTTAAAAAAAAAAATTAAATCTTTAGTGAGACTAACACGCTTGTATCAAAATGACATCCAAGGTAGAAATATTTCTTTTTAATCCTACCCAGGAGCAATTAGATCTTTTCAAAAAAGATGAGTTGGTTCAACTTGCCAGGAAATACGATCTTTCTGAAGTCAAGGCTTCTTTAACGAAACAAGATATCAAAAAGATTTTGGTCCAGTATTTCGTAGAAAAGGACATGTTGGAACAAAGTGCTTTGATTTCGGTCAGTAAGTCTGCATTAGACTCTGACATAAAATTAAAGGAATTAGAATTAAAATTCAAGATGGAATTAGAGTTGAACAAGCTGGAATTTCAGAGAGAGAGTGAATTAGAGTTAAAAAAAACTGGAATTTCAGGAAAAGGATTAAGAGAGACAGGAAAGAAAGAAAGGCAAATTGAATTACAAAAAGAGTAGATGCGGATTGAGAGAGAGGAGAAAGAGAAACAATTACAATATGAAAAAGAAGAAAGAGAGAGACAAGAAAGGGAGAAAGAAAGACAATTACAATCTGAATTAGAGTTTAAGAAACTGGAATTTCAGGAAAGGGAGAAAGAAAGACAATTACAATTTGAAAAAGAGGAGAGAGAGAGAGACGGGAAAGGTTACAAGAAAAACAAATTGAACGAGAGAGAAGGAAGAAAGGGAATATCAGTGTAAAATGAAGGAATTAGAGCTGGCAAGTGAGAATCACCATCATACTTCAAATCAAAATTTTGATTTAGCAAGGAATATTAGATTAGTGCCCCCTTTCAAAGAAAAAGAAGTAGACAAATATTTTATTCTTTTTGAAAACGTTGCAGAAAATTTAAAGTGGCCAAGAGAGAATTGGATTCAGTTGCTACAATGTGTACTTACTGGTAAGGCTAGCGAGATTTACACTTCACTGTCTGTTCATCAAAGTAGTGACTATAATGTAGTTAAAGAATGCATTTTAAGAGGTTATGAGTTAGTTCCTGAAGCTTATCGACAAAAATTCAGAAATTACAGAAAAGAAGCTGGACAAACTCATGTCGAATTTGCTAGACAAAAAGATCAGTTGTTTGTTAGATGGTGTTTAGCCAAGAAAGTCGAGCAAGATTATCAAAATCACAAGCAAATTATATTAATTGAAGAGTTCAAAAACTGTGTCCATAATTATGTTAAAACTTATCTTGATGAGCATCAGATTGAAACCTTGGAAAATGCTGCTCGAGCTGCTGACGAATATTCTTTGACGCATAAAGTTTCTTTTGTTAACAAGACTTCTACTCAACAATTTTCTGGCAGAAAAGAATTTTCGTCTAATTCAAGCCCTTCTAAAACTCAAACTAACACAACTATCAAAAATCAGACTTCAGAGAAGTTTGATTCTAGATCCTTGTCTTTTCCGACATGTAACTTTTGCAAGAAAAAAGGACACTTTATTTCTGATTGCTACAAATTGAAAAATAGGCATCAGAATCAAGACAGACCTGTTCCAAATGCTCTTATTTACAAGCGGTCAAGGTCACAGTCATGTATTGAAAGCAATACATTTGTTGGGTCTAATAAAACCCAGTCTGATTTTGATATGGAGAATTATGAACCATTCATATCGAAGGGTTCTATATCACTTTTGGGTGATTCAGCCAATCCCACCCCTATTAAAATTTTAAGGGACACAGGAGCCACTCAGAGTCTTTTATTATCAGGTACTTTGCCTTTTTCTGAGAAGTCTTCTTCTAATGAAAGTGTTCTTATTCAGGGAGTAGAGTGCATCTTTGTTAATGTTCCTCTCCATTGTGTAAATTTGTCATCAGACTTAGTGTCAGGACCTGTGACAATCGGAACAGTCTCGGTTTTACCCGTCGAAGGTGTAGATTTATTGCTAGGCAACGACTTAGCTGGGGACAAGGTTGTGGTTAATCCACTTGTTGACAAGCCTAATTTGGATCAGAAAGTTGATCCAATTGAAAAAGAAATCCCTGATATATTTCAAGCTTGTACAGTTACCAGAGCTATAGCAAAGAAAGCTCTTGAGAATGAAGTTGAAAAGAGCAGTATTCCCTTCGTTGACACATGCATGGGTCAGGCTTATGTTACTGAGGAGAGTATTCCCTTATCTGACATCTGCGTGGGTCAAGTTTATGATGTTAAAGTAGGCAGCATTCCTTCAACTGACGCATGTATAGGTCAGGTTTTTGATGAGGTCACTTTTACTCTTGGTTTAGATCAATCAGAAGGTATTGATCATAGTGATCCTCTTTTGACAACTCATTCTCTTTATTCTAATCAGGGTGATGATCTTGAGAATGATGTTAAAGTAGGCAGCATTCCTTCAACTGACGCTTGTATAGGTCAGGTTTTTGATGAGGTCACTTTTACTCTTGGTTTAGATCAATCAGAAGGTATTGATCATAGTGATCCTCTTTTAACAGCTCATTCTCTTAATCAGGGTGATAAACGACAGTCACTTGTCGTCGAACAGGAAAAAGATCCTGAGATCTCCTGTTTGTTTCAAAGGGTCATAAATGAGACTGAAGTTACTGAAGTTCCTGTCTGTTATTTCATTAAAAATGGAATTCTTATGAGAAAATGGAGACCTTCCGATGTACCTGTTGGTGATAAGTGGTCAGTGAACTATCAAATAGTAGTTCCATAACTCTACAGACAGGAAATACTTAATCTGGCCCATGAAACTCTTTTGGCTGGTCATTTAGGGATTAATAAAACTTGTCACAAGATCTTGACTCACTTCTATTGGCCAAAAATCAAAAGTGATGTTGTCAAATACTGTAGATCTTGTCATACTTGTCAAATGGTAGGAAAACCCAATCAGAAGATACTTAAGGCTCATCTGCAACCTATTCCTGCATTTGATGAAACATTCAGTAGAATTATGGTAGATTGTGTGGATTCTTTACCCAAGACCAAGTCAAGTAATCAATTAAAGTTAAAAATGAAACTATGGTTTGAAAGAACTGAAAGGGAGAGAACTTTTGAGTCTGATAATAGAGTTGTGTTACTATTGTTTATTCTTCTTACTTTTCTTCAAATTAGAAAGGTGAACAGAGTGACAAAAACAGATTCATTCCCATTAACAAGAATTGACTATTCTGTTGATAAAATTGGGAATGCCAAGTACGTCACCAAATTTTGACCTTCTGAAAGGATTTTGGCAGATTCCACTACGGAAAGAGCAAAGGAAAACTCAACATTGTGACTCCAAATGGACTCTACCAATATAAAGAAAGTCCATTTCAACGTCTCATTAAAATGTTCATCTCTGGTCTAGAGATTTGTGACGTCATCATCTACAATGACACCTGGAGAGAACATCTAGCAACAATTAGAAAATTCTTTGACAGACTCACTAATGCGTGTCTGACTTAATTTATTTAAAAGTGAGTTCTGCCTGCTAGAGTGGCTTTCTTGGGACATTTAGTGGGACATGACAAGTTAAAAGGTTGAGGCTATTTCTTGATAATATAATTGCAGACGCTCTTTCCCGTGTATAACAATTTATTATACTGTGTAGTTTATAGTATTTCTTTTAACCTCAGATGTAAATTGGTTTGTGATAAAAAGAAAGTTTTATCATATAAACCTTTTCTTTTTATTTTATGGGGGAAGGTGTTATGTCTATTGGATTTAAATTATTTATTTTTTAATTGTTAAATCCAAATTTGTCATTTAGGGTTTAATATTCATTAATTGGAAGATTTTTCTGGTAAATTCAGGCTGACCTAGACTCTAACTGTAAACAAGTTTTGACCTTGGCTTGTTGACCTAATTCCTGATCCTGCTTTAGACATTGTCAACAAGCTTCTAAATCTATTGGTTAATCTCAAGGACAACTTTTTATTTTTAGTTCTTGGGGGTAGGAAATATCTAGATCATTCTATTAATACGTGACTTGGTGAAGTTAGACTCTTCCTCTGACCTTCTATCAATTTCTAGAAAATCACGTGATCCCTTGTTTACATATTAAAACGGGTATTTAAATCATTGTACTGGAAGAGAGATTCAGTAGAATCTCGGTTTATTAAAGTTAAGTTGTGTATTTATGTTTGAGTGTTAATTTTAATTATCTTGTTCTGGACATTGTGTCATTTCGTCATAGAAAGAGGAATTATTTGGAAAAGGACCTGAATTCATAATTTCATTTGGATGATTATTAAACAAGAACTGCATCACGTGACATTGTCAGCCATTTTGGATTACATCGTCAAGATTCGAACCTGGAACTATTATAACATTTATTTATCAGGACTCTTGCAAATTCCATTAGTGGATTATTTTTGTGAATTCTATATTGGATTAATGTGGGATTTGATTCTCTAAAACCGTAAGTTTATTTACTTTATGAAAATAATTGTACTTAATAAAATCATTGTTAAAGTTTTACAAGCTTGTTAGTTTTCACTCTTTCTGTGTTGCTGCTTATTCGAGCCTAAGCACGTAACACAGTCCCTAGATTGTTTAGTTTGATCAATTTGGACCATTCTTTCTTTACAGTCGCACTTCGGTCCCCAAGCTTGACCAATTCATGTTTCCCTGACCTTTGGTCTGTCTGTCAGTATTTTCCCATTTGTTTCTAAAACTATAGTTTGGCTTGTACTTTTGATTTTGATTTCTATCTCTCTGTTCAAGAATTTGTTTTCTGTCAGTACTGTTTGAAAAATTCTGAAACCATTTTCCATTATAATCTCTTTGGCAAACATTTCTTCTAACATTGTCCTTCCTATCTACATGTTTCCTGTTCCAGTTTTTGTACTCATTTTTTTTCTGTTTCTGACTGCAATTTTTCTACTTTATCAGACAATTGTTCAAGCCTTTGTACAATTCTATCTAACTTGCTTTCATTAGGTACGGTTTCTGTTTCAGACAGAGAGTTCACATTTTTCTGTCTCTGTTTATCAGCTAGTTTGTGAGCTTCCATTTTAACAGCTATGGTTTCAGCCTCATTTAGTGTTTTAGGAAAACATTCTCTGAGTCTTAGTCTGGTTTCAGAGTCTAGCAAGGCATCAATAAAATAATCCAGGGATAAAATTTAAATAATTTCACTAGTTGCATCAGGATATGCCTGTCTGGTCAGTTTCTTGGTGTTTTGTGCCAATTCAGAAACTGATTCTCCTTTTTCTCGAACTCTAGATTTAAGATGAGTTCTGTATATTTCAGCTTTATTTAGAGTATCAAATCTGGATTTTAACACTTTTACCAGATTGTAGTAATCTTTCCTTTGTTCTGGTTCAATTTCATTGAACAAGGAGCGAGCAGTACCAGTGAGACTGCTAGCTAAATACAACGACTTTGAATGATAATCCCAGTCATTAGTTCTGCAATAATATTGAACTGAGTTAAATATTCATCTATGTCAGTCTGACCATCATATAGCTGAGGTTTCATTTTAGATTGTTTATTGTTTCCAACTTTCTCATGAGCATGTGTGTGTTCTCTACTACTTCTGATTTCACTGTTTCTTTGAAAGCTGGGGTTTTCTATTTCTCTTGTTCTGTAATTTTCATTTCTATTTTCATTCAAATGTAACTTTATTGTAGATTTAGCAATTTTGATTCAAAATGTTCAAATGTAGATTTCATGTGATCTGCTAGGTTTAGTACTGTATCTTTAACTTCTGTAGCTAAACTTGTCATTTGTTTCTCTAAATTACTCTCCAGTTTACCATAGGAACTTGAATCCCTTAATCTTATTCCATCACTGTTATCATCAATTTCACTTGTCACAATTTCATTTTTTTTATTTTTTTTTTGTAATTAGATCATTTTAATCCCACATCTGACTACCAAATCTGTAACCTCAAGGGGTCTGGAAAATTATTCCGGGGTTTGAGCTTTCATTTTCAGACCCTGAAGGTACAAGGCTTCATCTGACACTAGCATTAGAGATAAAACAACAATATAGAAAGATTAAAAAATTCAGGACATATTTATTCAATCATTTCTCATTTGTTAAACAAATTACATCTTTTTTACCAGATTACATATTCAAATTGTACGTAGTGAAATATATCAGTAAATAGAACCATAGTGGACATATCTAGATTATCTAAAAACACTTCATAAATTACTAAAACCAAGCCTGAGTGTTAAAAATTATTTAGTGGATATATTATATTCTTTTAAATTTATAAGATCTGAATTTCAGAACTTTGGGTTCTGAAATTCGGGTGTAGAAATTTCGTCTGCTTATGGGAACTTGTACTTTAAAATCTAAGTTCCAAATTACGTTTCTAAATTTCATACAATAAATCTTTTCTCTTTAAATAATTACCTCTCTCGTTTTTCTCTCTTGATTTACTAATCCTTATTCTAGCTATCAAGCTCACCAGTCATTTTTCTACCTGTCTTCTGCCTTTTTCTTTCTATTCCTATCTGCCCTAACCCTATCTGGTCCCGATTTGGAGCAGCGACGCTCCTTATGTACAAGTTTGGCACGTGTAAACATTCTGGTAAAGAAAGCATGGATTGGTGGGTATTGCAATCGATCGGCCAATCCAAATCAACCATGCGCGCGGGACATGATGTCACGACAGAAGTACATACAACTCCATGTTTGAATTCTCCTAATTTAACATAATGTAAGACAATATAATCAGTCATGACAAATCTATCGGAATATATTATTCTCATCTTCGAATGTTTGTGCAGGTACTTTAATATTCAAATCTTGTATTGTTGTACAAAATACGTGAATATGTAACGAGCATATCGATGTATGAGGGGACATCTCAAAATGTCTACGCTCGACCACAACAACGTGCAGTCGCTAGAATCAGCTGATCGAAAGATACATGAAGTAACGGCATAGCAATATATATATATATATATATATATATATATATATATATATTTATATATGGTGAATTTTGTTTATTATTTTTCTAGTAAGGTCTATCACCACTCTAGATCCTAATCCTTCTTCTGTCACTCTCCATCTCTACCCATCAGGCTTTCCAACATATACTTGAAATAAATGGAAATTGCAAGATTGGGAATGGGCTCTTTCCCAGATTCGAATGCCAAATTTTGTGGATTTGGCTGGCAGGTATTGCTTAAATGAGTCTTCCTCAGTGAGCAATCCATTGACTGGTTTTTGGGAGGGCCATAATTTTCCAGGCAGTAAACAAGACTGTGTCATAGAAAGGTCTTCTATAGAAAATCTTGTCATGTCCTGGTTGGCCTCTGGGTGGGTTGACATTTGTGTCACTGGCATGAAAATATTTCCAAAATATACTGATGTCATCAAGAGAATGGAATATTTGGGTATTTGCAACGTATTCACTGTGATATATATTCCAAGATATGCCCACATCTTCATGATGCTGGTTTCATACCATTTCAGGTCTTGTTTTTAGTCCACCATTTTCTTGACATTATCTTTTGTTTCTTTCACAAGCTTTTCAATGAGACATTCAGGCAAAAACTTTCTCATTGCTTAATGGTCCAAGCTTGATTGTTTAAAGAACATGAAAATCAAAATCATAAATCTTGAACATAGCGAGGTTATCACTCCATTGTTCAAGTGAGACTATGTCCTCCTCATCAACTGATTCAAAATCATTTACATCTGGTATTGAAACGGGACTAATATCAATAACTGATCCATTATCTAAGAATGATCCATTAAACTCTTCAATATTGCTTGCACTTAACCCTTCAAAGTAGCTCATATCTGAACTCGAATCCATCTTTGTTTAACTCGATTACACGTTTCATAAAGTGCAGAAAAGCAGTAACAGTGTGTTTAAATTTAACCTCTCAGCATTAAAACGTGTATCAAAATGTTGAATAAACAGTCCTCTCATTGGTTATGATAATCAAACTAATGTACACTTCTGTACTTTCAACCAATCAATGCTTAGTAAATATAGTGGTCACATCCGCATAGATGTGACACTGGGGTTTAGAGTACTGCTGAACTTCATGCACATAAGCGACACTAGGGTAGTAAACGAGGCTTATCATTACTATGTGTCAATGGGGTTCAGGAGGTATTGACAGGAAATGCTTAGATGCGGCGGTCATCACTAAATGGTAAAACAACAATATAAGATGGTTCTATGTACTTTTAGACAATGTAATAAGCATTTGTCAGCTAAAACATGGTAAAATCCAAACCTGTAATCAGCAATGTACACATTATATAGACCGTTTAACAAATACATGCAAATACTTAACACATTTTTTACAAAGGTAATGAAATATTACTCACCGGAATTCCATCCCTTCGATGATGTAATATATGGCACAGACTTCCGACTGCACTGCTGGCTTTGTATATATGGAGCTACACCCAATGTTTCAAGGAGTCTATCGGCTATATAAGACCTCAGTTGTTTATCAACTGGGAAGTCCCTCTCCACAAGCCATTCAATGAGAGAAAAATCTGTAGAATTTTATAAATAATATAAGTTCATTTACTTGCCTGGAGCAATCCTATCTGAGAAGTGGTAAAATATTACAAGATAAAACTGCTCTTCAGTGATGATTTACCTACAACTGTGATAATGAGACCTTTAAGGCTTGATATAGGCTTAGCTGTAAGGACTGTGATAATGAGACCTTTAAGGCTTGATATAGGCTTAGCTGTAAGGACTGTGATAATGAGACCTTTAAGGCTTAGTATAGGCTTAGCTGTAAGGACTGTGATAATGAGACCTTTAAGGCTTGATATAGGCTTAGCCGTAAGGACTGTGATAATGAAACCTTTAAGGTTTGATATAGGCTTAGCTGTAAGGACTGTGATAATGAGACCTTTAATGCTTGATATAGGCTTAGCTGTAAGGACTGGGATAATAAGATCTTTAAGGTTTGGTATAGGCTTAGCTGTAAGGACTATGATAATGAGACCTTTAAGGCTTGATATAGGCTTAGCTGTAAGGACTGTGATAATGAAACCTTTAAGGCTTGGTATAGGCTTAGCTGTAAGGACTGTGATAATGAGACCTTTAAGGCTTAGTAAAGGCTTAGCTGTAAGGACTGTGATAATGAGACCTTTAAGGCTTGATATAGGCTTAGCCGTAAGGACTGATAATGAGACCATTAAGGATTGATATAGGCTTAGCTCTAAAGGACTGTGATAATGAAACCTTTAAGGTTTGATATAGGCTTAGCTGTAAGGACTGTGATAATGAGACCTTTAATGCTTGATATAGGCTTAGCTGTAAGGACTGGGATAATAAGATCTTTAAGGCTTGGTATAGGCTTAGCTGTAAGGACTGTGATAATGAAACCTTTAAGGCTTGGTATAGGCTTAGCTGTAAGGACTGATTACGAGACCTTTAAGGCTTGATATAGGCTTAGCTCTAAGGATTGTGATAATGAGACCTTTAAGGCTTGATATAGGCTTAGCTGTAAGGACTGTGATAACGAGACCTGTAAAGCTTGATTTAGGATTACTGAGAGTAGCCTCATGCAAAAACTCCACTGTATCAACCTCAGACGCAAGTTATGGATATCTAAAAATACATGTCTTTATGAATCTACAATAAAAGTTTCTTTATCTTTCCGTTATTATCAATGTATATTAATTATTACAGTATATCTACATCGGTAAAATAAATATGAAACATGGGTCATGTTCCGTCTTGTCTTATTTTAACCATTACAAATAAATATCAGATCTAATTATCAGACAACTAATTTAGACCTGAATTGATCCTTTTTTTGTGCTAATGGCAGTGACATTCTGGTATGTTTAGCCACAATAAAACTATATGCTTTAATGTAAAAGCTATTACCCTGGATGGCATATCCTTGATCCCAGGTACATATACGTTTTGGAAGATGAGCCATGTCAAAAATTACTGTGTCCAGATAACATGTAGACTTTGTTTCAAGACAAACACTCAGGTTCATATTCACCAGATATTCCATTTTCCCAGGGTGGTCTTCGACAACGTAACTGAAACAAAATTGTATTTCTATATTTAAATACAGAATGCACAGGTTGACAGGATAAAACACCTTGCTGATATAAAGCAAAATTTCCACTATGTACATTTAGAAAGCACAGAAGTAGGTAGGAGTAAACTAGATCAGATCAAGTCATCACATTTCTTTCTCATGATGCCCATAACCTGTCTATGGAAGATGAGAATTAATAATATTATGTAACTTTATTCCCATTCAAAATGCAAACTGCTTCCAATTTTCATGATAGGAAAGTCCAATCTTTGGAAGATGTGGGACAATAAAGGTACCATAAAACAAATGAGCTATAGTGTACTTCCCAGAATATTATGTGGTATACACTGTATATTAATGCATTCATCACAACCCATTCTTCCATTCCCAGTTTACCATCCCCCCACCTCAATTGTACCTGCTTGCAAACACAAACACTGAACAAAGTGCTGACAACACCAGAATAAATGTGACAACTTTGACTTGTGATGCTTACGCAAGTGAGATAAAACTGTAACAAGATATTCAACCTCTTTATATATCAAAACTTTTAATTAATATAAATATTCCCTGTTCTGAATTGAAAGTAATGTAAAACTAATGTCACACACAAGTCAAATGTAGAATTAACAATCACCAGTAGTGAAGTGACTAACATTATGATTAACAATTTAGGCAACTGAGTAAAAACAAATTATAAAAGACTACTAAAAGGCAACATCAGAACTCACTCTATATGAACAATTCCCTGAAGATAAATGCTCTCCAATTTTCCCCAGTCATAATCCACAAGTGAGATGTTATATTTCAGTCTCTCTATTCCAACATGCATTGTGTAAGAACATGGATCAATAGAAAGAAAGGTGTGGAAATTTCGATGAAGAGCATTCACATTGGTACAGCATTCCACACCGGTGCAGTAATGAGGGACACAGCATTTTATTTGATCTGGGAGTGCACTCAGTGTGAGGTTTGATGCACATTCTGAAACAGCAAACAAGAGATAAAATTAAAGAAGAAAAAAAAACGTTCTTGTATATAACCAACGGGACAAAATAGTTTTAGATGCAAATATCAATTTCTTCAGTAGATTTCAGCATTGTTAAAAGCTAAATATTGAAAAATCAACTCAGAACAAGCACATGAAAACCTCACATTTCTATAGGTGTTTCCATTTGACATTTTTAAGGGCATTATATGATGTGAACAGAGTCAAGCTTGTTTGATGCATTAGCCAAATTTGTAACTGTATCTGATAACTATGTAATTGGTTAAATGGTGCTTTTATATCTAGTACTTCTCATTAACATACATTCTTATCAGATATCATGGTTCATAGACTGCAAAAGAGACCTGAAAATTAAAGTTCTGCATTTGCAATAACAAAAAAACCATGTGAAATCACCTTTGTTCCAACTGTGATCTACTGATCTGAATGGTGACTGCACATCGCTGCATGGCTGATCAAGCAGAAACTCTGACAATTTCATGTCTTGTAGAAGTCTGGCAGAATCCAAGGTCGATATATTGCTTCCAGGGGCTAGATGATGGTCTCTGAACCACTGACTCAGTGAAAAATCTACGCAAGTAAAATATATTTAAATATTCAGGCCTCCCAGCTATATCCTGCTGCGTTTAACTGATTTTATAAGATCTCAAACATAAGCAATTAAAAAGACAAATACACAAAATTTACAAGAACATTATAATGAAATATAAAAATAATTACGTGATTAAATTCCAAACTGAATACCAAGTTTTTAATTATGTAATTATGCAACTTAGCCATATTTAGTATAATGTATCAAAATTATAGTTAATATTCAAAAGCTAGGACTTTACAGAAGAAAAAAAATGGAATGTGACATTTTTCTTTCCCATATATATAAAGTGTTATAAAAATTTGGGAAAAATTAGTTGGTAAAAATAAAAATGTGATTTTATTGAGGATCATACAAAACAGGGATGGGACGGATGCATTAAACATTTAGAAACATTTCTCATAAATGCTAGTAGCATTTGAATAAGCAGTTACAAATTACAATTTTTTTTAAGTTTAGCTCCTGTGGATGTCCTGCCAAGTGGATGTCCCCAACAATCTTCATGCATGGCCTTTAGATTATATTAGCCTGACTGTCTGCTAATGCTGGCAATGTGAGCCAAAACAAGATTAGTACATTTGACACTTCAATTACCTTTAATTGCAAATGTTGAATTCTTGGAGCAAGGAAGTTTACTGAGTTTAGTATTCTGTAGCACAGTGTAGCTTATGTTGCAAATGTCTCTCTCATAGCATAAATTTATCTTCATTGACATCAGATACTTATCCTCTGTTGTCAAGTCAAAAATACGGAAACTGAAATATACATGTATGTTTCACAATCTAACACAGAAGTACATGAGTATGACCTAACATTACAAGTACACATCTGTGCACTACTTTTTACTGGATAATTCACCCAGATTTTTTAATGGCAAATAAAGATATTAGTTTGCATCTTATATCATTAACTTGATTATCTAAATATGAATGTTCCTCTGGTAATTAAGGCAGATGTGCCAATATATTCATTTGTGTGGTCAAGTTCCATGTCATAATTTGCTTTTACAAATCATCCAGTTTTTACCAAATGCTCATATGGCTTAATATAAAAATCAAAATGACATATGCATCAATCAAAATAGTATTCACACATCTTGACCATGATGACATTAAGATGAAGTTTTAAATACAGACATCATAACATAATATGATGTACATAAATTGTGCCTATAAGATTATATATCATAAAGATAGATTACACATAAAACTAAACAAACTGCTGGTTCCTTTTCAATGCAAAAAAAAATAAATAAAATATTTCTTACTCAAGCCTGATCATCCTGCCAAGCCATAACTTCTCCTCAGTACCCCATTCATAGTCAAGGAGAGACACATTAAAGGAAAAGTTTTCTATTCCAACTGTCAGGAGGAAGTTGCAGGGGTCGAGCTGAATGTGAGAGTTGAAGGATCGACCAATCAGATTCACATCCAAGCAACATTCAACAGCAGAACATGTCTCAGGGATGACACAGGAAAGTGGGCCTGATATCGGCAACAGAGTTGTATTCAAAGTGCATTCTAAAAATAGAAAGAGCCAGAGTCTAGTATCAGAATCGTCCTAAAACACATGCTTGGGCTCAAGTCTGCCTAAAATACAAAACATATGGTCAGTTTAAATGTAATATTCTACCAGGTGTACTGTGTATGGATTTACAATTCTCTACAATTCGGAAATTGTCTCCTGGTCATACTTTTCACAATGTCTAGTATCTTCATCTACAACCATCAACGAACTGTATCATAATAAGGTGGAACTGAGTAGTAGACATTATATGAGACTGAATCAAAAGATGTGGAGTGCCTTTCTGGCTCATTGGAATGGAACTACTGTAGACTGAATCGAAAGATGTGGAGTGGCTTTCTGGCGCATTGGAATGGCTCTCTGGCTTATTGAAATGGAACTACCGTAGACTGAATCGAAAGATGTGGAGTTACTTTCTGGCTCATTGGAATGGCTTTCTGGCTCATTGGAATGGAACTACCATAGACTGAATCGAAAGATGTGGAGTGACTTTCTGGCTCATTGGAATGGAACTACCGTAGACTGAATCAAATGGAGTGGCTTTCTAGCTCATTGGAATGGAACTACCGTAGACTGAATCAAAAACTGTGGAGTGGCTGTCTGGCTCATTGAAATGGAACTACTGTAGACTGAATTGAAAGATGTGGAGTGGCTTTCTGGCGCTTTGGAATGGCTCTCTGGCTTATTGGAATGGAACTACCGTAGACTGAATCGAAAGATGTGGAGTTACTTTCTGGCTCATTGGAATGGCTTTCTGGCTTATTGGAATGGAACTACCATAGACTGAATCAAAAGATGTGGAATGGCTTTCTGGCTCATTGGAATGGAACTACCGTAGACTGAATCGAACGATGTGGAGTGGCTTTCTGGCTCAATGGAATGGCTTTCTGGCTCATTGGAATGGAACTTCCTTTCTCCTTACTGATACAACATCGGCTCATAGGTTCCATGGAGTTTTTTTAGGCAGATGGTTCCAAGGATCTTAGCATGAAGAATGTTCACATAATCGGCACAGCTATGTTGTCTATGATTGATGGTAATCTACCCAATGCTACCTATCAGGCAATATGTGGCAGAAGAAAAGGATCTTGTTCCATTGTGACAATATCAGTATTGTGAAGATAAATTATGAAATGACGATTAAAATCCCCTATGATAATGAAATTCCCCAGGCATTAACAACATCTTATTTCAGCTCATTATTGTTGTGAAAGTTTAGCTGAATCAGATGTACCTGGAAAAGATAACCTCACTACATTTGCTCTCTCTTGTTTTCCGACAGAAAATAATCTGGCACCTGCTTCCAACAGTAGAGTAAACTTCCCATTTATATCTGGTCATAAAGGGGCTTATACTTTACTAAAAAGAAACTGTGGACCAATATATTTACTTCAAGCTATATGTAGCAAGGGTACCCAGACTGTCTATTACCAGAAACGAAAATGTCCTTATTGATTTTGTGGCATATTGCCTCAAGATTATTCACATTTTACATCAAGCTATCAAACTGTATATGTGCAGTTAAAATATTTATGTGCCAGACTGGGTCTATACTTTTGATGGCATCAAAGTCAAATCATTTCTGATATTGTCTGCAGATTAGACTCTTTTCAGTAGATAATTCTATTTGGGCTCTAAGAGTTACCTAGTAATCCATAGTGGTTTGGACTGTCTTGGACCTACAAATACACTATTTACTTTAGACAGTAATACTTCAGTCGGTATTAATCCAGAAAGTATTAATCCACGTTCTAGACTTCTGGAGAAGTTATATCTACTCCAACATGATCTAGGCTATCTATCAAGACCATGAATTCAATGACCACTCTTTCAGGTTGCCAATGATGGCTGCTAACACAGGGATCAAAGATCATCATATTAACATGCTAGGACCCTGGACCTCAGCTCATACATGTTTTGTATCAGGACTGCCAATGGTGCCATTCTAATTGGTATCAGGACATTTCGAGATCCACCCATTCATACAAGCATATTGTGTTATGGGCAGTTACATCTACTTTAATTGCATAGCTTTCATTCTATGGAAGGGTTTGTGCATTAATGTAGGGTTCAATGTTCATGTATGGTGTATGTCATTGTATACCTTTCAGGATGTGATCATACCAGTTCTTTCCATGGATGTTTTACTCAGATGTGAGAAATCAATTTTTTTAGGAGGTGCATTCCTTTGAATGATGTCTCTATACAATTAAGTGTTTCTTTAAAGGTTTAAGAGCTCTTACTATGGAGTGGTTCCTATACACTATGCTGAATATTCGGTACCAGCAATGTGCATACTCTGTGTTTATATCATGTTTGTCTATTTAGTATTAGGCACTTACTACTCCTATCGGACTCATATAATTCAATTAGTTTTTTTCTTGCTCATCTAAATTATTTAATTTAGTAACTTTATTTCTGGTTACTTATGTGCATTTTGTGATGCTTGGGCTATTATTTGTGATGTCACCTTTGCTTCCAATCAATGTATAAATTATACCGGGTATTTCAAGCCTGGCTTACACCCAAAATTACTACATTTTAGACCTTGACTTGAAAAGTGAACAAGCAGGGAACATCATGTACAAAAGGTATATGACTTGTTTTATTTCTTGTATTTGTGACATTTATGCAAAATTATTAATCACGTCATTGCTTGAAACCATATAGATTAGAATCTTGTTATTACCCATTAATACTAAATGTTAGGCATGGAAAAGTGAACAGTCAGTGAACATAATATGTGTCTTAACATTACTATCAATTAACTTTGATTCATAATTGTAGATTTCTTAATATTTTATTACTTCATGTTTCCTGGTTTGCTTTTATTGTGTATAATTTTTGTGCTAATATAAGAGAACTGTGAGTACTTCTCCTCTTATACAAGTCTATTCATTGGGTCTCTCTGGTGCATATTAATAAACTTATTCCTTCTCAGCGAGTAGCATCTATACCTGTTTCCACACCACTTGATTTACAGACAAGTAGCAAATCTGCTATGTCAGCAATTATACTGGTGACTCCACCTTTTAACATCAGTACCTTGACAAATTTGTCACTCAAACCATACTGTCAATTTTGCCTCATAGATATTACATGATGGCTATTCAACCTTGACAAATCTGTCACTCAAACTATACTGCCAATTCTGTTTCATAGATACTACATGATGGCTATTCTACCTTGACAAATTTGTCACTCAAACCATACTGTCAAATCTGTCACTCAAACTATACTGCCAATTCTGTTTCATAGATACTACATGATGGCTATTCTACCTTGACAATCCTGTTATTCAGACCTGGTAATGAATCCGCCTCATACAATGTCCTAACTGACAACAACTTAAAAGTGTACCAACCTTTACGATTTTTTAACACAATTCTAAACACTGTTGACAACATTCAAGTGATATATATTTATTCACCAAAGTCAAATTCAATGTGGGGGAAGTAAGTATACCCTACCAAATTTCTGAAATACTTCATCAAATGAAAACTAATAACTACAAACTTTGACAACATGAAAGTAGTTATATGAATATTAATTTCAGTCAGAAGTATAATTTAAAGCAGATGATCATAAACGTTTAAAATCCTATACAATCTGGTCATTTTTCTGAATAAATTCTTTGCCAAATTAAAACTGATAATTACAAACTTTTACAACATGAAAGCAGTTATCTGAGTAGGTATTTCAGTCAGAAGAATAATTTAAGCAAATGACCATAAATGTGGAAAATCTGGTTATTTTTCTGAATAAATTCTTGGTCAATTTAAAACTGATTATTACAAACTCTGACAACAGGAAAGCAATTACTTTAGCTGGTCAATTTCAATCAAAACATAATCTGAAGAAGACAATAGTAAATGCAGAAATTCCTATTCTATCAGACTTTTTGCACATCACCATTCACACTTGTCTGCAGGACTTTTGTGTAAAAAGGGCATAAATCTTACCATTTACAAGTTCATCCCCTATGGCAGTGAGAAATTGTACAATTTTGAACTTATTACCAAACATACCCATAGTACAATGCATTACCCACAATGATTTTACATTGTCTGTTTTGTATGGAAATTTCATTATCTTCTAAGTAAAAGTGACATTCGAGGGTAAAATATATTTGAACAACTATCAGACAGAAGCCTTACCTCTTGTCCAGCCATCTGCACTTGGATGGTATGGGGATACCATTCTTTGGCATGGATAGTCCCTTAAATATGGTGCAATCCCAAGATACTCCAGGAGAGCTGAACTGGCATATGTCATCAGCTGAGATCCAGGTAAATATGTCAGACCTCGATTGTTCATCCATTCATTCAGTGAAAAATCTTAATCAAAATTACAACAAAAAAAAATAAGTAATGAAAATTAGATTAATGGAATTGATTAGAAAAATCTGTTTCTATCTCATGCAATGTTGTCAATAAATGACTCATTGGTTCCAAACTGAGCATCTAAATATGAAAGGTTAAATCATTACAGAAGCAAGTGAAATAATGTATCTTGCCAAGGGATAAATAACAGTAGCTGACACAGCCTGGTCCGAGGTTAGATCATTACAAAGGCAACTGAAATAAGGTATCTTGCCAAAAAACAAATAACAGTAGTTGACACAGTCTGGTCTGAGGTTAGATCATTACAGAGGCAACTGAAGTAATCTATCTTGCCAAGAGGAAAATAACAATGGTTGACACAGTCTGGTCTGAGACAGATTTGAACTTAAACCTTTCTGCGAATTAGAATGGTTTGTTGAACATCAAGCCTAGGTAATTACAATAAGTAATGATAAATAGTGCTTGATTTCAATCACAATTACAAATTAATTACATAACTGAAATTTACAGCTTGTATTGTATGCATATCTTGTTTTAAAAAATAGAACAAAATATTGGTAAGTGTGATTAAAAAGTTTGTTGTGCATAGAAAGAAAGTTAAAATAATTATTTTCATTAGCTGGCAATGTATTCACTGAACACAGATACCCCACCACAGTGCCTGAAATAACCTAAATGCAAAACTTTATTTATCCAAGTGTAAGAGAGAGAGAGAGAGAGAGAGAGAGAGAGAGAGAGACTACTATCCAACCACTGTTGAGGTGGGCCATACAAACTTATATGATTTAATAAATATATGAACAAAAGAAACAATTAGATTTATCAGTCATCTGTTAGAATGATTCCAATATTAGTTCAAATAACTCTTATCTCTTTAAATGTTTCCTTCACATTACAACATTTTTTCAACATACATGTATCATTTATGAACAAAAGACTTCCAATATTGTCTAATTAAACCAACACCATTGGATTTTTTTTCAACACACAGACAGTACAGTAAGACCTGTTATGAGTGACCACCTGTCATTTCCGACCAATATCATCATGCATGGATTGATTTTATTGTATGAGAGACCACCTGCTCAACATGACCAGTGACCATGACCATGATGTCTTTGCAAAATATGCATTTTGACACATCTATGAACAATTGTATTGCAAAAACAGTGATAAACTCCACCAACCTTTATTAAATTGCTGTAACAATGACCTCATATAACAATATAACAATGACCTCATATACCATTCAAAAAAAAAAGGCTGGCTACCATTATCTGAAATATTGTAGGTATGCTTATAGTGTTTCTATTGTAAACCAAAATAAAGAACATGTAGATTATTCCCATACGTTGCCTGTGCCCAATCATATATCATTGAGCGAATATGTATGAGTAGGACCCAGTATCCATATGAACCATCGTATCGCAAGAACATAGACACCAATGACCTACATGTAATCAACTGAAACAAGAAACACATTACTAACAATGAACCAAAACCCCAAAAAAATAATACAAAGAAAGGATTCTTGCTAGCAGTGATAGATGCTAGTCCCTAAACCTGTCTGATACGTGTCACAAATCGTGATTATAATGCTGTAATTGATGTAGTGGTATTGTATATTGTCTGTCTTCAGAGTTAATCTATATTGCTGGAGGTGAAGAAGGTCTCGTTGTATTGAACCAGCAAGAGAGAATCATTTGAAGGATTCAATTGATAGTGTTAAAGGCTTGTGATGTTTGTTGTTCCCCCCGCCAAATGTTCAAGTGATTACATCCCAATCACCAAGCTATCGTCTGTTCAAGTTGGCATTAACAGATTACACACATTATTTATTGAATTAATCACCATATCGCAAGAACATAGACACCAATGACCTACATGTAATCAATTGTAACAACAGCCACTACACTAACAATGAACTGGGGCCCCGTGCGTCTGAATGGTCTAAAGCGCTTTCCGTTACGGATCACTGCCATCTCACCTCTGTCTGCGTGGGTTTGAGTCTAAGATTTGGCTAATGTAGTTATGTGAGAAAGCTTGCCAGTAGCTTCTTGTGGGTCAGTGGTTCTTTCCGGGGGTTTTCCCGGGTTCTTCTTCCACCAATAATACTGGCTGCCATTGTGTGCTGAAAAATGGCGTTAAACCCTATAACAACAACAACAACTAACAATGAACCAAAACCCACAAAAATAATACAAAGAAAGGATTCTTGCTAGCAGTGATAGATGCTACAGTCCCTAAACCTGGCTGATGTACATGTCACAAATTGTCATTGTAGTGCTGAAATTTATATCTGGTCGCATATATTGTCTGTCTTCAGAGTTAATAAATATTGCTGGGGGTGAAGAAGTAAACCAGAAAGAGATAATCATTTGAAGGATTAAACTGATAGTGTTAAAGACTTGTGATGTTTGTTGTTTTTTCTTCTCCAATGTTCAAGTGATTACATCCCAATCACCAAGCTGTTGGTCCAAATACTTAGGTTTTTCCCACTGTATTTTGTAGTGCAAATAAAATGTCCAGATGATTTGTTATCATTGTAGACCTAAATCTGTCTACCTTTCTATAATACCACCCACTGTAGTGTATCATGCATGACCTTGATGCTACAGACCATGGAAGTAGGCTACTACCTCATGCCCCATAAACTCGTCAATAGGGGTTAATGTGTTAATGCAGAGTGCCTAATGAGGCAGCTGTTAGTACCAGTTTTGTAATTCTTGGTATGACTCACCTGGGGTTCAAGCTGCAGCTTACGTCATCATAGGCATGCAACTGCTCTATTTTATTTCATTCATTATTTTAAATTTCAATAATTGTTAGATATGCAAAGTACATGTCTAGTTTTGTCATATTTTCCCAAAGCCCAATCAAACTGTCATTACGGTTGATATTACAACTGAGCAATCATAATGTTAACACCTAAAACCTTAATAACAATGGAAAAACCTCCAGCTAAAATGAGACAAATTTTAACACTGGAAAAAATAATTATTGTAACAGAAAGAAGTGAACAAAGAGCAGATCACTCACAAAATAGCAGTTTAAAAGTCAGTAAAACAAACTTAGGGTGTTATAATGGAAAGATAGTAAATTTGAAACGATTTCATATGCTAATACACATACACATGATCTTCAAATGTAAATGTGATTTCATGTTTATTGATAAAAGTATATCTTTATTGCAATATAATTTTGTTTTCAAATGAATGCATACAATATTTTAATAAGAACTATTAATACAAATTAGAATATATGTGCAGTGATTGTGGTTATTTTTCTTTAAATTGTTCTGAAACTGACCTAGGAAACTGGTCATTTGTACACATCTGTCTTGAGAGACAACCTGTTCTGTTTTTGTTGGCACAAGAGTCAGTCTCTCATATCCGGTTTTATTGCATTCATGGACAAAAGACTAACAATCATGTCTTATTAAACCAACAGTTCTCAAAATGTTACACTGCATCACAAATTGAAACACTTTAAATAATGGACAAATATAAACTGCACCTTTTCCTTTATGAAAACAAATCCTGTCAGTGTATCGTTCAGTATAAACAAGAAATGTGTTCAAAGAACCTTACTGCTTTACAATTGTTCCTGAAAAGAGACTTAAATAAAAATCTAACCAAGCTATAACAGCCAGTCTGACAGAGTGTATGTGTGATTTGGATTTTTAACAGCTTTAACAATTTTTAAGTCATATCGCTATGATTTCTGCAGTGTGGAAATTTTCAGTGATGTCTAACACTGGGGCATCATATATAGTTGGGTAATCTCCATTCAGGCTTGACTTCTGCAATATGCTTCATGCGTTCTCTGCTAGATTCCACTCTTTTTAACTGAGCTTCTTTAAAGATATCAGTAAGTTATAAACTTCACATACTTCAGCAGAGAAATTATTCACTAGCGAATGTGTCAGCCTTTGTATACTTAATCTCATGGTATCACAGAAACAGCTAAATACTGTAAATCGGTCAGGTGTACTGCAACTGCAGCATCACTTGCCATAATCAGCAGGTAAAAGGAAACAACATCATACATGTAATGTTTATACCATAGTGCTATTTTTAAAAATAAGGATCCTCTGCTGGTATGTATTGATTCATGAGGTATTATTTCAAGGCAACATTTTATATGCCTGCTCATCATTTAAATATTTAATTGTAAAATAATAATATCAGATTAGATAAGTTAATTGTATTTCATTACTTACCTGGATTATGATCTTTTAATCCCCATTCACAGTTCGTCTTTGGAAGCTTGACATCCTTCAGCAAGACTTCTTGCATGGAACATGGTTCCCTTGCCTCCAGACATGTACTTATATTCAAACTTACAAGGTATTTCCTCTCTCCAACTAGGTCATGGAGCGTGAAACTGTAACATAAGATATGGTTTAGTAATTCTGACATCTTAAATAGCATAGTTACTTCCCTTTAGTTTTAATTTTGAATTATGCTCGACTGATACACGAGTTCCTCCTACACAAGTTATGTTGTCTTTGATGAGAGAAATAGAGTTTAACTGAAAAATAAATTACTATCAAAATATTACTGTCACTCAAGTGATAAGATCCATAAAAGATTCCATAGATATCTACAACAAATCAGCCAAGCCCCATATCTTTTTCTATTATTCCCCACTCCCAAGAATTACAAACCCCAGCATCAAACCCCATATCCATGAGGGTGCAACAAAATTCTAGGATTATGATACACATCATTCTATAAACAAATCCCATTAGATTTGATAAATTGAAGTTTCAAGCTTTTCAGTACAGGGGGAATAGAAGCATAAACCCAACTCTATATTTATACATGCTTCGGCTCACATGAACCCAACAGCTATACCGAACCATGCAAATAAGTTATAGTCAGAAATGGCAACAAAAACACCAGGATCTAACATGAAAATAGTTACCATTATAATCGAATACATCACAGAATAATATGTATTGCATCATATATATGGTTTAATTAAAATGAAATTTTGATTTGTGTGTTGAAGAACCAGACCCAGATAGAATCATTACACAATCTGAACCTAAGGATCAAGGAAACTAATTTCACCCACTGCTTCTTTAGATTAGCAGGGGAACAAAACATGTGTTGTGAAATTCAGACAGATTATATAACTTCCTTGTCATTTTAAGTTGCAAAATATCACAGCAAAGATTACGTTCTTCTCGTACTTCTCTATCTTAAGATATGAGCATATTTTTTTCCAGCTAAAATAAGCATGTTTAAGGAACAAGCTTACTTAAATTTACTGATAGATTAAAATGAAGGCAAAAATTATGACAGATGCATTCAGCAATAGGTTAGTTAGCAGTGTGAGGTTATCAATTAATCATATTATATGGTTTTACCAATTAACACAAGGTTTGATCTGTCTGTCAAGGCAGAATAGATTTTACCATGATGTCTTACTTTTAATTCTTAGTTATGACCCACTGTCATAAAATCTGGTTCATTTAATTTTAGTCTGTTAAAAATAGTCAGCACTGGCCAATTTAAAGCTGAATAATTAAAATTGTATCAATGAGTACTCACTCCATTCGAACAAGTCCAAAGAACCAAATACTATCTACTTCGCCATACTGGAAGTCATTAAGAGAAACATTATACTTCAGTTTCTCCACCCCAATGCTTAGCTTGAGACCACAGGTGTCAATGAAAAGGTATGTGCTGAAACTGTAGCTGATTTGTGGAAGAGAAACACAGCATTTTACCCCAGTACAGTAGTCTGCCACTGTACAGCTGATATGATCATTTAGTGATGGAAGTTCTACTTTTCTTGGACACTCTGTAAACAGAAACAAGACAAGGGCAAAAGAAATTATGCCATGCACACCCGACTCCTTGTTTACATACATACACTTGTTAGTGAGATGAGACTTTGGAAATAGATGGTAGGGAAAATACAACTGAAAATATTCATCAATGTAAGATATTCTAAATATAAGCGTATATTTATCTAAAATCATATGTATAAGGTGTATAGTGGTTGGTTTACAACTATGTGCTTGTATGCAAATGTACATTTATTTCAAATGCTCTGTAACTTTCTTGATAATTCATTGGCTTCATTCCACAGGTTAAAACATTGCTGAAAAAGGTCTTAAAATGTTAAATATCTTAAAAATGTAAATGATCTGGATTATGCTTGTTTTAAATAATTTAAAAAAATCATTCAAACCTAAAAGCTTGACAAATCAAAGTATGAATGAATTCAAAGTAAAGTAAATGTTTAAAAATACACAATTAAGATCAATCATGACAGTATTAAAAGGAATTGCTTAAAATAAATATGAGAGACAAGTCAAACTTTGAAGAACAAAACTACATATTTGAGGAATTATCCTATTTATTTATATTCTACTACATGAATGTTTGATCAAGCAGTACATTTGCAATTCATTGTGTAATATTATTCTTTGAAAGCAAGAATGATAACTCTATCTTTCAATGCTTCCTGACTTGACACAGCACTCACTGTTGTATCTTTTAGTACTCGTTTTAGTGTAATGTTAATGCTTCTGGTTTCTATTCCAGATTTTTATTAAAGTCTTACCATTTTTCCATCCTCGGCTTAAAGTAGCTGGATTAATATAACACTTGCTCTCTGCCAGGAAGTCAATGACACCAGTCTCTTCGAACAGATTATTTAGGTCATGATTAGTCAGATTCCCTGGGAGGACACCTGCTGTTGCTGTCCAATTTGCAAATGAAAAATCTGTAGAGGAAAAAAAATTGTTATCATATTGATACAGCGGTTGACCAGGAAAGCTGGTCAATAGGCTTCTTTCTATATAAATTTCTTCCAATGCCATTGACTGGATATATATACTGTATATATTATAAAAACAAGTAGTTCATTGTTTGTAACTTCACTCATATCTGACAGCATATCAACATCAGTTGTCAATACTGAGAGGCCTTTATACCAGGATGCTTTCTGTAATAATTGTTCAAGTTCTATATGACACTGCTTTATAGATTTCATTCAATATTTTCTATTTATACAGTGATAACCATAGTGGAGACCTGACTGTGACTGGCATATATTGCTTAATGGCTTTCAGTCTAGGATAATTTCTGTGAAATTTGTACAAATATTGTTTAGCTGCTTTTGAGAAAATCTTAAAGCCTTTCTATATAATTAGTATTAGCAACATCTGACAATAAATTTGTAAAAAAAAGACCATTGTACCAGGATACTGTCAGACAAAAGTTAAATTTAGTGGATTTTGATACATTAAGTGCTTTTATATATACTTAAAATTTTAAAAAAATCATTTATGCCAGAATTCTTTGTCAAAAGTTTTTTATGTGTAAAACAGAAAGCACTTTAAGCCAGGATACCTGTGTATAGCCTATATTGTGCTTAAAAATGGCGTTAAACCATAAAAAACACAACATAAAATTTGGACTTCTAATTGTTTTCCTTTTCTAGAAATATCATTTTAAGGTTTTATACATTTTAGAAACAGTAACAATATCTGATGGCTGCTTAACATCATTGACACATAATGATAGTTTATTAAATTCTAGTTTATGCACAACTTGATGATCTTGTGGGTACCTACATGCCTAACTCTGTAGCAGTTTTCATATGAACAAAATGGGGAGGGGGAGCCACATTTCTAATTTGCATGAACTATCATGTGATATCTGGCTGTTGTGTGCAATTATAAGTATCTGGGTAAGTATTCTCATTTGTCAGGATGACTAAATCATGCTGTTTGTAGATTGTCTAAAGACCTGATCCAAACGTTATAGCAGTTGATGCCTTTTCCTTTAAAATGGATTTACAGTCATTACTTTCCACCTTTAAGTCTGTGCAAAGCAGTGCCGCAAAAAATGGCTCAAGACAAAGCATAAAATTGAAGATGGCTGTTTTTATTTTTCAGGGATATCAAATATACATAAAAGATTATTAGACAAGGCTGCCTCCCTCATCATTTCAAGGAGAAAGTGAACTAAAATAGTACTGGGGTCATCTCTAGAAGTGGATGTTACTTTAGAATACAAAGACAGATTAAGCCTCTTGACACACATGTGACTTTTGTTATATAGTTTTTAACTGAATTAGCAGATATAGGTTTTGAGTTCTAGTTCTGTTAATATAGCAGGAACTGCAATTTTGTCATTAATTGTCTTACTTCTCCAGCAAAAACATATTTACTAAACATATTATGAGAGAGTTGTTGCACATCCTTGAATTAGTAGATAGATGTTTAGGTTTCATTCTTTAATACAGCTGGAACTGCAATTTCATTATTAACAGATTTATTAGAGATGGGATGTGCAGCTAGTGTTTATCTACATTGTTTACAACAGTCCAAAGTTGTGAAATTCTGATAAACAGTTATTCATGAGAACACAATCTTCCCATAACAATGTTGCAAAAGACACAGTATCGAACTGGTTACAGACTGTTATCAAGGACTCTGGTATTGATACATCAGTTTTTCAGGCTCATAGTACAGGGGCCCATCTATTTGCTTGGGCTAGTGCCTGTATTTTCAGGAAAATCTATGACGAGCCTGTTGCAGACCAGACTGAATTCAGTGCAACGGTCATGTCAGCATCCAGAATTTCATAACGGTCATGTAATCTACATTGTGATTTTGATATATCTGGTTTACTGCCAACACATACAAGTTTTCTTCTTTTCCTACTTGTTAATCTATTCCATAAATGGAGGCCTCTCTCTGAAATCTTATGGGATCATGAGGCACTTAAGGGGAAAGTGAAATTGATAAATTAAAATCAGACTTACCAAGTTGAAGTTTGATTGTAATTTTATAAATCCCATAAGTGCCTTAGTGATCCCACCCTTCATATTCCCGACCCCAAAAATATTGAGGCTTCCATTTTTTGTGAGCTCCCAAGACCGATCAACCATGTGCGTGCATGTATTTTGGACACAACATCAGCATTTTCTGCCTGCAACTGACACTTTATGGCTAATTCTTTATCATGGGTAGCCATATTAATGCTTTGGGCCGAAGTCATGTGACTTTCAGTGCCTGTAGAATCAGGCAATGGCATGATGTGTTGTTGTTGTAATGGCCAACTTAATGTCACCTGTGCAGACAACATGAGCCTTGCTAGGCCTCACATCTTTGGAGACAGTTGCTGATGGCGAACACACTCGATTCACCATCAAAACCATAGCAGAAACATACTTACATCATCTGTGACACTTTCCATGTGTTTCTGACAATTTGTGAGGATTCACTCATGAAGCCTGACCCGAGTGAAAATTTGCAAAATTTGGGAAAATACCTGCAACACTTTGCTTCTGCAAAGGTGCAACCCAATTTGCTGAAATTACTGCTTCTGAATTGCCAAAACACAAGGACTGCAACAGTGTTGTTCTGAAATCATAAATTACACTGGTATATTTGACGTTTTCTTCTTATATGATATTGCTCCCAACTCGATATCTTCCATTGCAGCCTTGCACTGATCAACCATGTGACCAATATCATCTCATGGGATCATGAGGCACTTATGGGGAAAGTGAAACTAATGTTATGTTACAAAATAAATTAGTCTTTCTTTATCTACTTCATTAACTTACTTGAATCCTTGAAGCCTACATGTCTACTGCATGGAATTTTCTTCAAGTAGAAGTTGGCAAATATTGGAACTACCATCTCACAAGGCTCCCTTGCATTCCAGCATACACTTGCATTGAGGCTCACAAGATATTTGTCTTGCCTTACCATGTTGTAGAGAGATAAGCTGTAAACAAATAGTAAACAGATTATATATATATATATATATATATATATATATATATATATATATATATATATATATATATATATATATATATATATATATATATATATATATATATATATATAACATGCATCACTTGCTGGACATCATTTTAAAAAGATTCTATAATCAACAGTTTAATAATGCAGATGCTTTGCATGTAAGAATATGTACAGTGTAAAGCATCTGGGGTACTACTGTAATGTTAGTCCTGTTCCTTAATTCCACTAATTGTAATATGAGACTGTGATCCAAATCAAACATGGATGAATCAATTATCTGGATTATTTGGCAAAACATATTTCTCCATAGTTCTCACTTTTATTCCTCAAGTCCATATTTTAAGGTTCATTCTCATTAGACTTATGGCAAAATTGTAAGAGTTGGCAGGTCTAAAGAGAGTGAGGCCTTGTTCATTTTGTAATATTTCATATTCTGCAAGCTGTAAGCTCAGCAATCTGGCCACAGTAAATATATCAGCAACTTTAGCCTTTATATGTACTACAGTATTTTATTAACCTGCCTCCAGTTCCTTTATCCTTCAATCCCTTATTTCAAACAATGTATGTTAAAGTAGATCCCTTATTTCAAACAATGTACTGTTAAAGTAGATCCCATATTTTAAACAATGTACTGTTAAAGTAGATCCCTTATTTCAACAATGTACTGTTAAAATCAGTACACATTACTGTGCAGACAATATAATGTGAATATTTACTTGCACATTATTGCTAGGAAACCAATATAGTTACTAAGTAAAATGTTTCTTTCTTAATAATGACACAATTGTAATAAATTAAAACAGATACTACCTCACAAAGCCAGTGCTGTCAAATGAAAAGCTCATATTTATAATTAATCCATCTAGTATTGCATCTCAAATGAGTTTTGACAACAGGAATAAATATTTATATTTAATTTATTAGTTAACATTTAAATCAAGATGTTTGTAATTATACAAGATTAACCATCTTTCAAGTGTTAACCTTGCAAACAGCAGGCATTTAGTGTGCTCCAATATGTACTAAAATATCCAACTCTAAATATTTGGCTTGATAAAGATTGTTTTGTTGCTAGCTTCAAATTGACTTCATTAGGTGATCAAGTAATAATTACGAAATTTAGTCAGGAGATTTCTTTGACTGGTGTATTTAGAAATAAAAAGGCTCTTGATAAACAAAACAAACTGGATTTCTTTAAAACTGCAATTAAATTTACTTAAAATCAAACATGCTAAAAGGGGCAGAGAGTGGCCAAGTGGTCTAAAATGATCTCCCTTACGTATCACTGCCATCTCACCACAGTCTGTGCGGGTTCAAGTCACAGATTCTGATATGGTGGTACATATGTATGTGAGAATGCTTGCCAATAGCTTCTCGTGGGTCAGTGGCTCTTTCCGGGGTTTTCACGGATTCTTCCTCCACCATTAATACTGGTCGCCATGTATAACCTATCATGTGCTGAAAAATGGTGTTAAACCCTACAACAACAACTAACATGCAAAAAGCAGTGTGTATCATCTATTGTTAACATGATAATTATAGGAGACCAGTACGTACTTGTTGCTTGACCAAACAGATTTTAATGAATAAAAAAAAAGTGTTTACATGCATGTGATTGTTTCATAGTGTCTTGATTGATGATGAATAAAATAAGCCATCAAAAATTACTCAGTTGTGAGTATAAATAAATGATTACAAAATCTTTGGTTTTCACTACTGTTGGTGCACTGAAGACATTAGTCTATATATATAAGTATAGAAAATCTTACAAAGCTACTATAAACATAATGAATAATGAACATGCTTCAAAGTAAAAGAGTTGCTGAATTTTTCAGTTCAAGGTCTTTTACCTAAACAACTTTCTTAACAATTTTTACTATTTCCAAAAAAACAATTATCTATCAATCCAGTTATGTGTATCTACATGCATGTATATTCCTTTGCTTTTTCAAATGACAATGGAATTCTAAACATTCATTTTCTTCTCATCTACATCTCAATGTACATGCAGTTTACATATATCTTTTATGATAACTTTAATTATTGGCATAGTGTTCTAATGAAGAAAATAAAAATTTCAGTACGTTTTCTTTAAAAACACATATGATACAAATTTCCTTAAAACATTGGATATTACACTATACTTATTGCTATAACTTTAATTGTGATATTATGCTCTCATATTTTGAGCAAGCTCATATCTCCCAAGGATATATTCAATTTTTCAGCGACGCAGGATGCGGTCTGAAAACCAGATACAAGTGCAATAATTCTTATTATCCACATAAATCCCAAGTTAGGATTAGTCTGTGGTCTATTTTAATTTGAATGCTTTAAAACTGTTGACATATGAATGAAGTGGGTGATTCATTACTCACTCAAGTCGTATAACTCCTCCAAGCCACATGTGAATGACAGTTCCCCAATCATATTCAAGCAGAGAGACAGTACATTTGTAATCTTCAATTTCCAAAGTCATTTGGTAGTGACAAGGGTTTATGTCAACAACAATATGAACTGGCCTTCCAATGAATCCTAAATCCATGCAGCAATCAACAGCTGTGCATTTTCCGGGGACATAGCATGATATATCCTTCTCAAGAACAGGCAGGGACATGTTTGCTGGGCAATCTAAAAACAATGTATACAGAGACACAATATTACTACATATTGCAAATTATTGTAAAATTAATGCAAGGTATAGGCCAATTATATGCAACAATAATGTTGACTTTTCTAATAGGCAGTAATATTACTGTTATTTTTTACTTTACTAACAAACACCTGTCAGTTGAAATCTCACTGCAGCATATTAACCAAGTCTTCATAAACCAGTCTCTATTCTATTGTGTATTACCACAATGTGGCTGCATTCTTTGTAGTCACTGATGTTATGTATATTTAACTTGTATTGTCTGCTGGATCTGTGTCCATAATTGAGGGTATGATTTATTTTATTTTATTACGGTGATATGGTACTATCAACAGGCATTACCATTTTTATTGATCATTATTTGTATATGTTTATTTAGGATGTACAAAGAAGTAATTTAAATGAAAATTTTAACAAAATGTATCTCTTATTTTTCAAGGTTGCAGATTTTTATATTTCCCCAAATGTGGCTGCTTTATTAGCAGTTACTGATGTTATGAATTATTTAATCAGTATTGTGTGCTTGAACTCCATCTGTAATTGAGGATTGGTTATTGCCTTAGGGTATTACATAAATTGATCCCAAAAAATTATTTTGAAGATAAATGATTTGTATTAAAAATGTGAATTTAACAAATTGTACAACTTCAAAGTTACAGATTTGATGAGATTGCTCTAAATTTGCAGGCACTAACTGCTGTTTTTTGATGATAGAGTGAGCATTAAATCATGACAATTTCATTTATTTTTACCTAATAGGGTCCAATTAATTTGTTATTTTCTACAAGAAGAAAAATGAGATCCAAGTCTACCCCAATGTTATAAACAATCTCATGAGCTAGTCCAACATGCTAAATGTGGGAGTAGTTTAATTGTTTTACATGGAAATTAAATGTATTTCAGTGGCACAAAATAATCACAAAGCAACTTTGAATAAACCCTGAAACTTATTCACTTTTTCTGTTTGACAAAGCTTGGTACAAAGATTTGAAAAGGTATTCAAACAAGTGCAAGAATACAATATGTAACTGGTCTTAAATAAACACTGGAAAGAAGGCATCAGACATCGAGCTCTGATATAAGATATGATTTTATTCCTAGATGCACATACACTGCAAGTTTTATTTGAACAGATGCTTTTTAAAGCAGAATATACAACCTATAAAAAGTACCTGGACTGATTGATGGATGAATGCATATTGATGTACAAAATGGATCCTAAAGCTGTTTGCATCCTGAAGTGGGGATATAATATACGAATGGTCACCTCTGAATTTATTTGTGCAACATTCTAAGTATTGCATTGTATTTTTTTCTGTGGCAATGTAGCCTTACCATTGGTCCATCCAGATGCAGATTTTCCATAGGGAACTTTATTTCTGTCACATGCATGGCTTTGTAGAAATTGTGATATTTTCAAATCTTCCAGAAGTATAGAGCTGGCATGGTCAGGCAGAGTTGGCATCTTGGCAAAGTCATTCTTTTTTAGCCATTCATTCAAAGAAAACCCTAAATGTTAAAAGAAACAATTTTTTTTAAATGTAACTCCTTAAGCAAGCAGTAATCAGTGTTAATGCAACTATATGAAAAAAGCATAAGATACTTAAATGATAAAAGCATAAGATACTTAAATCTGACTAATATCATCAGGATCTGACTTAGTGCCTAGTAAGTAAATTCAACTTTGAGCTATAGTTGAAGACATTCTCTCTCTCTCTCTCACTCTCTCTCTCTCAACTAACCTAAGGAGTTTTATCTCCAAATGAAAGGTATACAAATATTTTCTTAAAAGAATGACAAGCTGTTAACATATCATAGGGCATGACCTCATAACCACGTAGTCACAACAAGAACCATGACTCAAGGATTTTTGAATGTTACTGATATATGAAAGGTTTATGATTATATTAAATAATCCCAGTAGTGTGCACAAAATCAGTAATACAGTCTTTATTGAAGGACACAACCAAGCATAATGAATGGTGTAATTATAAATATATAATAAGCATGTTGTATTCACAAATATTGTACTGAATTGAAAAATGCCACTTTGAAGTAATATTAGTGTCCCACTTTGACACCATCACCTCATATATGCAACCCTGGAGTAACAGTGGTATGCAAAGAATGGAAATATAGAATAATAACTTCAACCAGTGAAGTGAATTGAGTGAGAAGTTATGTGAATATCAGAAATAAAAGATGTTCTACCCTTTGATCCTGTGGCACCCTTCAGAGACATAAGCCACATGATAATGGCAGTAAAGAGTGGAAAGGGAAGTTATGGATCATATATTTCAAAATTAGAGTAGTACAGTTGATAACAGATTTATCTGTGCACAGGCCTCACATAGGGTACATTAATCATATACATACCTATGCATTTTCATTCAAACATAAATAGTTAACATCTGTAAATTCACTACAATATTGTACAAGACAATCAGACTCTATTTACCTGGAGTAACATATTCCATTCTAGTGTCACATGCAACTTCCAGCAAATGAATGTTTTTCAGCTGGACCAAGTTGATACATTTTCTGTGATTTGTGTTGAGACATGCAGAGACATTTGCATGAAGGAGAACAACCTTCTCATAATCCAATCTATCAATCATTACCCTGTGCAATATATAATATAACAAACATAAGACGTATCAAAATATCAAAAGAATCCAATTCAGCTTGTCCCTAATTAACCACATGTAACAGCATCAAGACTACTTGCACTTAATTATTAAGACTTAAACTCTATTGTTTTGATGTTGCACTTGATATTACTTTAATTCAGAATAAAAATCACAACCAGACACAATTGAAAAAAATACTGCTCATGCAGCAAGTTCCTAAACTTTCAATATTGTTTCAGTGACCCATGTTATTAATGTCTCTGAACTTTTGTATTGTTATATTTTTAATTTGTTAAATGCAAGCACAAATTACATATACAGACATTTAACTACTTAGTGCAGCAAGTGTACTACTTTATCAAAGTATTTTAAATTAGCTACAAGAGAAATCTTCCCCTGTGCATTATTATTTTATACTTTTGGAGAATAATCATATGGTTAACTGACTATGCTGACTAGCATCCCCATAATAATTGATGTCAGCATAGGCATTAAGTATGACATAATGAAATGCTCAACCATGCTAGAGAAGCTCAACATGGATTTTCCATATGGTAGCTACTGAAGCCACACTATTTGTAAGAGAGCCACCTGGACAAAGATTTGACACAAAAATGTAATAAAAGTATTCCGAACTAGTTTCATCATAAACGACTCAGATTCATTTTCTCTATTTGAGTAACTGTTGGAGCTGGTGTACTCTGGTCTTGTTCAAGCTCATTTTGTTAGCAGGTTCATTTGGATCAGCTGTCTGCTTTCAAAAGTACATGACTTCCATAATTACCACATATATTTAATTTTCAGTCCCATTACATTTTTTCTTACATCTTAGTACTTGTCTTTCTTTCTTAAGAACACAATATAACCAACAAGGATCAATAGGCATTTTTGGATGATTTAATTCTGACTGTAAAGCTGAAACATTTTACACTGCATGAATCTCATTAATTACCATGCAGTTTTACCCACTACCAATATTTCCCCATGCCCCCTCCCCCAATACTGTGATGAAAAGTGAGTTATTTAAATAATATACCTTAACATTTATCAGCCTAGCAACCAATGTTATTCTACAAGATAGGTAAAAAAAACTTACCATAAGATGTCACTCACAAGTGTTATATTAAACAGATCAGGTTAAAAGATGTCAAAAGCTAAAACATTTGCTAATTCCGTTAACACTGCATGGGATATAAATCTGCTTATCACCATTTGTTTTCTTTAAGGCATGTTCTTTAAGCTAGTGCAAAATATATATATATATATATATATATATATATATATATATATATATATATATATATATATATATATATATATATATATAGCTTCTCTTTGTACACAGCATCAATATTAAATGCACCATTTAATTGAAAAAATCATACAGAATGATAGAAGACATAGAAACAATAGCACACATGTTCATATTTATCTTGATGTTCTGCTCTACAGATTCATACTTTGTATTGGGTTTGAATTTTAAAGATAAAGAATTTCTCGCATTTTCCTTATTTTTTTTGTATTGTTAAAAGAACTTTTAATTACCTTAATTTGGTGCCTGACTGATGTGTGTACTTAGAGTTGGCAAGAATACAGCTTGGACTTAGATATATACCTATCAAAAGTCTGCTAGCTCTGCATGGTAATTTTTACTTCATGAACTGAACTTTTATAATTTATTTTCAAAATTTGTGTTGGTAACATTCTCACCACATGATGAAAACAAATCTTCACTACAAATCTGCCTCTTTCAGAAGTATTAAAAAACTATAAGGGAGACCTTTCACTGGGCACAAAAAGATGCATGAAATGTCATTTACTACTGAGCATATCTCTACCCCAGGGACTTACTGGTTGAAAACTATACTGAATTCCCCATTAATACCTTTGCTGGGCATGAAATGAAAATACCCTACATGCAACTGGCATTGACCCAAAGTTTGTGACCCGAGTATATTTTGATGAAACCTCAAGCTGGCTTAATTTTATGCATTTCATGATTTCATTTTTTTCTCCAGCATTCCACATAATCATTAGATCAGTCATTACCCTAGCTGTCTGTTCTTCTACCTATTGCTTCTTCAGCATGACTTCATGAATGATTGTTGGATTTCAAAAAGAATGTGGCATACATCTTTATATCAGAAAGACCTTAAATGAGCTCATTTACAACACTCAAATGTCATCAAACCGTTCTGGTGGCCTAGTGATAAGAGCATCCGCCGTGGAAGTGGGAGGTCATAGGTTCAATGCCTGGCCGAGACATACTAAAGACTTACAAAAATGGTACTAATGCTCAGCATTAAGAGGTTAGTGTTAGGACTGGTTGGCCTGCTGTCAGGATGATGTGACTGGGTGGGAGATATCATGCTACATGTCTGCAGCATGATGCCCCAGTGCTAGACATCACTATAACCTGCCTCACTACTGCAGTCATAGTAGTGATACGACTGAAAAATTGTTAAAGCTACATTAAAAATCCTAATCAAACAAACAAATGTCATCACATAGGGAAGTTATGGCCTGTGAATGGTCATATGTCTCACTTTCTTTTACAGCACAAGTTCATCAGTTTAAGTCAATGCAAAGCAAATTAACTTAAGTGCACCTATTGATGAAAAACCACAGAAAGACATGGGCCATAACTATTCCAAATGATGACAGATGTCTGGAAATCAAACGCTGTTTTCTCTCAAAAGTATAAAACTGCAGACCAAATATAATTAAAATTGATGAAATTCCAAGTGAAGTTTTTTGAAATTATCCCAGTCAAAACAAATTGATAACAGCCAATCAACCTGATGGACACATATGATTACTATAGGATTCTACCATTTTCTTTGATATGAACCCTCACTAATAAGGACAGGATTTGATGACCAAGCACTTCAATGGTCACTTAAAACAACAAAAAGCTTACTCTGTTTTAATTAATCCATTTAGAAATGTCTCTGTTCTTCTGAATGACGACTTTGTTACAATGGAAATGGTTTGACTCAGTTTCTCAATACCAACAGATAGGATGTTATTACAGCTGTCAACTACAAGATGCATCTCAATATCTCGATTCAAGGCTTCCATTGGCAGACAGCAACTGATTCCTGCACAGAAATCTGAAACATGGCATTTCACTCCTGCTGGTAGTTCAGGAAGACTCAAACTGGATTTGCAGTCTGAAATATAAATTTTATATTAGAATTGATTTTGTTAAAACTGTGATGCCAATGTTATCCTCTAGTTTCAGCATGGATACAATATTTGGTATATGGTGTTTAGCATTATTAATTGCACAATTTGCTTAGGCTGAATAAACTGTTCAATATTTAGCATTGTGTTGTAGAAAAATGTAGAGACTGTTTAGATTTGCTTCAGTGCTTTATGAAGTGTGTTCTAAACTATGAACATTGCTTCTGTCGACAGTTACTGTGTTTAAATATCCATTAAATGTGCATAGTATATAACAAAATCTGCTGTTAAATAAATGCCCCTGTTCAGCGGAACATGGCCTTTATTTTTTGTTTAAAAACTTGAGTGGAACTGTAATCTCACAAGTTGATGTCAAAATAAAAAGCTGACAATGGCCTACATCGGAATCCCATTTCAAAAATCGGAAATGTGAGGGAAAGAAGCAAAGAAAATAACAAACTTGCAATATTCAGGCTATTACTGGAAGTCAATGAATGCACAGAGTCATGGATGACATTATAATCACATTGCCACAAGCTTCCACCAAGGTGTGCTCAACACAAATATTTCACTTAATTGATTTGTTTTTTTTAAACAAACATTTATATCCTGTACACAAGAAAGTTCAAATATGTAGATAATTCAAAAGAAATTATTATCATGAGATGAAAATCTAAATAGGTCATTTACATATGCATACAAACATGCCAACTAAATTTCATTTGTTTACCACAAGCAATTTTTACTTTAATGTTCTAAAGTGCTTTTGCATACTCTTGAAAACAAGGATTTATATGATTAATAAAACATTGTCTCAATTCCATAAGGTTCAAGACCTTGCAAAAATGCTACAAAACTGCCCAGATTGACATAAATATATAATCATCTTCATATCAATAATAATAATATTTGCCTATCAAAGTTAATGTGATTACCTGGAGTAGAAGTATAATCATGAAAACAAGCTATATGTCAAAAAAGTCCAAGAGATCAAAAAATTTGTTTTGTGGTTTAAAGCAAATTGAAATCCATGAATACTGATAAAACTTGAAATATTGAAATCAAAACAACCATATAATCTCAAAATATTGGTACAGTGTGACCTGAATATAGTATGCGCCAATAGAACATGAATTTGGATATAACTCAATCATGGAGTGGCTCCCAAAATTTCATATGCGTGTACTTTTCTTGCACATCCAAAAAAATCTTATCTCAATAGTACAAAAATTGACATAATAATAATAATAATAATAATAATAATAATAATAATAAAATCAGGACTTTGCATAGCACCTAATCTCTAAAAGCTCTAAGCGATTTACAACATTAGACCTATAACATAAAAAAGCAGATAAAATGATATGATCACAAATTTTTTTTAAAAACCATTCAATTAGAAAACATAAAACATGATGAAAATATTTAATGTAGAAAACATTATTAGGTCTTTATGTTTCTTTCTTGCAGTCAAAAAGGTGTGTTGCACATCGCTGGGCCCTAGTATGAAAAAGAATTGCCCAGATTGACATATGACTTCATTTTCATAGTGGGAATAATGAGTATATATTGTCTAAAGAGGAGCATTAGTATATTGCTGGTGTGTACACATGGATGAGGTTGGATAAGTATGAAATGTAGCACAGAGAACATATTTTTTGTTTGACATGGATCAAATGGATAGCTAGTGTAGGGTATAGAGCAGTAGGGAGGTGTGCTCTGATCATGTTACTCTAAGCATGATAAGAGCAGCCACGTTTTGAACTTTCTGAAGTTTCTGGAGTAGATATTAAGATGAACCAGATGGAATTGAATGACAATTTTGCAGTCTTGAAACTACCAATGAACACACACGTTTTAGTGGCATGAACTGAAAGATATTTGAGAATGGAACTGCATGCATCTCTGCTCAAGATATGCACCCTTGCATATGTTCATGACATGCTGTATGCAATGTGAGAGTCTTGTCCTGAGTAACACCTAGGTTTCATATTGACTGTGTGAATTAATGTTGGTGTTGCTGATGTTTATTGTTGAGGCAAAGGGTGTGAATGAGAAAGTATTTACATTGTGAACAGAAATGCCTCAGTTTTACCCTCATTTATCTGCAGTTTGTTATGTGTCATACACAATTTCACATCAGAAATGCACCTCTCTACACATTGGACGGTAGCATCTTCTTCAGTTGGGTGGCTAGATTTGTATATTTGGGTATCATCAACTTACAATTGGCGAGACATTGCGGATGATGATCTATGACACTTGAGAGCGACTGAGTGTATATAAATGAAGGGAACAGGTCCAAGAGCAGACCCTTGTGTAACACCACAACATAGATTGACTGGTCTGGAGTGTATTCCATTTGTGGACATAATTTGTGTCCTGTTGACCAGGTAGATCTTGAACCACAGTAAGGATGTGTCATGCATGCCAAATACATGCTGAAGACAGTGAAGTAATATATCGTGGTCTATTGTGTCAAATGCTGCAGACAAATCAAGGAGGGTGAGGACTGTAATCTTTCCGCTATCCAAAGCAGAAAGAATGTCATTAACTACTTTTAGAAGAGTATTTTTAGTACTGTGGTAAGTGTGATATGCAGACTGTACATTGCTAAAAAGACAGAATTAAGATGAGATACAAGTTGGGTTAGAACAACTTTTTCTAAGATTTTTTTATATTAATGGGAGATTAGAAACTGGGTGGTAGTTAATTAAATCGTTATCATCAAGTGTTGGTTTCTTCATCATAGACTTTACAATGATAATTTTGAAAAATGATGGCAATTCCCCAGATGAGAGAGACTAATAACATCAATTAATGAAGGCAATACTGGATCTAAGCACTCAAGCAGCAGTGATGTTGGAATTGGTCACATGACTTTGGTGTACTCTTTATCATGATTATACTTACTAAATCTATAGAGACAGGTTTAAATGCTGCTAACGGTTGCTGCTAAAATTATGTATGGCAACTGTAGGTGATGATCTGTCAATTGAAATTGTGCTGTCAAACTCATCTCTAATTTGTGCTTTGTGAAATAAATTTGCAAACAGTTCCAGAAGGTCGACTGGAGAGAAGGTAGTTGTAATTTATGTACATTTCTTCCTTGACATTGTAAAAACAATTATAGTGGAGCAACGTCTAAAAACATACCATGTACAAAATCATATGGTAAATACAGTATCATTTTTCCATAGTTTTTACTTGTATGCCAAACGTCTGTCTTTTAATGGTAATTTTCATATGACTTATGGTAAAATTGCAAGTTGGCATGTCTGGTGATGAGACTGGCAGTTGAGTACACAGTTTTGATCCTGTATTCATGCTATACATTAGACATGTACATATCAACTGCATAGTTCTCTGAATAAAGTAAAATATATGCAATCTCTGTTTTCACTACACATGTATTTTTCATTTAATATGAATTTATTATGTGCCAAAGAAGGATTTATTTTTGTGCCCACTTTAATAACACAAACCTCTTACATTTTTTGGTAGATACACAATTTTCTTCAGCAAAATGATTTTGGCTGGTTATAACACAGTTCAATATATAACACAGTAAGTTTATATGGAATGCAACTACTTTCTTATAGCAGGGTCATACTGTACCACACAAATATTGTGAAATAACAATGTGAACTACACAATGTATGCTTGTATGTGGAAGTTCTTTATGACACCTCACCACAAAAATCCATACTAGAACTATTTAAAATATTCAAAATCAAAGCAACCAAAAGTCCTCAAATATTGATACCCAATGAACATAGCATATTGAAGCAGACATTAAATTCAAAATAATTTGCAACCCATAAAAGTTATCAATTCCTAGCACTTTTTGAATGTTATAATCCATGTACTTGAAGGTCCAACATATTTACCCTGTGTCCATCCACCTAGATTTGCTGGTCTGTGTTGTAAACACTGTTCACTCTTTAAAATAGGAGCCAACCCCATATCCTCCATGACTAAAATCCGGTCTGCATTAGACAGCACAGCTGGTGAACTTATGTTCCTTCCTATTAGCCACATATCCATGTCAAAACCTAAAAAGAGAAAGGAAATGATAGTAAAGTCATATATACACACACAAATCTAAATGTATTTGTGAGATCAAAATAAGATAATAAGACAGTCTTTTAAATATCTAAAGAGTTGCAAATTTGTGGCTTTATACAGTGAGGAGTTACTGTATAGTAATTCAAAGATTAAAAATACATGTATGACTATAATAAGGTCCAAAGCTAATTTCGTGTTCATTCTTTGTCAAAACTTTGGTGGAAATTTGTATCACAGAAGAAACCTTATTATAATCAACATAATTTATCCAATCAATAAGATACCACAAATTTATTATTATGGTAGAGTCAGTAAAGGATATGTTTTCAGTCCTTAATGAGTACTATTATCGCATTATTATATAAACACTTTCCGTACACAAGATTACCTTCATTTGATGACTGTGACTTCCCACAGTTCTTCTTTGGTAGGCGAGTATTGTTTAAGACTACCAACATCAGGTCACATGATGTATTTGCTGTACAGATTTTTATGGTCGAAGATATCAGAAACTGCTCCTCTGAATTGAGGTCATAGACCTGGTATCTGAATGAGGTCAGTTAGAGATATAAAATGTACTAATATTGTCAAAACATTTACATAAAATTTGCTTTCCAAAGAAAATGTTAAACAATGCCAGTTTAATACTGTTAAAATATTTACACAAAATTTGTTTCCAAAGAAAATGTTTTCTCTAATGTAGGCAATGTAAATATGTCCTTACGGTACAAATGTGTTAACTGGAAATTTAACTTGTGTTGATAATTCTTGTATTCTATAAAACTTCAGTGTCATTCAGCAGACTTTGCAGCAAGTTCTCAGATGAAGCAGATGTTTCCAAAATGTTCATCAAAGACAACATGGTCATTTTGTGATATTGGCTATCAGCCTGTATGTATGCGAATTTGCCCGCAGCATTCTTCAGAACACAGAATTTGTATTCATTTAAATTCTTTCAAAATAATAATATATCATAACTGCTTTAGCTGACAATTCAAAATATGTCTTCTTTGTGTGTTTTCAACAACCAATCTACACCCAATATAAATGTTGAAACTTACTCCAGCAGCACCAGGCCCTTCATTGACAAACTTTGTTTCTGGCCCCAGATATAGCCAATTAGTGATATGTTGACATGGAGTTGCTCAATGCCCACTGTCAGCCTATGGTCACAGTTATCTATTTCCACATATACATGGAATGACCTCCCTATGCTTTTGACATCCACACAGCAACTAATTCCAGTACAGTGGTCAGGAATATGGCAGGTGACAGGTCCAGAAAGGGTGGGCAAAGTGATATTCCCAGGACATTCTGAATGTACATACAATTTTAAGTAATTATTCAAGATGAAATCTGATGGCATAAAACATATACATATGTATCACATATAGATTTTATTTCATGTGGGTATTTAAAGGGTATAATAATTATTTTGAAACAGAATGGTTGCCTATCTGCAAAATATGGATGCAAAGCAAAGTCATCTGTTTTTCTATCCTCGCTAGCCATGACAACCCTATCTACACACCTTGGCAGATCAAACATATATTTTAGCACTTTGTCCAAGCAACTTCTATTGAATGTCATGAGTTGCCTCCCTTAGTATGTAATGTCAACTAACCAGCATTGTGTATCAGTGGTGCATTGTACATTGGCTGTCAATGAATGGTGTAGGCAACTGACTTAAAAAGATTACTTTTTAGGTTTAACATTGAAAGTATGATTTCATACTAGAATAAATCCATAAAATGTGTATTGGCATGAAAGGTATTTGAACAAACATGGACTAGCAGTGGAAAATTGCATATTTATCAGTCCATTAAAGCTATTTGCTTCCTTTGTCTTGATCATGTAGTAATAGTGTTCAAATTGTAACTTAATTTTGATTGGATGCTGTGGCTTGCTGCCGCATCCAATGATATTCACAGAACCAAAGCACATAAATATAGGTGTAGAGCAGGTTATCATATCGGAACCTTGGCTAGGAAAGATGATGTTTGTCCAATTAGTTTAAGTCCCTGCTGCAATTTAAATGAAACTGAGTAATAGTAAAAATTAAATCTTGTTTCCAAAATATAAATTTATTTTTCAATAAATTATAAAATGAAATGTATGATTTAGATTTGTATGACTCATCAGTTTCCCCATATGCAACAGAAACACAGAGGACCTCTAGCATTAATATGAAAAGAATACCAAAGTTCTAACTTCAATATCACTCCGGCTGTAATAATTATAATTTGTCCAGCAAAAATCCTTTGCTTCCAGGTGTTATTCTCAAATTGTTCTCTGTGCTGTACACAGGAAATATTATTTATCAGTTCACGGTTACCATTAGTTTCAAATCTTTATAAGTTTTATCTCCTATGAATATTAAAATGTTGTGTAAACTATTTAAAAATTTTCTAAATTCAGTTTACTTTCATTCTTCCTGAAATGAAAACCAATTCATTCTGCAAGTTACTGAATCTAGTTCATCAGGAAAAGGTATATATCTCACATACTTCAAAAGAAGAGAAAAAAATGAGACATGAAATCAGAAAGGGAGAAGCAGATTGCATAATGTTTTAAAAACTGAAGACATGTATAGCACAAAGTCTGGCAACTGGCCAATAAATTAAAAACTACTACTGACATAATTAAGTATATGCATGATAGGGGCACTGACATGCAAACATATGTTATTAGCATGCAAGGATACAGCAGTGAATTGCAAGCATGTGGTGTTAACATGCAAGAATACGGCATTATCATGCAAGCATATGGCATTATCATGCAAGGATATGGAATTAACATGCAAGCATTTGTGATGAAGTGTGCATGAGAGGATAACACCAGTAAGGAGGAAAGTAAGGAGGAAAGTGAGAGTTTGAATATAACAAATAACACTGGAAAACGATTTGTTGATGCAGGCCACATAAGTGACAATTGTATTGAAAATATAAGTAATATTTTTCTATGATATAACATGCATAAAGTTGTTTACCAAAATTACATTAACATAGTATGATAAACTACTTATTTTAAATTCAGCCCTGAATGTAAATTTGTAAGCATCAAACCAAAAATAATCCATTTGGGAGCTGAGACCGCCAAAATGTACATGTAACAGAAAGCATTGAGATATTCCCCAAGAATTATATATAAACCTTATACAAATAACAAAAGATACAAAGAAATGGAGATGTGACACATGAATAATTTGAGTGGTACAGTACAAATGTGAACATATTCATCATATAACATTTCTGTTGAAAAATTTATGTGAATCTGCAACATGCTCAATTGCTATCACATGGCTACAGTCAGTTCTTTACAAATACATGCGAAATAGGAAGTTATACACCACGGCGGTTGGCGGGGAGGTGGTGGAAAATTTAACAATTTTGCTCGCTAACAATACAACCCGTATCTCCGAGAATTCTTTTGCAAGTGACGCTAAGGATGCTGGCTCCAATATTTGTGCGCCTTAATACTGAATTCCATTGGCTAAACAAGTCACGTGACCCGCTTCCTGGGTTTGCATGGTCCCAGATGGTCTTTATTCCTTTGTTTCTAGCACCCAACAAAACCTATTCACCCCTCATCACAAATATCCTTGCGCTAGCGCAAATAGTTATAGCATTAACATGCAAGCTAAAAAGAATTCTAAATATCTGGTTAAATCATTAGTGGTCTGTGAACTGCCTTGCATAAATCATCAATATTTAAAATGGAGATATAAATACTATTAAATGCACAGTCTTCTGGTAATTCTATGAGAGTAAAATTAGTATGCAAGTACCAGATCAAAAGGGTGGGTGTGACATCTACAGTCAAATTGGTGTGTAAAGATCAATAGTTTTTCTTTTGACCACAAAATGTTTTAAATGCTAATATCAAAGCCAACAAGCAATTTTCAGAGTCAAAGTTAACAACAGAAAGCCGCTTTTAAAATAACCTATACTTTCAACTTTTGTAAGTATTTCAACTGTTCTGATTTGCATGTCTTCATTTATTCACTCATCCAATTTAATTTAGTTTATTTACAAATTTAAATCATTTTGAGATATCATCAAAATGAGAATAGTCTGGAAATATTGCAGCTTCATAGTGATACCAAACATGTAATATGGCATTCACTTAAACAACGTTGCTTAATTGTCTTAAGGACTGGATTAACTATGCTTGCCAATAAACACTCACCTTGTTGATACCCACATCTGTATATGAAAAAATGGTTATGTGCAACGACAAAGGAAATGATTTAGGTGAATAATTCTGTGCTATATTTATCTATCACAGAACATAATGGTCACTTACCAGAACTCCAATCATTAATGGCTGATGAAAATATCCCCTTTGTTCGCTGGCATGATTCATTCTCTAAATATTGACTGATATTCATGTCATTCAACAAAATGCCTGAAGATAATCCAGTCAGCTGGTGATCAAGAGGAAATCCCATAATCTTTTTCCATGAAGCAATATCAAACTCTGTAAGAATGAGGACACATACTTGATACTAGTAGGTGACTTTCATTTGCTACACTGAATCAAAAGTAATGTAAATAAAGAAACGCTTATATCATTATCATTAAATTGATAAAAACCTGATCTTTATTTTAACTTAAGATTTTAAGAAAAATTAAGATGCTTTAAAATTATTATAAAATTGTTTCCTAGGCATGCAGGCATCACGTACTACATTACTACTGCTCTTTACAAAAGATTTGAATCATCACTTTAATTTTCTAATTAATAACATAATGTAATCATGTGGCAGGTTTAAGTTACAAGAATGATATGACATCATAATATGGCAGTTATTAAAAATAGACATAACTGAAATATTAATATTTTTTTCTAGGTGATGCCAAGTATTTAAAGTGCATCTACAATAATACATATTATACACAATTAGAAGGAATAAAGAAATTGCAGAATTTAATCAAAATATTTTGGCAATTTTGAATTTCAGTAACATTTTCATTCTATAGGCTTAAGCCAAACTAATTTTCAAATTTTCCACATGCCATATTGATTTCTTTATATCAATAAAACTTTGTAGATTTTGTTTATGTTTCAACCAAAATCTTGTAGTAGATCTGTCACTTACAAACAAGAATGAAGATTTAAATGAAAGATTCCTTCTCAAATTTAAGTGGATGGATGATTGGTTTTTACAGCACTTTAACAAATTACCGGTTACATCATGCCAAGGAAAAGGGAACTAAGTGCCTTTCCTTGGGATAAATCAAGGCAGCCAACTAAGACTTGCCTGGCCAAGTATCGATCAAACCTACAATCACAGATTAAGTGTCTCAAGCTTTACCAATGGACCGATCATGGCAGCTATGTCAGAATTAAGTATCAAGCATGATGATTTTCTATACCTGGTCTTGTTGGCATTCCCCATTGGCATTTAGGCTTTGGCAGTATGGTTTGGGTAAATATTGGTACATCAGATACACATATGGAGGGACTCAGACATGTGCTGATAATCATTGATAAAAGGAAGGAATCTCTGCTTGGAAGATTGTCGATGAGAAACCTAAGGAAGAAAAGTAGCTTATACACTGGTACTTATGTGTAACAAAAATGGATTTAGATATTTCTAACTATTGTACCATTTCAACTGAATCCCCTGTAATCTGGTTTCTTCTGTTAACTGACCACATTTCTTGGTTCAAGTACAACAATGTTAATACTCAACAAAACTCTAAACTGGCAACCTAAATAAAAAAAGTGATCAATTTTCGTACACTGTCAAGTTTTGAGGAGCTTTGTTCTTGTTTCAAACATGCAGTTATCACTCAATAAAACACATATCTGCTTAAAATGAGTAAGCATAGGTCTACATAGAGTTTTTTGACAAATTTCATTGTATTGAAGAAAAAAATGAATGTAAGAGAATCAAGCTTAAATATAATGTGCTAATGTTGTTTTTAATTTGGGTCTAATTTTCGCAGTAAGACATACAACAAGGTCTCATTTACTGAGATAATTTTTCACTGACAATTATAACCATTGTATGTTATCTTGGTATGTAAAGAAGGCTTTTGATTCTGTTTTAGTTCAACAGATTTTCGTCTCATACATTTTGTTTTATTTTCACTTGATCCAGGGAGATGATGGCACAATATGGAGCTTTCTAGTGGTAAAATACAAACACTTCAGTCATAAATATTTTTAAAATTTGCTGACTAACTACTAAACCAACATTTCATACATGTTTTGAAACAAAATTATTGAAAAGTCTTTCCTGCAAGATATATCATTAAACTCTAAATGTATGCATTTAAAAAATAAATATATTCATTATCTCACCGTTTTCAATCTAGTATTTCAGTCTGCATAATATATTCCATTTTTATTAAATTACAATTAGACTAAAATATAAAACAATCCCTACCTTGTGCCAAGGACACCAAATAAATCCACCTCCTTCCATTTTCCAAACTCAAACTCAAAGAGTGACACATCATATTTGAGTCTTTCTATGCCAACCTCAAGATGGTAGGTACAGGGATCAAGATGAAGGAAAGTGGTGAGAGCTGTTCCAATCTCTAGCACGTCTGTGCAACAATCTATGGCCATACATGATGAAGATATGTGGCATGATACAGACTGGGGAAGAAGTTTGAGTGTAGTGTTCATTGGGCAAACTAAAATATAAATGTAATATTTAATTGTACATTGTTACATCAGACATGATAACCCCACTCCCACTGAAATAGAAATGTAATATTTAATTGTACATTGTTACATCAGACATGATAACCCCACTCCCACTGAAATGGAAATGTAATATTTAATTATACATTGTTACATCAGACATGATCACCCCACTCCCACTGAAATGGAAATGTAATATTTAATTGTACATTGTTACATCAGACATGATAACTCCACTCCCACTGATTAAACTCTGGTATACTGATAAATTATAACTTCGATGCAATAATCTGTAAATTATATAAATCTATTTTGCTTCCCATTCTTCTAAAAAAAAATTCTTTAGATTTTGCCTGTTTACATTATGGAGGCAAATTTAAGTGCATGTCCAAGTAGATGACAACTGTGCTAAATGCAAGTACACTAGACTTTATTCATTACTGCAAGCATGGCTGTCTTTTCAATACAAAATCAAAGTTGTACATGTACACAGATAAGCATTGCTGAGAATGTAACAGAAAATTCTACATGTTACTTGCATTATTTGCATGGGAGGTATAGGGACAGTGAGAATTTACCTGTATTCCACCCTCTGACAGATGGCTGATAGGGTCGAGCAGTTCTATTGCAAGGTATCTTTCTTAAATGTTCAGCTACGCCATATCCATTTTGGATGATCTTTGTATCCAGATTTGTATGTATACCTTTGTTTTTGTGAGCTGTTATCCAGGTGTCTGTCATGAAATCTGGTTGATGAGCAAAAATGTTCTTATCAATGTGAATTACCAAAATATATGCGAATTCAGATATTAGTCTATAAATAATTTACCAAAATATATGTGAATTCAGATATTAGTCTATAAATAATTTACCAAAATATATGCGAATTCAGATATTAGTCTATAAATAATTTACCAAAGTATTATTCTGTCACCTACAAAAGTAATCATGTCTATAAATAATCTACCAAATTAAATGCGAATTCAGATATTAGTTTATAAATAATCTACCAAAGTATATGCAAATTCAGTTATTAGTCTATAAATAATTTACCAAAGTATATGCAAATTCACATATTAGTCTATAAATAATTTACCAAAGTATATGCAAATTCAGATATTAGTCTATAAATAAATTACCAAAATATATGCGAATTCAGATATTAGTCTATAAATAATTTACCAAAATATATGCAAATTCAGATATTAGTCTATAAATAATTTACTAAAATATATGCAAATTCAGATATTAGTCTATAAAAAATCTACCAAATTAAATGCGAATTCAGATATTAGTTTATAAATAATCTACCAAAGTATATGGGAATTCAGATATTAGTCTATAAATAATTTACCAAAGTATATGCAAATTCACATATTAGTCTATAAATAATTTACCAAAGTATATGCGAATTCAGATATTAGTCTATAAATAATTTACCAAAATATATGCGAATTCAGATATTAGTCTATAAATAATTTACCAAAGTATTATTCTGTCACCTACAAAAGTAATCATGTTTGGAAAATCAAGACTAGTATCAAAATATTTGTTTCAACTTTACTTGACGAGATATCCCCTATAGGCAAGCTCTTGACAGCCAGCTCACTGTAGAGCAAATTGGAGAACCTCAAAGAAAGCACATTTCCTTGGATAGGTGAAAACAATCTACCCAAGGCATGCATATAATGAAGCCTGGTTTTTAATTTGGGATCATAAGATAAGATATGAATTCTTTATTTCAGACTATAATAAAGTTTTCTAATGCAAACAAGTGACAAAGAGATATAGATATATATGTATGTATAGTTAATCAGAACATCTATTTGGTGTTGCTGAGTAAATCTTTACCATCAAATATTCAAGACATTCAAGTTATAAATTAATATAGAATAATGCATCTTGCTTCTGGACCTATGTCATGGTCACATGATTCTGAAAAAGATTTGACATAGGAAACCTACAAATTGTTGAAAATTGTTGAGTATGCATCACCACTAAAATCTGATTTGATGATCACAGTCAAGCAATTACTTATTATTTTTCAAAATAAATTTGACAAAGATCCAGTTTGAAAATATTCAAATCAAATGAATCAAACCAGAAGATACTAATAACAGGTGATATTAATATAGATCCATGCCTAGATTGTACATATGCCTTTAATCGCTGCATTTTTATTTAATTATTTGTTGTTTTGTTAAATCACCTTCCATCTGAAATCCTTTCTTGTGCAGACAGTCTCTTTTTGGCAGTTTAGTATCATGAAGAATTTGAACAGCTTGCAAACATGGTACTTCTGTGTCAAAGCAGGTGCTCAAATTTAAGCTCACTATGTATATACCTTCATTATTCATATTGAATATCTGATACCTATAAGAATAAAATTAAGCTGTATAAGAAACTCTTCACATCAGTGAGGTAATTAGATAATAATGTAAATAATTAATGTATATGGTCGCTGGTCATTGCTGAATTCTCCCTACTCAAAGTTTCTAAAAAATCGTTTTAAAATGTAAAATATGAAACATCACCACAATATTCAAATGGTAGTAGATTATTTCTCTAGTACTGAGGGATTTGCATGCATGTTAAAACCGGAGTCGTTATGGCTATCAGCAACAGTTTCCAGCAAGTTATAATGATAATGGCCCATACATATCATAAGATAAAACTGCCTAAAACTTTAATTATCAGAAATAATGGCGATAACTAATCACCTCTCTCCTTAAATCTCTGTATTCCTTTTTCTTCCAACAACTGCTGAAATGGGTTATAAAAAATGCTTTTTCTAGTAAATTAATTCTACAATTTCTAATTTCTTTTTATCAGTGTCTATCACAAGAGAACTGAAATATTCAGAAATAACTCGACATTTTATAGTTGCAAAATATATCTTAGTAAATATACTGTAAATAGAGAAATGGTTGAAAGAGAAATTTCAGCCATGAACTACAATGTCAATTACATATATGTATGCACATTGTTAGCATATGTATGCACATTGTCAGCACATTAACCATATCTGCCAACGAATAATCACCACACTTACTGGAGTTTAACTGCACCAAATAGACTGAAAATTTCATTTTCTCCCCATTTATAATTCATCAATGAAATTTCCTGGATTTGTTGTTCTATCTCAACCTTAAACATGAATGTACATGGGTCAATTGCAAGGGATATTCTGAATGGTCTCTCCAGAAAGGGAAGCTGGAAGCAGCAGTCCAAACTGGAACAAGTGTCATGGATATTACAGTAGAAGATCATTGGGAGACTTGGCAGCTCAATGATCTCGGGACAAGCTAAAATAAAGAAAAATAAAAATAAAACTATAATAATAAGCCACAGCAACTTCAATAGCAGATCCCTAAGCATTTCATGTTAGCCCCACAACATTCCAATACCATAACCTAGACTCCAAAATCTGTAACATATATTTGCCTTTCTTGTAAGGCAAAATATATGGTCAATATTATCTTGAAATGTCACAGTAATTACAGTGTATACATTTTGACCTTGACTACCCAAGATTGGGGTAGGTGGGAGGGAGCCAAGGATGATAAAACCAAACCTATTCATGGGCTTAGTTGAAGAATAAAAAAACTGTTATGAACAAATGATATTGATATGAGTGGTATATGTGCATCCAAGATTAGGTTTCTCCCTTTGTTTATGGTGCGGTCATCTATTTTGGAAGATAACTATTTTTTCCAATTATGGTCATGCCAAATAAATAATAATTGATCTTTATTTGACTGATCTGACCCAAAATATTAAGCTGTAATGAAACACCAGATGCATGGTGCCACGTTTTAGGAAACACAGGCATGCATGGTGATAAATTTATGGAAACAACATGCATGGTGCAAAGTTTATGGAAAAACAGGCATGCATGGTGGTAAATTTATGGAAGCATCAGACATACATGGTGGCATGTTTAATAAGGAAACACAGGCATGCATGGTGATAAGTTTATGGAAGCATCAGACATACATAGTGGCAAGTTTAAAGAAAAAAATTATGCATGGTGGCAAGTTAAAAAAAAACATGGTGTTCTGGAATGATATTTGCAGCCATTTTCTACTGTGAACGATGTTGAGGGTAAAAACGTGCTTAGTAAAATATTTTTAATCCAGTTCTGACCAACTTAAAAGTGTATGCACTTGCTGAGATATGTGTGGCAATTACACAGAATGTGGGTTATCTTGCTATCTCCAAGCAAACTGAAGAACTTAGCAAACACACAGTATACATTACAAACACTTACAAGAATTCCATCCACCAATGTATGAGGTTTTCTGACAGACAGCTCTGTCAAGATAGGGATAGATCTGCATATCTTTGAGAAGTAACTCAGCATCTGTCTGCTTCAAATAACCTCCAGCTGTTGTACCTTTTTCTTGAAGGAAGGCATTCAGGGAGAAATCTGAATCAGAAATGATATGTATTCGATAGAAAAGAATGCTCTGTACATACCCACCTTCAAAGAAATAATTTTATTCTCCTTGCTTGAAAATATATCACTATATCCATAAGATTGTGCTGTTGAATCATTTATTGTTTATGATGTGGGCTATGTATCACAAATACTTCAGTAATTTAACATTTTCAGTGACAGAGTATAAATAAATTTCTCAAAATCTGTCTATGTCAGTAAATAAAAAATATTAGATATACTTTAAACGGGTCACTTTTAAAAATTTGGATCTAGATTAAAATACAATAGCAAATGATAACTTTTTAAACACTTAATGATTCTGTGAAAATGGTTAAGAAGGTGAAGATAATATATATTCCAAATTATTTTATACAATATACATACACTACACATAATAAATATACTGCATTATCATTAACAGAACAAAATTTATAATGAAGTTGTCCTGTAAACAGGGTTTTTTAAAGGGCTGTATAAGATTATTTTGGGTGATATACAAGATTGCCATACCTAATTTATTTACAGCTTTTAGACTTTGATATATCTTATGTCTGCATTTTTATACTAAACAAAATTTACTTTTTAGTTGAAGTCCAGTGTTCCAATCACAACCAGGTATTGGAAGTTCCGCATTCAGAAGAACTGGCACAATCAAGTCACAGCTGGCACTATCTGATAAGCAAACTCCGATGGAGATGTTCACTGCATATGTATGTTCAGCTTTCAAATCATGAATTAATAAGCTGAAGAAAAAAATGTATGATGATGAAAAAGGACATAAATAAAGATTGAATATGTTGCATTTTTTTTACTGATATTAAACACATAATTTCAGTGGAGATTCTTGCCATCTCAACACTGATTGTACAAGATATTATTACCAAATCTGTTTACAAAATATTTAATTTAGAATACTTAGGTTAAAAATCCTATGTTATCATCATGGTAATTCAACACCCTATGCTTATCATTTGTGATAGCTAACCATTATAACTTCTGATAAAAAAAAAAATTAAACCCAGAAAATTATATTTTGTACAATTCAATATCATTAATTTAATGAAATGCGATCAACCACAAGGCACACTCTAGACCACAAAGAGAACATTTCACTTACAAATGTCTGGTGATAGAAATAAAACTAGATGAGTGGTGAACAATTTGCTCATACATATGTATTTGCATCACTTCTGCTTCCCACTCATAACCCATGAAAGAAAAGAGTCTACAGTCAACAAAGTGCCTAACTCTTGTAAAAAGAAGCATACAATGATTGGACAGCATGCATATTTGATGGTGATGAAAATAATATATAAATTTTACAGCAATATTCCAAACATTGCATAAGTAGTTACAGTCACAAATTTCTGCCCTGTCCTGCATCCAGATGTCTTACAAAATCAAAGGAGCAAATAGGATATGTCACTATATGCATTTTTAAAGGATGACAACACTATGGCAATCCATAACAAATTCTGCAAAAGCAGTTGTGTTCTTAAGATTCTGTCTTGTGCTATATATTACTGCAAGGGTGCTAACTCAGACAAATAAACTCATGTTACATAAGGATTAGTCAATATATGCCTCTGATGATGATGATGATAATAATTTAAAGTTTCATGACAAACCATTAAAACTATGGATTAACTAGATCAAAACTAGGCATTACCTACATTAAAGAGATTATAACATACAGTGCTTTATGGGATCTAATAAAAAGAATGCTAACTCAAACACATATTCAAAAAGTACTACAAATCTAATAAAAAAAAGTTATCAGCAAAGTGATTTGTCAATATGCACAACTGCAAGTTATAACTATTAGTTACCAAATTTGTTGGGAATCCATTAAAAACTCCAGTACTAGCCATCTAACAAGATTGTTCTGGATGGAAGGAGGGATGGATGGAACAAAACTAGGCCATACAAAATATCACATCCACACTTTGCCATGATGCAATATTAATAACATCTCTGATGTAATTCTTTAATGAATAAACAGTTCCTTAAATATACACTGACCCTATTGCAGGACTTCCACATGAAGTGTGTCTAAGAAAAGATTCCATGAAAATGTACTGGCACCATTAACACATGCCAATATACAGATGGATCCTTATTTAAAACACTTGATCCATGTTTAACATTATGATCTTAAACTCTGTAAAAAACATTTAAAAAATTGGTACTTACTCCATATACAAGAGGCCCTGGAGCTGGAATCTATGTCTAATTCCCCAGACAAAATCAAACATCATGACATCAGAGGTCAGTTTTTCTATCCCAAGGGTAATTTTCTGCATGCATGTGCCAATGTTTACACGGAAGTTAACTGTTGTTCCAATCTCTTCTACATGCAAACAGCATGAGAGATTTGTACATGATTTATCCAGGTGACAATGTACTTCCCTAGGGAGATTTGGCAGGCTAATATTTTGCAAACACTCTGGGAAAAAAAATTATTGTCAGTCAAATCAATAACAAAACTACGTATTAACACAAGAACATATTGTGAGTGTCTGTACATTTGATTCATCGATAGGGACACCAGTCAATCAACTGTTTCAATTAACAGATTAAAAGGTATATGCATCTGACAATGTCACTGATTCAATTGATATATGGACCGAAAACTTATTGTAATTAGCAGATAAACATGAACCTTTAAAAAACACATGAATTAAAACAGGACTTCTAACCTGGCTCATTGAATTCAGCTGCCAATGGCAAACAACAGGAAGAGTTCTGATCATGCACACCACACGTGATCCTGCAACATGCCCATTGCCGGCAGCAAGAGACTAATAATAGCTTCGTGGACAATTTCTTGTCTGTCTCTACGTTTCAAGATACCATACCCATATATATGTGTAGCTAAAACTAAGCTTTATAATTCAACATCGCATTAGCTTGCCACACCACCCATTCCTCCCTTAATGGTTATTATCATACAAAGCCCATTACAAAACTGGCAGTAGGTATATAAAAAAGGTTAAGATAATTATGTTGACATAAATAAAAATCAATAAAAAAAATCATAACAAACTAAATAGATTACTGTATTATCTGAGGGAACACTTCTAAAAGAATAGTATGGCCCCATCATATCTCTATGTCATGCCAGAAAACAAAGCAACACTCGCAATTTAAGATCAGTTTCAGCTAAGTAGCTTTCCATACCAAACCAAAGAATGAGCTCTTTAAGAAATGTTTTCAGAAGAGAACCCTAAAAAGGTAATGATGGCTGTTCCATTAAAGCATACATGGGACTCAGAGAAGGCACTTTTAAAGTGGGGTATTCACCCATATATACATTAAGAAAATTTCTTATAATTTTAATATGAACTCTGTGAAATCAAAGTACCCTGGCATATAGTTTTAAAAAAGTACCTTCCCTGGATACCATGTACATTGAAATGGATCAGTCCTTAGAGAAAGTGCAAATATAAATTTGCATAATTATAATGCATTGGATGAAATGTAGAACTATTTCATTAATACTTTACAACAAAAAGTTTAAATTCTCAAACCTTCAACTTTGTTGCCTGACTAGTCTTGTACATGTTTTCAGTATATTTATGCAAATGTTTATGTATATTATGTCCATATGTAAATAGGTGATTATGAACAAAGTTTATGTAAGGGAGAAAACAATATGAACTTGTGTATTTTAATCCCTATTTAAAGAATTAAGAATTGTATGAGCCTGTCTGCGTTTGCAACAATGTACTAAATTGTACTACGCATGTAAGTAATGGTGACTTAGTTCCATGCAACTCAAGACTCTTTATAAAAAGTTGCAATTATTGTTACTATTATAAAGTAAAGTTATGAATTATGCTGGTGTAATGTCAATAATGTGTGAAAATAAAATCTAAAAGGAAAACATTTTTATCAGAGAACTACCATTTCTCCAAATAGATGCACTGGTGTACCCTTCTGATAGACGTCCCATACAGAAAGTGTCATCAAGTTGTCCTTCCAAACCAAGATCCTTAAGAAGGGTTGATGTCATGTCAGGTGTGAGTGAACTCTTGTCCTTAAGCCCCTTATTTTCAAGCCATGTTTGTAATGAAAATTCTGCAAAAGTACAAATAATGGGAATCAAACAGGGATGAAATCTTACTGTAAAACTTACATCACCTTAAAATATCTTTAACTAGTAAAAACTGACAAGTTTAAGGCATACATTCCCAGTTTAATTAAAAACTGCACCATATCTCATATTTTAGTCATTATGGGTTTTGCAAAGCAATGATTGTAACATAATTATGAAACCAAGTCAAATTAATTTCATTAGAAATTACTATATATTGTGAGAAATAGAAACAAGACCATATCATAAGAAATAATATTTGCTTAAAATAATCTATCACCTACACAATTATATATATGTAAATCCAATGCCAGTAACTTATAATATACTATAAGGAGTCCATATAAGTTATTTATCAATATATATTACCTGTTAAATATTATGCCTTTGACAAGCTCCAACTGAACTGTTGCCTATCTGCCAATCTGATTTTTTTTATCTATATGTATCTATGTGTGTATATATATATATATAGGTATGTATATAAATCAATTTATATTTCTTATTTTCCATCAAAAATAGACCCATAATTATTTATCACAATATCAAAAAGTATATGAATAACATTTACAAAATAAGCATTTCGAAAGAAATTGTCAAATTAAGTGCTCATAAAACAAAATAAACCTGGTAAGGCAAAGCCTGTTCCCCATGAACAAAGTTGTTTAGGAAGTTTTGCACCATTCAAAATGGGGACATGTATAAGGCAAGGTGAACTGCTTTCAAAGCACACACTCAAGCTGGCTGTGACTTCATACATGTTCTGGTTGACAAGATCTTGTATGACAAACCTATTGAAATGGAAAGATGTAGCATGACAAACCTATTGAAATGGAAAGATGTAGCATGACAAACCTATTGAAATGGAAAGATGTAGCATGACAAACCTATTGAAATGGAAAGATGTAAAGTGGTAAAGTTAATAAGATGTACACAACAATGTCCTACTGTCATTCTTTCATGTACCTTTCAAAATTCAATTCATCAAAGTACTAAAGTATCAAAGAATCCTATACCATACTCTGCCTATGCAATAAGTTTGTAAATTCTGTAATGTATTAGTATTTGATATCACAGGCAATACAATAATCCTCAGAAATAACAGATATTATGGTGAATAATTCAATCCAGTGGTCATTTTGGAACTGATCTTCAAAGCTGACTTTCTTGCAAGATGCTCATGGATATAACAGTAAAGATGTCAAACATTTAGAAAGAGTCATCCAGGTACCAGTCTATCCTAATAATCGCTTACCCGTGTACCCGATCAAAGGGAAATTATATTAAATGTGAAACTGAACAGGTTTGTTGTAAGTTTATATGTCAACCCCCCTCACCCACCCACCCACCCCCGCTCCTAGAGGTATAAACATAATTATTATTAATATGAGTGGCAAAATAGTACAATCTGAGCAAAAAAGTGTAATCTATCAATTACAGAAAACCGCATTAAAAATGTACATTTATCTCTGCTACTCACCTGGATCTGCAGTTAATTAAAATTATTGTTACAAATCAGCTAACTCCATATGGATTAGTATGAGTCACAAAACAAATAATAATGCACCATTTCCAAAAGGGAAACTTCAAACTGCATCTCAAAGCAAATAAATCTCTCAAATTTATATTTGGGTTTCAACAACCCCCTCAGCATTAGGTGAATGCCGATATCAGTAAAGAAAGAATGATGCTTATCTTACTTACACAAGCCTTACAACCCCTCGCAGGAAAAGTTCTTTCTGTGTACCTGAAATAAAATGCATATTAATGACATTTTTTAACTAACCATTCTATATAAAAACCTTTACGTCAATTTTTTTTCTGAAAAAAGGATTATTTTTTTAGGATCTAAAAAAAGAATAAATCCAACTTTTTATTTCTTTTTAAGTATTTTTAAACTTCCCATGTCAAATAGGAACACAGATATAGGTTTGATGAAGTTTGATAATAAGTATAGTTACAATGCTCTAAAATATTTACATCCCTACTGTGAATTCATTCACATCTTTGGCTTGCAGAATTTGACATTTTTCAACAATACTTAAATTTGTGGACTACAAAAGGGGTTAGGGGCAGTTTATGACTGCTAATGCACACCATGAGTTTAAAGATTGAACAAAATAAAATACTTATGTGAATGAAAAATGACCCCCTCCAACAATCTGAAGTTCCATTGAAACTTTTCACAAAGCATGTCAATTTAATATACACAAAGAAAATGAATTCAAAGTGAAATGAATTTAAAGTATAAAAACTTGTTAAACTCTAAAATACAGGTATATTAAAATGTAATTTTTAAATGTTATTCCAGAAGGGATGCAGTGAGAGAAAGGTAATTAAATCTAGTTTTGTTCTCTAAGTTACTTCCTTACGTGACATAGTATGAAAATAAATAAAGTATGCACTTTTCATGAATTACCATCTTGATTTAATAAATACAAAGATGAAGATAAGAATACAATGTTACAAAAAAGTATCAAATGATTTGCACGTGTTTTCATTACCAAACAAACAAGAAGTAGAGTTATCATAAATAAATACCCCATTCATAGTTGTGTAGATGGACAGTAAACTGCAGTTTTTCAATGCCAACATAAAGTTTATAGTTGCAGTGATCAAGATGAATATAAACATTGAATGCTTGATGGATGAGTGCCACATCAAAACAGCAGTCAAATCCTGTGCACGTGTCCATCAAGTGACATGACATAGGTCCTGTAAGTGTGCTCAATGCAACAGGGACTGGGCATTCTGCAAATGCAATAAATGTCAAATTTATTAAGAAATATTCAATATTTGGTCCGATTTGCAAAGAAACATTGATGATTTAATTACTTACATCAGATTTTGATGTTCTCATGATTCAGTATTACTTTATATAAATATTTTCTGATTGATAACTCATATAAACTAAGCAAGAACCAGACTGTTCCATCAGGCTACCAAGTCTATTAAGAACAACTTAACATGTCAAAAGCTTAGCTTCATCCAAGTTTAATATATATTACGAGACTGTTTCTACATCCCTTATTTAAATGTAAATTTAACTGCAACATATTCTTTGCACTGATGATGGATTACTTACGATTTTTCCATCCATTCCTTGCTGGAGTGTAAGTGAGAGAGGACCTGTTACATGGTGAATCATGTAGGTAGTCTGACAGTCCAAGCTCACGCAAAAGCATATTTGCATCAGGCTCAGAAATAGGTAATGATGATGGCAGATGATTGTCGGAGAGCCAATGGGTCAAGGAAAATCCTGTGAAAATAGTATGGAAAATACACTTTCTTAAAATCAAAATACACTTCTTTGACATCAATAGAAATCAAGCCCTCCAAAAACAGGTTTTCAATATTTTCAAACTGAAAAATAATTAAAACAAAGGCAGTACCAGGACAAACTGGAGATTTTCATGCAGTTTAAATGTTCTTCTGTATATTATATCTTGCCTTTATTATAACTCAGCCCTCACCTTTCTGTCAGTTAATATAAAAGTAAATTTCTTTTTTCATGCCAAATATATATAGTGAGCTTCTAGACAGATTTCAAGTTATGACTCAGTGAATTGGAAGAGAGACTGGAAAGAGGGAAGCAAAGCTGGCTGCACAGGTAACTCGGCTCTCTTATCTAAAGAATTTAGTGTATACGAGGTCATAAAGTTGGGGTTATAATGATTTTCCTGTCAATACCTACAGGCAGGGCCCTGGAGGGTAAGAACTGACCCATGAACCACTTCAGATTACATAAGTTAATTCCACTTGTACTGCCAAAGCCTATATATACTTTTAGAATGGATCTCATAATTTCAAAGTTATGACCGATAGGACAGTTTATAGTAGATTAGTACAAGACCAGCGATCCAGTGCTAGTTGCATAAATGAAAAGTCCCCTGCAAACACAGAAAGTGAAAATATGGACATAGTATGGGAATCTCATTGGTTCCCAAAGGATATGAACAGACATAGAGGTATGACCTTGAGGCCATGATGGTTTAAAAAAAGAAGGTAAACAGTCTACATTTGCAATATTTATTAGACAATGATATCATACTGTACAGAATATGTATATACAAATCAATCAAATGTGTGGACAGGGGTGAGGTGATGAAGTTATCCACTCCAGCTAAGTATAACAAAATGTTTTGTACCATAGTACCTAGTAACATGTATATACATGGCTAAAAATGTCCACTGGCTGCACATGTGCACCATTTAACTGGAGATATTTGCAGGCCACTGAAAGAGTTAGCTTTTATTAAACGATTTTGAAACTGTAACAACCGATTTATTCAAGAGTCATGCCAGTTTAAAGTTTTACTGAGGGAAATTTATGTATGCTGCAATGTCCTTCATCAATAGCATTACCAATGTAATCTGATAGCTTTGACTGCCATCAATAGCATTACCAATGGAATCTGATAGCTTTGACTGCCATCAATAGCATTACCAATGGGATCTTAATAGCTTTGACTGCCATCAATAGCATTACCAATGGGATCTTATAGCTTTGACTGCCATCAATAGCATTACCAATGGAATCTTACAGCTTTGACTGCCATCAATAGCATTACCAATGGAATCTGATAGCCTTGACTGCCATCAATAGCATTACCAATGGAATCTGATAGCTTTGACTGCCATCAATAGCATTACCAATGGAATCTGATAGCTCTGACTGCCATCAATAGCATTACCAATGGAATCTTATAGCTTTGACTGCCATCAATAGCATTACCAATGGAATCTTATAGCTTTGACTGCCATCAATAGCATTTCCAATGGAATCTTAATAGCTTTGACTGCCATCAATAGCATTACCAATGGGATCTTAATAGCTTTGACTGCCATCAATAGCATTACTAATGGAATCTTATAGCTTTGACTGCCATCAATAGCATTACCAATGGAATCTTAATAGCTTTGACTGCCATCAATAGCATTACCAATGGAATCTTATAGCTTTGACTGCCATCAATAGCATTACCAATGGAATCTTATAGCTTTGACTGCCATCAATAGCATTACCAATGGAATCTTATAGCTTTGACTGCCATCAATAGCATTACCAATGGAATCTAATAGCTTTGACTGCCATCAATAGCATTACCAATGGAATCTTATAGCTTTGACTGCCATCAATAGCATTACCAATGGAATCTTATAGCTTTGACTGCCATCAATAGCATTACCAATGGAATCTTATAGCTTTGCCATCAATAGCATTTCCAATGGAATCTTAATAGCTTTGACTGCCATCAATAGCATTACCAATGGGATCTTAATAGCTTTGACTGCCATCAATAGCATTACTAATGGAATCTTATAGCTTTGACTGCCATCAATAGCATTACCAATGGAATCTTAATAGCTTTGACTGCCATCAATAGCATTACCAATGGAATCTTATAGCTTTGACTGCCATCAATAGCATTACCAATGGAATCTTATAGCTTTGACTGCCATCAATAGCATTACCAATGGAATCTGATAGCTTTGACTGCCATCAATAGCATTACCAATGGAATCTAATAGCTTTGACTGCCATCAATAGCATTACCAATGGAATCTTATAGCTTTGACTGCCATCAATAGCATTACCAATGGAATCTTATAACTTTGACTGCCATGTGTTTACAATTACCATTATCAATAATTTCAGAAGTTTATTTCATTCCAGAATGTTAATATTTGTAATAGGGTTAGAATAAACAAATTGGAAATGTACTGAAACACTAAGATATTATCATTTTTTTTTTAAAAACTGATCAATGGTAAATCGTGAGACTATTCAACTAATACTTTAAAACTTATGAATGCACATTTTACAAAAGAAAACTAAACTGATCCATAGGTCATTTTGTATTTCCATTTAGGTAAGAAATCTGTTAAATATTTATAAATGCACTGGAATGTCATATTGTAAACAAATTTTCTGAACATCTTTGTTGAATGACTGTATTAATCTGAATCACAAAAGTTAGGTAAGTAGGTATGCATACAATTTAATGTCATTTCTGTACAAACCTGGCTACACAGAACTAACTAAAATATATGTTCCTAAAACGTAAAAAGAAAAAAATAGAAAAATGTTTTAGGATGATTAAACCTTCTAAAAGAAACAGAAGCATGTTTCCTATAATGATTTTAAAAATCTTTTGAAGATATACAAAAAACCTAAAAACATATGAAATCCTTGTACTATAGGATCATCTTTTTATATATAAGCCACATTCTCAGAGTAAGCCAAAGATTTTCACTGAGGGTGTCTCCAAATTTAAAACTAAAGACCAGTTTTCATCACACTATTTTAATTTGTTCATAGGAATGATGCCTGCACAACGATACACTATAATACAATGGGTGTAAACATCAGTGAGTTTTCTCTACTTCATAAATAAAACCCACAGCTGTCATACCCATATCAGCTAAACAAAGATAATTCAAGTGACCTTCATATGCCTTACCTTTCACTGAAAAATCAGACTGCCATTCACACACAGTCATTGGCAAGGAGGTGTTGATAAATATTGGAAATTCGAAAGCACATTCTTTATTGGCATCATAGCAGAGACTTAGATTCAAATCAACAAGGAATTCTTTGTGGTGGTCCAGTTTCACTATCATGTAACTGAAAAGACATGACTAATTTAAGTTCAGGCTTGTTATGAAACATATTCCAGCAAATTTTAAATTTTATTTTATCCTTAAAATGTTATATGCATAATGTTTAAGGATAGTTAAAACCGTGATATTCTGAAAAAAAGGAAAATACGAAAATGATTTATGCTGACTAAAATAAACTCTTATAAGCAGCCTGCCTTCTTGCAGCTGTTTGTAGGCTGAACCACAGAGAATCACAATGGCTGCATGAGTGAGAGCTTCTTGAGTTAGTGCACATGCTATCTACATTTTCTATATCAATCTTGTCTCATTCAAACTACGTAATTTAATGAAAAATAAAATTTTAAACACTTACCAATGATTTGTGCCACTCATTTCCAGCAACATGTACATATAATCCATAGGAATCAATATTTATATTCACATATTCATAATAAAAAATATACATCAAGATATTTGTATTTATAATGTACATCGGACAACTTTTATCACCACTATTTTGCACAACAATGTGAGCACTATTTTATTGCTGATTGCATAATTTTTTATGATACTGCCTGAAGCAGTCTATGTCAACACACAGTTTAACTTAAATTTGCATTACACTAAAAACGACATGTATTCCAAGAAATGCCTTCATTTCTGCAACCAATATAGGTGACCCCATGGGATCAGGTTTCACGCCAACTTGTTTTGCAGCATATCAGTTTGTTTCATATACCAGTAACTGGTCTATTTCTTCAGAAAAAAATGTGCTGTAAAACTACTACTAGAATACTTTCATCATTTTATGTAAGAACTATTTTCATTGCCAAAAGAAAGGATGTTTGTGATTTAATCCAATACAAAGCTTTCATATGAAACATGAAAATGCATATCTGGGTTTTTCCCAACCCTTGGCCAGAAACACATGTATGAACCAGCCAGGCCAGAGAGAGTATTATTAGCAGCTTGTATATGCATATGTGGGGTTATACAAGGCTTTTTTATGGATGCAAATATATGTCAGCAGAAGCTACAGGTTAAAGAATAGGTATACTTCCAAATATCATACAAATACAACTGGTTTGCAATAATTAATATTTTTGATCCCTTTCATTTGTCCTACTTAAAATTCCAAAATGTTAACTCTACCTCCCTACATCTAGCACAGCATCCCTAATGTAAGAAAACAATAATGAAGTTTTCAAAGTATAGTACCGTATTTTTCGACCTATAAGTTGATACGGAGTATAAGTCGAATTCACCAATTCGACTTATTTTCCATCCTTCGTCGATATATAAGTCAATTTGGAATATAAAAGACAAGGCCAGGTCAATATCTTGGCTTCGTATTTTACACTGTTAATGGTATCGTTGTATGACATTCCATATTACTGGCAATCATGAAATTGCATTACCGATGCTAACATGCTTGTGATTTTACTTCAAATCACTGCTATACTCTGTTATCAAATGACACAGCTGAATAAAAGTCCATGCTTGTTTTATTATAATTGAAAGCACATCCATGTTGTAGTTCATTTTATTACCTGTTGTTATGAATGTAACTTACCGTATTTTCCGGGGTATAAGTCGCTACTTTTTTTCGTTTTTTTTCTTTCAAATGACGTGTGCGACTTAAACGCAGGATCGACTTATACGATAAATAATTTTTTTAACGACTGATATGACTGATGCGCAGTGATGCTGTGTTATAGCGAAATATATCTACGGTATACCGGCAAGCCAATTGCTCGAAACTTAAATACACGTAAGTATTAGACTACAAGAATATCAAATTAAATAATCAAATAATATTTAGTTATAATATATATGTGTTAAAATTTGTTGTTATTAATAAAAAAAAATATTGAAATTACGATTGCCATTGTTTTTCTTTTATTATTCACCACGTGCTTCAAGCAAAGTGTTGGTCAGATGTCGCTACAATATATGTATTTAAATGTACCGGTAGCGCTTCATAATTAACTTCAATAGTTTAAAAAAACTATGGATTAACCCGAGACTGGCTTCATGGAGAGAACTCCAAAGTAATAAATAAAAATAACTGGAAGGCTGGCGAACAATTTCAGTTGTCGTATAAAATGCCTTTGAAGTTTGCTCTGGGTGTGGAATTGACCGGAATACCGAGACTGGCTTCATTGAGAGAACTTCAAAGTAATTAATAAAAAAAAAAACTGGAAGACTGGCGGACAACTTCAATTGTTTTATAAAGTGCCTTTGAAGTTCGCTCGGGTTGTGGAAATTGACCGGAATACCGAGACTGGCGTCATTGAGAGAACTTCAAAGTAATTAATAAAAAAAAACTGGAAGGCTGGCGGACAACTTCAATTGTTTTATAAAGTGCCTTTGAAGTTTGCTCGGGTTGTGGAAATTGACCGGAATACCGAGACTGGCTTCATTGAGAGAACTTCAAAGTAATTAATAAAAAAAACTGGAAGGCTGGCGAACAACTTCAATTGTTTTATAAAGTGCCTTTGAAGTTCGCTCGGGTTGTGGAGTTGACCGGTATATAAATACAGACCGTTCATACCATGGAGCATCAAAAAAAGATAGTTTCACAATAACGTTGTATGATTTAAAATTGTTATATTAGCGTAAGTCAATACAGTTTAATCATGGCACCTACAACTACCACGCGAAAAAGTTATGATGCAGAATTTAAGTTAAACGTCGTAGCATTTGCGAAAGAAAACGGAAATCGTTCAGCAGTAAGAAAATTCAACGTAAGCGAGAAGCTTGAGCGTGACTGGCGTAAAAAAAGAAGACGAGTGGCGCTATTATTTACTTAATAAACATTATTTATAAATCTTATTTGCTTATATTTCTATTTTTAAAATTTCAAACAAGAATATATGTACACGTTGTTGGAAATTACCAAGTCGTATGCAATGGCCGGCGGTATCAAAAACGTGATTACGGTTAGTGCGCAGGAGCGACTTATACGCAGGAGCGACTTATCTGTTGAATTTTCCAAAATTATCTGGATTTCCCCCTCCCGCGACTTATACCCAGGAGCGACTTATAGGGCGGAAAATACGGTATATAAAGTTTCAATGACACAATCCATATATAAGTCGATTCGTAGTATAACAAAAAGCCCCGACTTTCAAGTAAAAAAGTATCAACTTACAGGCCGGAAAATACAGTAATAGCATATTGACCTCACTCTTATGTAAAATAACCAATTCAAAATTAAGGAAACCTATACAAATACTAACAGAAGAAGTTCAAGAAAAGTACTTACTAGACTCGTACAAGTCCATTTAAGTAGGTCTGCTGAGGTGTGCCTGCAATTTAAAAAGAAAATATGGAACAAAGTAGTAACATATGACCTAAAGTGTACACCATAGCTGAACATAAGTCACGCAATGCTAGAGGACACACATATCTTCCACACATTTATGTTTATGGGGGGAAAATATACACCCAATTTAGTGTTACCCTATATTTTACTAATTGAATTTGATCACATTTTCTGTTTAAACAGCAGCTGTATATGAATCTTCTTAATTTAATATACAGTATTGTTTTTATATTTCAGATAGAAAGGATATACTTGTACTGTTACATCCATCAACAACTCACATCCTTCTCATGCTGAATGATAATACACTCAGAAAACAATCCTGAAAATCTTCACTCTTGACTATCATATGGTAGAACAATGGTGACTCACAATGTGATGTTCCTCCAGTGACATCACAGACTCAGATCACACAAATTACTCCAGTTGTACCTTGCCTTTGGCAATTATTTTAATGTGCATTTCTCTCACTAACTGCTAATTAGTTGTTGAAATTTTCAGTATTGCATCAAACTGAATAAGTTATAGATAATAATCTGAGGGGGGGGGGGGGTCCTCAGGTCTACCTTGAAGTAAATTGTAAATACATGTGCAACTACTGAAGCAGATATTTTCAATTAAATTTGCATCACAACTTTTTTTAATGGGTTTTAAGTGATCAGTGAACTAAAACTAATTGATACATTCTGTTATGATTTCATTGATACTTAGAGAAGTATGCAATCTATCGCAAAGGTAGATTTTAACACAAAAGCAAATTTTGTGTTATTAGTTAACAAACGCAGCTTACATGAATGTTTTTTTTTTTTTTTAAAGTACACTAAATAAAAAGCGAAATTAAAAATCAGAAATTTGTACCATGTATATATCTGAGAGTTAACGGGTTTTAAATTACTAACTTACCCCACTTGAATGTTGCTAGGGATATATTAAGCTTCAGTCTTTCGATGCCAATAATAAGCCTGAAATCACATGGGTCCAGGGTCAGGTATGTCCTGAATGTATGCCCAATAGCTTTAGCATCAACACAGCACTCAACAGCAGAGCAGCGTTCAGAAATGTAGCATGATACAACATATGGTAAGGGTCCTGTATCCACATTAAGTGGGCAATCTGAAAAGGGACAGAAATTGTGCTTTTCACAGATTTTACAATCAGATACTGAGAGCCTTTTATCAGCACTTATCAGGACTTTTTAAAAATATCTAAAATGACATTACATACACATAATCTTTAATTTTCACTAGCATGATTCTGAAACTGTAAGCAAATGCTTCTTTGTATTACAAGTGAAACTGGTTTGTTCTTACATCAAATTTCTCAAGATCCATACAGACAGTCTTAATTACTTTTTAACATTACCTCATTACCTCTTGGGAATAAATATTTCCTCACAGAATGGTTTCCATAACCTAACTTACAAAAATTTGTGGAATACAAGGTCTCACTTGTTCCACTCTGGTATAATCACCCAAGAGCATGTGAATTTGCTACAGCAAAATATGGTCTCAATATATAACTGTACATATGTTAATGTCTTTGGCATTATGTCATGTGGAGAGAAATTATATCAGGGTACTGTCAATGTTAATGTCTTTGGCATTATGTCATGTGGAGAGAAATTATATCAGAGTACTGTCAATGTTAATATCTTTGGTATTATGTCATGTGGGGAGTAATTACATCAGAGTACTGTCAATGTTAATATCTTTGGTATTATGTCATGTGGGGAGTAATTACATCAGAGTACTGTCAATGTTAATGTCTGGAATTATGTCATGTGAAGAGAAATGACATCAGAGTACTGTCAATGTTAATATCTTTGGTATTATGTCATGTGAAGAGAAATGACATCAGAGTACTGTCAATGCTAATATCATAGGTATTATGTCATGTGGCTAGTAATGACATCAGAGTACTGTGAATGTTAATATATTTGGTATCATGTTATATGGAGTAATGACTACAGATTACTGTCAATGTTAATATCATTGGTAATATGTCATGTAGAGAGGAATGACATCAGAGTACTGTTAATAATAATGTCATATGGATAGTAAAAGCACACATAATACTGTCAATGTTTTATGGACATGTTATTTTACTTTGTATAAACTTCATCACATTATAGATATGTAAGAATTTCAAAGTAACTAAACTGTCATTCCAGGCAAACATATTTTTGCTAATAATTCCTCATGTATAAAAATAATCCCAAGACACTGGTCATAGATATTAAAATCTGAAACAATCTGACAACAATGTGACTGCTGCATATGGAATAAATAAAGTCAAGACTCGAGTTCTGTTGCTCAAATCCAGGCAAGAACGCACAGTTTATTCTTTGTATTTATTACCAATAAAACCAATCATAAACTCTGGGCTGAAAAACTCACTGATTGATTGAGCAATGTATTGATTTAGTTTCTAACAGCACAAAAGTACATAAAAAATTGAAGACTATTTAGTGAGAAGGTCATGGGAGCATTATGTCAATAACCTTGTAACTTAATGTATATTTACATTGCAATTCAAAAGTCATTTTTGAGGAGACCACATAAAATTGATCCTACACCTAATTTTGACAGACAATGGGCTATAAAAAAATATTGTAATACTACCATCTCTTCTATTATATATCATCTATGAATCACCAGATATGTTCTCATTTATCTAATTATGTAAACTCATAGAATGTCTGTCAAAAGAGACTTTTTGTGTATTTTAAGTACTTGTTTGTTTCACCTGAATTCCAGCCATTTTCCTGTGACAGATATGGAGGTAGGTTATGGTCACACTGCTTGTCTCCCATGTAGCGACCGATACCAAGGGTTTCAAAGAGCTGGTACAATGGTGGACCACTAAGTCTGCTACCATGATTCAGACCATGTTCTGTCAAGTATTTGTCCAGAGAAAAATCTGAAAAATTAAATAATTTTATATTTTATTTGATCAACATTAGAGATAATGATACAAAACTCAAAGAAGTATTCTCAGACTAATTATCTAATTACCATTATTATCTCATGCATTTTATCACTACATCAAACCCACTTGAGAAGAAACCCTTTCATATCATGATCCCAATTTTCAACATCACAGAAGTTGCCTTTAATTAAATCTTACCACATCAAAGCTCTTTTAAAGTTCTGCTACATTTCTAGACAAGTAAAATTTACTCAGATTTAAAAGACACAACAAAACTTGTTATATTATTGGTCATGGCCAAGTTAAACGTTGATTACAACAAATACAAGACAAATATTGAAAACTGCAAATTCAAAAATAATTTACTTCAAGAGTACAGACACTGAAATGGATATTTGCATTTCATTTATGTATTCCAATAGTGTTGCTTTTAAATTCCATCTGCAATCATATTTTGAAAATCATCTCATTGTTTATCATGTATTCTGATATAGTGTTACTTTGCACTTTCATTTATCATTTTAATTTCTCTGAAATGACAACTGGAAATTAGTTTCAGCATTCTATTTTTTAAAGTATTCATGAGAGTTATAATGGTATTCAGTCGAACTCTAAAGCTATTTATTCAATTAGATAAAGTGAGGAAACAATGTTTTTTATTACTTTTTAAAAAAAGTTAAAATAACATCAAAGGCAGTATCATCAAAAACATGAGCTCTATGGAAAGGTTAGCCAAAATCACTTTACAGTGTATTTATTAGTACTCATATCAAATATTTAAATTTCCAAAGTTACATAAATTATCAAATATTTCATTTTTTATCAACAAGCCTTCCAATGCCTAACATATGCTCAAGTTTTACCACCTTTTGGTAACCTATTTAATTTCTAAATTAAAATACAAGATCAAATAATGATTCTAAAATAAAAAATCTTCAAAAAATTCAAATAGCTGCAACTGCAAATCTTGTTCCAACTTAAAGAAAAAACTTATAATGCATTTTACAGATGTTTCCAGAAGAAGTTAATCTGACTGAAACGAAAACTGAACTTTCATTATATTACACTATAATGTACAGAGATAATGATATCATTATTCTTGATATGTCCTTTTTCAGACCATGCCTATTGGCATGGATATGTTTAATTTATCCTTTAACGACACTAACAAAAATCCCATTTCCTCATCTTTACATTTTTAATTTGCTTCTTCTTCATTTTTCTACATTTTACATCTCTGCTCTGTTTGAATTCCTCATTTCAATTGTATTCCTCTGTATTTTTTGTTCCATTCTTTTTTTAAATATCATATTCACTTTCAAAGGCAATATTACCCATTTTAGGGCCTTTATATTGAAATAACTTCTCAATACCAAAATATAACTTTAAAGTACCTTTAACAATAAATCCCTTGTCCCAATGACATGATGTTTTTGGAATTCTTGCTTTCTGCATAATTGGGACATGAATTACACATGGTTTGCTTGCATCTAGGCAGACACTGATGCTTAAGTCCAATTTATATCTATTCTGGTCTTGAAGATCTTCAACAGCATATCTGAAAATAATCACAATTCCAAAATAAATTTATCTGACAATGTGATGTTTTATGAGATAAAAATTATCCCTCATCAGAGTTATATGTTTTTTCTTTGAACAAAAATAAACCGAATTAAACATTAATCATGTATCTGATGAAAAGTTTCGCAACATGTTGAATATGTGGAGACAGAAAATTCATATAATGACAAAACTTGTTTTACGTTTTCCTTAATATTTTATACTTTTGTATCAATTTTTTATTGTGGAAAAGTCTTGATCTCTTTTTTTGATCTATGTCACTGGTGAAGTCATTTCTTTGGGTGTATGTGTTTTATAAAAAAGACCAAAATACACAATAATATCATTTTATTCATGCATGCATTAAACTGCAATTAGTATACATTGAAGTATCTATTTGTGATCCAGTCAATTTCTAAATAGATGCATACTAAGTCGGGAAGGTTAATCAAATTCACATGATCAAAATAAGTTTGACATCTGCAAACAGCTATTGAAAGAAATGTATTGATTTAAGTTTTTTATGTACTAAGTTTTTTATGTACATTAATCCCTCCCCTCAGTTTCACACAGCAGTATGTTTACTTAGCCTGCTAGTTTTGACAATGGTTAAATGGACAAATATAACTCTTAAACATCTGTACTAAACAATTATTTGTATATTAGTTCATATATTTGTAAGTGTGCATAGTTCATACATCTAAAATGTAACTTTCTGCCTTGTCACTTTCAGCTGTTACATCCGCAACGTATGCAAAAATGTTGAATCAATACATTCATACCTATTATTTATACACGTATTTGCAAGAGTTATCCTTATCTGATGAATCCAGACATTTCAACTTTATATTACGCATGTATGTTCCAAGTATTCAAAACTGACTTACAATGAGTATACTTACTCAAGTCTAATTAATCCTCCAAGACTTAATTCTTGTTTTGAACCTAGAGGAAAACAAAATGAAAAAATTGCATAAATTACACAAGAACACACAAGTCAACAATAATGGTGACACAACACAAGAAGTTATTTTTTATGAGGTGAATTATTGGTTTCACAGACCTTACAAAATGAAAATACAAGTGTTCTGGACTTGTAAATAAATTGAGATTTGTAATTAAACTGATAATTTTCCTAGTAATGCATCCTAGCAAAGGTCAAGTTGAAAGATGCCAGTTCCTTGTATCTCCTGTATAGTACCTGCATAAACTGTCATGCAAAAGTTTAACATTGTTGATGATAATGATATCAATACCACCTTGTAACACTGTTGATTATAAAAATGCCAAAGCCACTGTACAAACGATGACTATGTTTCACCATGTTGGCAAAAATGAATAAAAAAGTAGCAGATTCATGCTGATTTTACATTGTCCATTTCAAAGTATATTCAATATTTCCAGTCTCCAGATTTGAAAGATCAATAACATTAGAAATGTTCAAATATATAAAATTATAAGAAACGTTTGGTAACTCATAAAAGTCATAAAATTTACAAAAGGTTTGAGATTATTTGATGATCATACCAATGATAAATCCTAACCTAAAAATAAAAAAAAAAACTTTTTGAGTATGTACTGGTCTATTATCATAATTAGAGAGAGTATGTAGTACTATATATTTATTACAGCAAAATATCTGAAAGCATCCAGGGATTCACTCAATAGATATTGTCAGCAATAAGGAACAACTATAACTAGCCTCTTCATAAAATGACCATACCAACTGTTATTTATTTGGCTTCAATATTTCTGGTGGATGCAGCAATTTTATCTATTTTCCTGTCCTTTCTAAAATTAATTATACTTGTACTGACATTACTTAAGAAGCCAAGAATGGTAAATCATCAAATATGATTAAATGACTGACCAATAATTATATTATTGAATACACTTATATGGTGTGCTATGAATGAAGAAAGACACTAGTACAAAATATTGCTACAAAATTGATCTTAAATTTAAAGTGAATTTGTGGATTTTATTTCTCTCAGTCACATGGTCATCCGGAAATATGCAGCTGCAAAATAATTCACAACATAAATGTAATGAATTTCTGGTCCTAGAAACATTGCTGCCAAACAGACTTGAAATAATAATGTGCGCCCTCTCATCTAGAAGTTGCAATGCTTCTACATCAGCTTTTGAAATTGGACAGTAGAACAGATTTGCCAGACAATCAGCAAGGTGGATTTAAAGCACCAGTCAAAAGATTGATTTGTAAAAGAGAATTGAAGCAATCATTAATGCCCTGCATATTGCTAATACTGGGAATGAAATGTCATTGCATTTATTGCCGCAGATAATAACTTGCTTAAAACATGTATAATATATGAATCATTTTTGTACAAAGGTATCTAGTGTAGTATCTCAGCAATAAACCAACTTACCGATCACATAGTCAATGAGAGATAAGTTGAATTTCATCTTCTCAATTCCTACACTCATTGTGAATGTACAAGGGTCAAACTCAACAGATGTGAGGAATGTTCTGCCAACAGCGTTCACATTTACACAGCATTGTATTTCAGCGCATTCTTGCTGTATATTGCAGGTTATGTCATCTGGTAATGTTGGCATTGATGAACATTCTAAAAGCAGAAAATAATTAATAAATTTCATGGTCTACCTGAAATAAGAAACGTTAATGTTTTATCTTAATTGACAAAGAAGATGAAATAGAAACCAATTTCTGAAGTAAAATGTGTTGATATTTACCCACTCAAAACGCATTAGGAGTATGCCCATAACATTGCAAATCCAACCTTCCTAAGCTTGTGTTTATCAACAAATTCTAAAATTAACCTTCCCATATAAGTGGGAGCTACACGTGAGTGATCTACCCATGTAAAGACAGACTGACGGAAAATCGGTAAATCTCTGTTACTAGTGGTGTAGATATGTGCACTCTGCCAGCTGTGGGTAGGTAGGGAGGATTTGAACATATTATAATTAATAGTCAAAGCAACATATTTTAATTTGAATTATAATTAATAGTCAAAGCAACATATTTTACTTCAAAACTTGGTATCTTCATCAAATGTATTACACAATCAAAATACAATAAAAGAACAGGCAAGATATGGAAAGACTTACATTCCTAACCTCACAGAACATGCAATCTCCAATAACTTAGTGTACGCTAGGCCCCATCTCCAATAACTTAGTGTACCCTAGGCTCATTTTTCATTATTATCAATCTAATGAGCTCAGTGTACCAAAGATGAAAATCACCTGTTTTCCAACCATTTACACTTTGCTGACAGGGTGAATTAATCAGGAACGATGAAATTCCCAGGTCCTCAAACAAACGTTCCTGCAGTAGTCCAACAAGCTCTCCTGTTGATGCCCCTACTTTCTGCATCCATGTATCAACTGAAAAACCTGAAATCCATTATAATTTAGATCATTTAAACAAGTTAGAAAATGATGCAAACATTTGGCTAAGTTGCAGAAGGAAATTACAGATCCAGAGACCAATGTCACTGTGTGTGTGTGTGTGTGTGTGTGTGTGTGTGTGTGTGTGTGTGTATTTATCTTTCTAAATTATGACACATGAGCAACACATTCACTGCCCACATTGCAACTTTGGGATTTGGTCTAGCTCATACATGGCTGTTCGTATTTTAATTTAAACATATCTGTCATTCAAAAATGGGGATCATAATAGTTTTAAAAGCTATAGTGAATACCCCCCTTTATGCTCAAGTTAGCAAATCTTACATGTGTAGTTAAATAGCTCATACCATGTAAATGTGAAAAGTGATAGTTCAAAGTCTAAACATATATAAGACCAGGTCTTGAGTAAATATCACGATGCACACATATGCCCTTAATTTAAGCATCATAATCATTATACATCTGTTGAGTGGTTACAAGGAAGAAAATGAAGACCAATTTGCAAAAGTACCCATAAAATTATCACACATCTGAAATATTTTCACCATACACCTCCATCCCACCAGCTCAATCCCCAGAGAAAGAATGGATACAAGATGTAAACTGGTATGCATACAGACAAGCCCTGGTGCTATCCCAAAATTTCAAGTCTCTGTCTTGAATATGCCAAGACAGATATCTGCCAGATGTAACCCATTAAGATGAAGGTGGGATATGTCACATAATAATACTTCATGTTTACATTTCCCAACAAATGCATTTTATGGAATTGATGTAACTTCATCACTGATATACAGTAACTATTTGGAAATCTAATCTTAACCTGAAATAAGATGGCCACTTGTTTCACACCAAAGCTTTGATAAATCTGTTCTTTGTAATACTGGTATGGCAAGAAGACATTCCCGCCCGAGGCACACACTGATGTTAAGGTCCATCACATACTTCTTTTGACTGCTGAAGTCGTCAATGCTGAATCTACAATGAAATATGGTGATCTGTCTTGTGCAATAGGGTTATATTTGTTATGAAATAGGGTTATCTTTGTTATGCAATAGGGTTATCTTTGTTATGCAATAGGGTTATCCTTGTTATGCAATAGAGTTATCTTTGTTATGCAATAGGGTTATCCTTGTTATACAATAGGGTTATCATTGTTTTGTAATAGGGTTATCTTTTTATGCAATAAGGTTATCTTTGTTATGCAGTAAGGTTATCTTTGTTATGCAATATGATTATCTTTGTTCTGCAATAGGGTTATCTTTGTTATGCAATAGGGTTATCTTTGTTATGCAACCGTTATCGTTGTTATGCAATGGGGTTATCTTTGTTATGCAATACGGTTAACTTTGTTATGCATTTTTAAAAGGTAATGTGACCTGTCAAGTTAATTTCCTGTCCAAGAAATACTTGTGCAAATTTTTAAAAAACATATTCAGTCAGTTTCTTGCTAAAATATATTAAGTGGCCAGTAAAATTGACATCAAATTTTATGTACCAAACTCTGGATGCCATAACTGATGCAAACAAAGTTTGAATTTTTCTGTGAAAAATTGAATTAATCTCATTCAACTATTGTCAATCAAGTCTGCACCATTTATTCACTGACCCACATTTAGATTAATCTATGATCAGATGAAAAAATTCCACAAAAATAATAACCTCAAATAGTCTATATGGTTGGTATTCTCCTTTCTACATTTAATTTCAAAATACTGCTGAACAGATGCTTGACCAGTATGCCATCTGTTTTGGTCAAGCCAGCATGTACATCAGATTTATATTTAATGTCAAATGCATTGTTGTATTTTTTATCACAAACAGATGCTTGACCAGTATGCCATCTGTTTTGGTCCAGCCAGCATGTACATCGGATTTATATTTAATGTCAATATTGTGCTTCAAATCACTTGCTGGTATTTTCAAGTTCCAATAATCACATTTACATCAAAAAATGTAAAGCCTTGTTATAACTGCTATCATCAGACAGTGTTTGCTGAATCCAATTAGCATCTGCAGATGAGTCATTCTGGATATCAGTTATCTCAAGATTTTCAGGTAGCCCATTTCAATCACCTGCATTTTAAAACCTCCTTCATTAAATGCATGGTAAAACTATTACAAAATAATTAATCCAGAGGTGACTGTACAAATCAATTTTGTTTCATAACCATTTATTTGAAGTGAAAGTATCCAGACTTATATACAAGATGACACTGACTGATTGTATGAACTATACCATGACAAGCTCTTTAAAAGTTAATATAATTTGATGTTTTGGCTTAAAAAATACGTTATTGTTTATATACAATTATATCAATTACATTATTTTATCAATATTTTGTAGTGATATAGTGGCAGAAGCTGTCATTTTTGTTTTCAACTAGTTATTAAAAACATGCAACTTTTTTAAATGGCAGTAATCATTACAGAATAAAATGGCAATAACAGTTGAAGTTTTGTAAGGAGGTAAAGGTAGGAGTAGTAAAGGTTTAGGAGTATTACTTCATTTGATTTTGTTCTTTTTCCTGTTTTTTATCAATTACAATTATATAACAGGAAACCATCTGCAGTTAATAAAACAAAGAAACTTACTCAAATTTGATAATATCATTCATAGAAAACTGTTCCTTCTTTCCCCATTTGTAATTCAACAGATTAATTGTGTGATTGAGTCTCTCAATTCCAACATGAAGCAGTAGGTTGCAGGAATCAAGGTCTAAATAGACATGGAATGACCTTCCCAACTGCATGACATCAATACAGCAATCAATTCCTGTGCAGTGGTATGGGATACTGCATGTAATGTTTCCTGGAAGTGCTGGAACATTTACATCCTTTGGACACTCTGTGGATAGAAAGAAAAATAAATTTATTTTTCAGTTATTATATTAAGTTATCCCTGTTATGAATATATTTGTATAAATGTTTTCTGAACTACATATACTATAGTAAAATTCAAACTGGTCATGTATACACATTTTCTTTTTTTAAATTAGTACTAATTTTGTTTAACCAAAGTCAATTCAATCATGATTGATACATGTTCTGTATCGCAAATGTCATCAAGAAAGCTCCAGATCAAAATTATCAATGTGGACTTTTACAATGGTGGCCAGGACCTAAACTGGGCCAAGAAAGAAGCATACTGAGTCTAAGCATAAAAAAATAGTGTAGTACAAATTTGTTTATCAACATGCATAGCTTTGTGATATCGCAGCACATGGCATTCAATCATGTTTGCAGTGGAGCACACCTTTTGCTTGATCTTGTCCGAAAATTTCAACATACTTTAACATTGATTTTGATGTATGTACTTCTCAGTGTATGTAAATAATGACATTCCAAAGAAATATGGATATATGGATAAAAAAGATGATTAATTGCTATTTAAAGGTATGTAAAATCAAATTCAGCAAAATTACACACATTACTAAAAAAATCAGTTCTGAATGCCTACATGACCTGTATGACTTTTACTATAGCTTGTGATGAAACAAAAACCAAACTTGTAATTTCCAAGCAGTCTTAGTGTGATTTACATTACCAATCCAAAGCCAATAACTTTATGAATGAAGCTACTAAAAAGAAAACAAGATACAGCATAGATAATATGATAAGACAACCAGACATGCTTGTCAAATGTAGATATAATTTATGCAATATTGTGAGTCTAATTTTGTTTCCATAAGGCTGTACAGGCAGCTGTTGTATACATTATGTTATATATTCAAAATTGGCTGATTCCTTGTTGTCCTGCATTTCTGATTTCCTTATGCTTATCTTTTCTGACAACATGCAACCATTATATGGCAATGACTTGCAAGATTCCCTCTTTTTGTATAGCTGAAAGATGGACATATACATGGACACCAAGTGGCTGCTATCAAACTTCTGCAGGCTGAATAAAAATAGCATTTTGTAACACTGACATTTTCATATCACTTTGTTTGATATAATTACAAATTACAACTGATTTTCAGTTTTTACAAAATCATTGAGGACATCTAATTCTGGCAATATGTAAACATTATCTCTGGATCTATAACTGTTTAACGTAATATTTTATTATATCTCAACAATTCCAACTCATTTACTTCTAAACCATTTGTAATCACTACCAAAATAATCAATTTATAGATATTCTTATAATTTGAATCTGTTTATTTACATGGACACCAGTTTGTGGTTTTGCAGACTTGGATGACATTTTCACTCTAATAATGTTAAGATCTGCCTCATGTTGAGAAAAGCAATTCTCCTAAGGCAATCGTTCCTGATTGGGTCCATATATGGATGATGGCTTGTGAAATGTTGCAGTCCTTTTGCTTTCTAAACACGTTTATTTAGCTTAGGATAAAATAATCTAAAATAATCTGAAATGCATTTAAAAAAGTACACCATCACACCAGCTGATGATCACTGAAACCTCCAATAAAATATATATTAAAGTTGAAAATGGTGTATTTCATAATAACAATTTATTTCCATCAAATTGAGAATGATAAAAAAATTGCTCACCTGAATGCCAGCCTAATTTAGCATTGAGAAAGTGTGATTCATCTCTTCTACATGGAGGGTTTTCAAGAAACTTTGCAATTCCAACCTCTTCCATCAATCTATCTGTTACTCCTCTCTGACCTTTTTTTACTGTAATATTTATCATTTCCTCAGTGGATATCCCAGTGAAATCTGAAAAAGGAGTGAAAATAAAAACATATATGATTCTTGTTTCTTTATAAAAAAGCAATAACATCAGAAGAACCAATTAGTTTTTTATTTTCTGTCAGATAATATTAGTATCATTTGACTGTAGCAATATAACTTTTTCATAAAATACTCTTTTTTCAGCTAAGTAAAATCTATATTTAAGCCCATGAAAGAGCTCAAGAGTCTCTTCAAGGAACCAACACTATTTTCTAGGAACTCAGGAAAATTTCTTTCTTGTAAGTGTTGAGTGTGGAAACCATCTTGGAGACTTTTTAACATGAACAAAAACTTTTAAATTAGCAGCTGTCATGCACATACTGGATGTCAGCTTGGCCTTATTTTTATTTCAAACAAAGAAGACATCATCAGAAGCTTTTGGCACAAAGCCCATGTCAGAACATCCAGTCAGAGTGAGTAGTGACAGTGACAGCAAGATTTGCAAGTGAGTTTTTGTGGAAGTCATATTGAATGCATGACTGGCAGCATTTTATTTTATGAATAACTAGGCATTATAAGAATACTGGTGAAAAGTACATGTTGATATAAATATCCATTTTGGAATAGAAATAACAACAACTTAAGATATGACTTTGCACTCAAGAGAAGCAATAACATATTTTCAAGATGGTTGCTGTGGTGGCCTTATTGGACATCAGATAGGCGCCATTTTTCCCTTAAATCTAATTATACATCATGTCCTTGAATGAAAACTACATGCTGATATGACCATCCATGAAATAGTGATAACATAAGTTTTCAAGCTGGTCAGTGTCTAATTGGCACCAATTTATTTTTAGACCAACTAGACAGCGTAAGAAGTCTTTTATAGAAAACCACCTGTCAATATGATTTTCTGTTCAGGTAGAGATGTGGTAAAATGATTCTTAATCTGGCCACTGTGACACATGCACAGGATGTTATATCAGTACCAAGTTTGTTCATCATTACAAGCCATTTTGATGAAAACCCCTTGTTGACATGATCATACATTCAGAAGGAGTAGTGATAAGATTTTCATGATTACTGCCATGATAGCCATATTGGATATCAGATTGGCACCAATTTTATTTAGTACAGACTAGACATAATAAGTCTTGTGAAAACACCATTTTTATATAACCAACCCTGCAGGGGGAGTATCAACAGAAATATTTTCATGATGGCCACTGTTGCAATCATATTGGATGTCTAATTGGCACCAATTGTATTCAGAAGCAACTAGACATAAACAAAGTCTTTTTCTGAAAAGCCAATGTAATCATTCAACTCCACTCCAAAAAAGTAGCAGTGACAAAACTTTCAAGATGGCTGCCATTGTGGCCATATCATACCTCACATTGGTACTATTTTTCTCTCAGACTTCTGATTATTAAAGAATTATTAATCATGAATAATTATGAAATGCATCATTTACCATTTAGTAAACCATTGTCTTTCCTTGCAAGATATTGGTGAAGATATAGAATTCTTGTTTCTTCAAACACAGCTATAATATAATTTTTGCATCAGGAGAAACAATAGTCCAATAAATCAGCCACCCAGCCTGCATTCATACTGATAGATGCCTTGAGGCTGATGTCACCTGTTCATTAAAATGTGCAATTTAGCTGCATATAAATCTGTTCAGACCACACCAGTGTAAAGTTAGGCTAGTGATTCTCAAATTCATTTTCTCTCAGACCACTTGAACATTGCTGAGGTTGGAGATAGACCACTTAATGATTGCTTAGGGTCTCAAGAGACCATTTACTGATCTTTCCCAATGTTAAATGTACAGCTATCTAACTTTTCTAAACCACTTTGCACAAAAGCACTACATATAAAAGAAAATGAATTATGATTAACATTGTTTTATTCTATAAAGAAAAGCACACAAATAACATTTCAATATCAGTAGTCTTTCCTTTTATTTTTTGGGTGCAAATTTCAGGTTCTTGATTATTTGACAACCATTGCCTTGTTGGCCTAAATGAAAATTATGGACCACTAGCGCTCCATGTACCACACTTCAAGAATCTCTGGTCTAAACATTTACTGGTATTTGATAACTGCTTTGTGATGCTACAAAAACAGGAAACAGTGTTGTGTTATTTCATATGGATTTACACATCATAAAACATAAGATTCAATTTTGAAAATCTTTGGCACATATCACCCAAGGACCCTTAAACTAATGCCAGCTCAAGAGATGCAATATCATCAGTTCATGCGTAAATTTCACACCCTATGTCTTGCTGACAGATATGTCTGCAAACAATCTTCCTCAATTTTGTAAATAGATGGATGACATGAAGCCCTCATATTCTCCATCTGTATCAACACACACATGGGTAAACTGATTTATTGGACTATATAACCAAGAGTTTTGAGAAAATATGTTTAATTTGTATGTAAAGTAATGTTACTATCACACAAATTTCAGCTATATTAATATAAAATTCTACATCATGCAAAAGATAAAGGAATTGCATTAGCACAGACCTGTCCATTTAGAACCAGCGCCAAGATTACATACTGGCTTGATCAGTCTGGTATTCTTCAAAAGCTGAAGACTCAGTGTGCAGCTTTTCTTCTTCTCAAAACAAATGCTGACATTCACATTCAGCACAAATTCTTTCTTGACTTTGAGATCCAACAGTGTATAGCTGCAACATAGTATTCATATTGTAAGCCTCAACAATCTAATACATTTCAAATCACAGCATTTATATTGAACACAAAATTAGCAATTTAGCTACATCAAGAAAGTGTCGCCATTGAAGAAGTATAGAATGAAGAAAATTATAAAAAACTTCATACACCCATTGTCAGATTATCTTCTTGTTTGTTCAAAAATTCCATTTAGAAGCTACACTCAGTTCATAAAAAAAATACCCTGAATAAACAATGCTGCCAGTTAGTTCATGCATTTCCCAGATATGCTATCTATAGAAGCACACTGCTTCCAACATTCTGAATCAAACAGTCAATACCATCTTGCAATTTTTTGCAGGCCAGATTTTACAATCGTTTGTATGAGCATATTAAATATTGGAACAGAAGCATGTGAACGATTTATAAACAATGAAGTTTTTCAAAGATTATTTCAGGAAGAAAAAAAAACATATTTTTTTCTATAAATTATGATTTTCAAAAGTACATATTCCAACAAATTAACATTAGAAATACAAGTCATAATACCTCCCAAATCCCTGAGACTTCCCCAAAAAATAAAACTCTATTTAATGTATATATTTTATAGACAAAGGGAAATAACTCTTCCATATCACCTCCACTTGCCATTTCAGGTGGTGTTAGTTTTAAGCTCAGCGGAAAATTATACATGGGATACTTCAATACAGGGAGAATGGAAGGCTATTAAAGTAATGTGATTGGACAAGTATTCTAGGAGAAACGTAATTTACTGAACAATTTGTCTTCGCTTTCAAGTAAGTTCCCCAATTACTTTAATGTACTTAACAAGATGAAGGAATGTTGACCATCCTAATTATACCTCAGGTAACTTCTGATGAAAGAAGGTTGACTTCCCAATATGAATAATAACCCACTTTCCTAGACTTTTCACAGTAAAGATGGGCAATCAGAATCATGTATAATGTTCTCTACCAGTAAAGTTCATTGTTACAAGTCCTCCCAACTGACTAAAAAATGGTGATCGTAGCCAAGGCCTCAGGATCTGGTACTGGAGAGACCAAGTTGGTCAATTTGATTCTACATGGACACAAATGGTCAATCATCAGTGCCACCTTAGCAGACAAATCTGATGAAAGATTTCTGGGGGGAACAATCTGAATGCAGAATCTGGTCCTTCATTGAGCCTGCTAGGAATGTCTGATCTGGATGCTGATGTTGCAATGTGCATACCAAAAATGAAACTCTCAAACATGAAGGCAGAGTTGTGGAGATTTGGTACCACTTTGTTTGAGGAGTTATGTCAGTACCACAAAGCCGTCCAACATTATCAGCACAAATTGCTCTGAAAAGTAGCTGAAGAACTGAAAGGCCTGGATATAAGTTTTCATCTGACATGGAGACCTGCATTATCCAGATTCTAATGGTTGCTGATTATCAAAAGCTGGCAATAGATGAGCTCAACAACCAGTAGTATTGGATCAATACATACAGGTGGAGAAGTACAAGGTTGTGGTGGGTGACAAAATTCCATACCAGAGGGATCAACAACTGAGATGGACAATGATCAGACTTTTCACAATTGATTAGAAAAGCCACGATTATATCAGAGTCAGAAGATTATTTCTTACCCAACTAGAATTGAACTTTCCATATATTACTAAAAGATGGAGAAGTAGAAGTACACCAACATCGAAGTAGATGAGGCAGTATACAATGGGGAGATGACATTGTTGATTAGTTTTCTAAATACATATGTTCAAGCCAAAACTGCTTACAATGTCCTCAGTATAGAAACCAAAGAAATGTCTGTGAGGATGGATGAATGGGAATGTGAAATATGTCAGGTAAAAACTGATAGCAAATTGGAGAAATGGACTGATCTTACTTTATCCATTTTGAATTTTGGTGGCCTGAATTTTCCATTGGCCTTCCTGATCAGAAAAAGCATGTAGTACAATACCTGGCGATTGTAGATCCTGATCAGATATCAATTGGTAAATTGTACTTAGTCTTCTGCTTAGTAGAAATGTTAGTGCTTTTTGTATTTTTCAACAATAAACCCAAATTTGAGATCATGCTAAATTTAGACACTACATACTAATAATAATAATAATAATAATAATAATAATAATAATAATAACATATTCCTTTAAAACATTTACAGTCTATGGTTATGAATGGAATAGTATATTAATAAGACTACTTCAGTTTGCTTAAATATTAAATAAAGCATTGTATGTGTACAAAATAAATCACACAGCATAACAATTATTGTCATCTATGCCTTTTTAAGCTCAAATCTCTCATTTGACATAAAACTATTATTGACAAATTTGATTCGATATAAAGTGGCATATACTCTACCATTTTTTAACACTTACTCAATTCGCACAACGCCAAACAAATAGAAGTGTTCTAATTTTCCCCACTCGTAGTCCAAAAGTGAGATAGTCCTATTGTAGTTTTCTATACCAGTTATCAGGTTGTAGTTGCAGGCATCTAAATCTACAAATATGTTGAAAGTCCTGTCTATGAGTCGAACATCAATACAACAGTCAATGGCAGTGCAGTGATCTGGCACACGACAGGAAACAGGAACAGTGATTGAAGGTAAGGACAAAGAATGATTGCAATCTGGAATGAAAATACAAGAAATGGTTCATGCACAATTTAGTGTTTTCTATAAAGCTATGCAAATCCATCTCAAAAATAAACTTGGAAGTACATATGTTTTCAAGGAACATGTATACCCCCAATGTATGAAAACTGACCTGAAACACAAACTTATTGAAGGTATCACAGACATATACATAGATATCAATGGTAACACAATATGTACCCTACCACAGTCATGGTGTGGCTTAAAAACTTTGACATTCAAGCCAAATTGAAGTCACAATACAATTCTACTCGGGTAGAAATCATACAGCTTGTTCATTTTTTCAAAAACGTTTGACACATCAACGATATTTAATTTCAACAAATTATATCCTTATGTTATGATGGATCATGTTTTGAGCCTGGATTCAGTATCTTTGATATATACTGTAAGAGTTATGAGATGAATGGCCTGTTGAACTTGACAACAAAGCTTTGCAAGAAAGGTTAAGTTCCAAGCCATACATTTTCCTAATAATTTTCAAAGCATATAGAAGTGTGTTTATAAACACACATGCCCCATCAAAATTATCTGAAAATGCCCTAGATATATTTTAAAGTTTATGAATGAACAGAGGGAATATATGGGACATTCAAAATATTCTAAAATGAAGGAAATTTCCTCTAACTTCAAAAGTGATAAAATAATGGAACACAGAAGCTCCATCTGTACGAGAGAATACTTCATTGTAATAAATAGCTGGTTATTACCTCATATCACTTAGTTTAGCTCCATCTGTACGAGATAATACTTCATTGTAATAAAAAGCTGGTTATTAACTCATATCATTTAATTTAGCTCCATCTGTATGAGATAATACTTCATTGTAATAAATAGCTGGTCATTAACTCATATCACTTAGTTTAGCTCCATCTGTATGAGAGAATACTTCATTGTAATAAATAGCTGGTTATTAACTCATATCACTTAGTTTAGCTCCATCTGTATGAGATAATACTTCATTGTAATAAATAGCTGGTCATTAACTCATATCACTTAGTTTAGCTCCATCTGTATGAGAGAATACTTCATTGTAATAAATAGCTGGTTATTAACTTATATCACTTAGTTTAGCAAGGATTTACTATACTGAATAAGAAAACAAACCAGATTTCCAGCCATTATGATTTGGAAAGTAAAAGTTGGATGTTCGTGTGCATGGTTTGGTTCTCAAGTACTTTGCAATACCAAGTTCTTCAAGTAAATGATTCACAGCCAATCCAACTACAGCTCCAGCTGGGTCTAATTTATTTTGTTCCATCCACCTTGTCAGTGAGAAATCTAAATTTAAAATAAAGATATTTTAGGTTACTGCATTTTCATGGGAAATTGTGAATGAGTTTCTCAAAGTAATACTGCATGGGAGTGCTTTGTTTGTTTGTTTGTTTGTTTGATTAGGATTTTTAACGTAGCTTTAACAATTTTTCAGTCATATCGCTACGATGTCTGCTGTAAGGCAGTTTATAGTGATGTCTGGCACTGAGGCATCATGCCGAAGACATGTAGCATGATGTCCCACCCAGTCACATTATCCTGACACCAGGCCGACCAGTCCTAACACTAACCTCTTAATGCTAAGCGTCAAGCGAGGCAGCTGTTAGTACCATTTTTGTAAGTCTTTGGTATGACTCGGCCGGGGATCGAACCCGCGACCTCCCACTTCCGAGGCGAACGCTCTAACCACTAGGCCACCGGAGTGGTCATGGGTGTGCAGTATTAGCCTGAAGAAAGCAATGAGTACATATTTTCCCATACAAATGCAGTAACCTTTTAATAGTTTTTTTCCACTGAAGCTTAATAATACAAAAATAGTCTACAAGAAACAAAGTAATTACATTTATCCTTTATTCCAAAATAAATACACAACCATAGAGTCATCAAAATGCAGTAACAATATTTGTGTACAAATAGCACCTGAAAGTGACCTTTGAACTTTGTTGCATGCTCAACATTAGTTTCAAAACATTTGTTTTGTACTACTGAAACTTTAAATTAAGGTCACATTTTGAATGAATCACCATTGAAACTACTTTTCTAGTAGATCTGGAATAGGCGAATTTTGTTTTTCTATTGATGCTACTCAATTTTGCTCTTCTGCTTTTGACAGGCTGCATTTATTAACAGAGTCAATTCCGTATGATGCATACATGGTTTAAATTATGTGGTGACCTTTGAGCAACTTTTATGGACAGGTCAAACTAAATAGTGGAATCAAAATTCTCCAACATTTTCCTGACTTTTCTAGACCAACACCATATTATTTCTGGGCATACCTCTCTTTCCAGGCAGAAACACATCCACACACACAAACACATACATACACACATGCCATTGCTATATAAAGAAAACATGGAAACTGACTGCCATTAAAATTAGCATACACTTCTCATACTGACAAGCCCAATATAACTATAATTTAACCTTTCAATCTGAAAAATGCTGTGTATGAAGGAAACACTATATAAAACAGTCTATAGCTAAATGTTAATATAAAACAAGCACATGTATATTTATAAAATTATAATGCTAATAAACTTCTAAGCCCAAGCCACAGGATGGTAAATATTAAAATTTCCTTGATTGAGGAGACAAAACACCCTGACCTTTGACCAGAATTTACATCTCTGGTTTATAAAATTCAGCAACTTTTCCATAACCTTCCTGAAATTTGTACATTCTCAGGCATTTGTGACCTGAGGTAACCAAGAACAGCAAAGATTTCTTCCTGATATATAATATTCTTTACAAATGACATCTAAAAAGTACACATTTAGTTAAGTCATCAATGTCCTAGAATACATTACAGTATATGGTCAGTGTAACGAGTAAGAAAACTAAAGCGCTGTATAGACTATTTTTAATAAGAATGTTTTTCAATCAATAATTTATGATGCTGTAGTAAAATATTGGAAATGAAGTGTTGGATAAAATGAGGGACAAACAATACTAGACTGTATCTATTACATAATAAGGAAATAATTTTCCTGATACAAAAACATGTTGATAGTGCCAGTATACCTGAATCCTGAAATCCCAGATTCCAGTCACATTGTATCTTTCTTATTTTGGTGTGCTGGAAAACCGGAACTCTGATAAGGCATTCACTTTGTTCCATACACACACTGATATTGAGATTAACCAGGTACATATCCAATGCCTTCAGGTCAAACACATTCAACCTGTAAAACAAAAATACATGTTACACAGTTTTTCATAATCACTATCAGTATGTCAAGTAGTCTGGTTCCCTGCTTAGTATGCTCCCATGCGTTGCACTCCGCTATATAGCAGAGTGCAATGCATGGGAGCATACTAAGCAGGGAACCAGACTATATGTCAAATTGTTAAATTTAAGGCTATATATTAGTTCCTTACTATAGCATCCAATGTCTATATTAATTGAATTGTTGCAATATACTGTCGATTGTAGCCTGGCCAACAACCATTAATTAAACTCATGGCAGAAATAAGTTAACCATTTAATATTATATTAGCAGGAGATATTTCTTTCTATGCTCATGTTTACCTTGTAAGTTTCAACTCAATTGCTGTAAAATATTAATCATTAATTTTCCCCCATACTTGCAAAGCCTGTGGCAAATATTCATCATTTGACAACTTAAGAAGTTGGTAAGTTTCAAATCATTCCATCTGTGGGACAAATTGATGTATGTGCTATGTTATGGTTGACATGGACTCTGATAGCCAGGCAAAACAGGTACAGTCATACATTCAAAATATTAAAAACTTCAGTTTGCATATAATAGCTGAAATCAATTGGTGTAGCAATAATGCCATCATAGGTACAATATTATCTTTCATTCTGGTCTATAATCTTTGCAACCAAGTGTATTTGCTGTATATATTAGCACCCAATGAAATTAGTATTTAGTGATACCCACTAACTCAATTTGTAATCATACACATGAATAATTTAACATGAATAATTTAAGACTTCATACTGGACTAACATTTACTTACTCAATGACAAAAACGCCTCTCACAGATATCCTTTGTGTTTCACCTACAATATTGAAAAACAGAACCATCCTTTAGCGTACTAAAATGAAACATGTTATTATATATGCAAATAAAATGTCAAAATGTAAACAGAAATGAATTGGAGATATAATAAAAAGTCCAAATTTAAACAGAACTGAAGTGGAGACATTATAAAATGTCCCTAAATCTAACAATTGCTTAGTTGAAAAAATAAGATAATCTTATCTTGATCACAATTCGAAACAATGTTATTGTCATGCCTTGTTATAATGTAGACAATGCATATACTCTGGTTTGTATATATAAATACTTTTATATTGTAGGTAAGTTGCAGTTGAGTTCATTATTGTTTATATCGCCTAGTAAAGAGAATAATGGAGTTTGTAAATAAAGGTTTTCCTGACAAAAAATTATATATTTTTACCCCATTGAAACTTGTCGAAGCTTATGATGTAGTTTAGTCGTTCAAGTCCAACCCTGATTTCATAGTTACATGTGTCAATGTGAACATAGGCTTTCAAGGAACGACGAATGAAATCAACATGTACACAGCAATCAATCCCTGTGCAAAACTTAGGAACATGACAGGTTACCTCCCTTGGTAAGGATGGTAGGTGAAGATCAGAATCACACCCTATTATTGGAAATAAAATGTAATGATAAATTAGAGTTGATTAATATTATTTTTTAAAGAAAACCAATAGCAACACTCACATGTTAATGCAAGAAACTATTTTATACATTATCACACGTGATGAACATAAAATAAGAACAGTTACAATACAATTTTTATACAATAGCATTTGAAGATCTAGGGGATTATAAATATCCTACATTGTTCTGAAACTTAAAAAGTGATTAATACAGACTAATGTGTCTGCTTAGTCACAAAGTATATATAAATAATGCAAGCTGGCAATGGTCTACTCTAACCAAATTGAACACAAAAAAATACATAAAGCATGACAAGTATTCTAATAATGTGGATACTATAATATTAACCATCAGTAAAAGTAAAAACTTTATAATTTTGTGAAATGATATTTAAATAGTTAGCCTTCATGATGGACAAAATTAAATGTTGCCACTTATTTCAAGTATATAAGGTTCTCAGGAAATTCAGTCTCATATGAAAACCAAACTATTTGGGTCTGTATCCCTTTAATGTTCTTGCAATGAAATTCTGCAAACTTTAGTTATTATTAAAAAATCATGATTACACCACCTATATTCCATCCATCTGAAGAAGGGAAAAATGGAGAAGACATTCTGTCACATTCAGATGGCAAAAGAAAGTCTTGAAATCCAAGATCATCCAGAAGCCGATTTAGCATTGCTGTTGATAAACTCTTTCCAAGTACAAGTCCAGCAGACTTCGTCCAACTTTGCAAAGAAAAACCTTAAAAAGAAAATATAAATTGCATCTTGTAAAGACATGTTCATCAAGACTTATGCAATGTAATTTCAAAACAAACATTTTCAGGAACACTTAACACAATAACACCTGGAGTTTATGCTGTTTTGGCATGAAATGTGAGTAGGAAACACATTTTGGGGACTATTTCTGAATACATCCTAATACATCAACTTCCAAGCAATATTGCATTAGACCAAGGGGTTAACATGTTATGGCATATGTACATTAAAAATGACTTGGAAATCATTGTTTTAATATTTGGGCTTTTTAATTATGCCAACTTCTTTATATAAAAAACAAGCATTGCTTCAGAATCACATTGTTCAATGAAATGTGTGAAGTCATAGAGATATAACAAGCAAATCACCTCTTCAAATGAAACAGGCTGATTCCAAAAATAAAATTATGTATTCTTTTGTTTGATTTGTAGACAAGATGAATAATTATGTTTACCATTTATCTTAAAATTCATATCCTTGCTACAGAGTGGTTGTGGAAGTAATACTTTCTCAAGCAGCGGTAGTGTAACCTTGCATGATTCACCATTTTCTGGACATACACTGAAGTTTGCTTCTACAAGGAATTTCTTTTGACCCTCCAACAGAGCAATCTTGTAGCTATAATAATACATAATAATACACATAACACAAGAATCCGTCAAAGAACAGACAATAATTAAGATCAAATTATTTATATAATAATAACTAAAATAATGATGCTACATATAATAGTTATTCATGTAGCTGAATTATTAGACAAGACTTTCATATAATCTGTATGGCTACCTTTATGCATTAAGCAGGTGACACAGCATCTCTTGTGTATCAGGTGATATACTATAGGCATATATAAATATAACTTGAAAGCTTTCAGTGAATACAATCATTCATGTAGAACATAAGTGAAAATCTAATAGTATTCCAAAGCTTCAGTTGAACACACCAAAAGGTGTATTAAATATATACACATCTCAACACTGGCAACATTAACACCATTTTGATGGGTCATTCTCAATAATTCTGTCATTTACTACAAATTCATTCACAAGCAAATTAATAAGAATAAATTTGATGTTACAAATGCTTCTTAAAACAATTTCTAGTAACCAAATTATATTTTATGTTGAGAAACTGAAAGCTAGCATTGCAATATTTGATATTGGCAGGTTGTATTTTAATAGCACTTTGATTATGTTTTAATTATGCCAAGGAAATGGCAGCTAAGTCCATTTTCAAGGGGTCACTGAAGCAGTTACCGGTACACAAGCTGACCAGGTGAGGCAGAAAACCTGTGACCGTTCAATTAGAAGTCCAAGTCTCCAGCAACTGTACTACTATGGACAGAAGAGAATGTACACTTCTGTTTCAATTATACAATAGCAGTAATTTTTCCAGTACTTTACAGAAATATATCTATTATTTTCACCATAAAAGACATTAATTTTTCTAATTTATATTTCAACATGGATGTTTGACAAATATATTGCTTATCTTTTTAAACTTTTAAAACCATCCATACTCACTTTATCTGAAGGATGGTGAGGTCAAATTTGTCTTCAGAACCTGTAACAAATGTTGACATTAATTACTAAACAACTATGTATACAGTTTAATTATTGGCTAGTACTGTGTGATATATTTGTTTAGCTTAAAAATATTTTTTTAAAAACAATTTCTCCTTGAATTCATTCCTCTGTGCAATTTAATTATAGCAAGAAAACTGTATTGTGAAACATATTTCTTTAGGTTACAAACATGGTGACTCGCAATTATTGTGCTAATTAAATTAGTGGCATATCTGATTATTATATCTTGGATTGAAATATATTTTTCTTAATGCTCCTGAAAGAAAACAAAATGTAAACAACAAATGTCCAGAACAATATATGCTAACCTGAAGTGGGGCATTAATGAATTTTATTTAAATTTAAAAAACTTAAGCTTGACAACACAAATACTGTGAAAACATCAACGACACCCCAACAACCATGGGAAATGTTATATCACCAACTGCATCAGATGAAAACTATAATGAGGCCCAAACAGGAGAAATGATATCAACATCTGCACAAGATAAAAATTATAATTAGGATCAAACTTAATGTTATCTTATTCTGCTGCAGAATTCTAAAGATTTTTAAATAAATTCATTAACAACAATTCATCCCACTACGACTTGTATTAAAACTCTTGTCAGAGATAAATAAACCTACTTTTAGAGTATCATATCTACATATATACATTAACCTACTTTCAGAGTTAAACTCATCATATCTACATATATACATTAACCTACTTTCAGAGTTAAACTCATCATATCTACATATATACATTAACCTACTTTCAGAGTTAAACTCATCATATCTACATATATACATTAACCTACTTTCAGAGTTAAACTCATCATATCTACATATATACATTAATCCTCTTTCTCACCCCATTTATAATCCAGCAATATTTTCCTGAATTTGACATTTTCAATCTGTCCAGTAATCTCAAAGTTGCATGCATCTATGCTAAATGCCAAATAAACATTCCTGTTTAACCAAGACACATCAAGGCAACATTGGACTCCAGTGCAGGCTGTATCTATGTTGCATTTAACAGCTTCTGGAAGTGCTGGCAATTCCAAACTGTGTGGGCATTCTGAAAATAAAAGAGACAACTAGGTAACTAAAGAAAATCAGCATGACCCTGTGCTAAATCTCAGTTATTCATTACCCACACATGTACTCCGTAATCTGCACATCTGTCCAATCTCAATGCCTAACAAAACACTAATACACGAAAAGAGTATAGAAAAAATGGTTGATTATAATAAAATTAAATACTAAATCAAAGAGATTCTCCAGGACTGCTAAATCTAATGAGGGATAATAGGCTTAGAATATGCAGATTATTGATAAAATATACAATTCCTGTTGTCAAATACCATACTTCACTTGTTACAACACATTGAAATTTGAAATATAACTAGCAATCAAGTTTTTTACAAATTAAAACACAGCTGACTGCAGACAAAGAAATGTAGTTCTAATAAAACCACATACCATTCTTCCAATTATCTTTTGCAGGGAAATACAGGCTGCTGCTTCGATTACACTGTGGAGTTTTGAAATACTTGTCCAATCCTATCTGCTCTGCCAACAAACTAATTACAGATATCCACAGTGAATTGACACCTTCTGTTACATGGCCTATGCCATGATCGGAAATCCACTGCTTGAAGGAGAAGTCTGAAAACGAAAAAAATGAAAAAAGGCATGTTATCATGCATAAAGTATTACCATGAATATCACAAAAAACCTCATATTTCCATCTCACATACCATATTGCAAATTGATACACTCAACAAAGACATATTCAACTGTCAGTGGATACTATCTTTGTATGAACTATGGTGAAGTTTATATATCTTTCATGAGGGATGAATTTTCTATCCTATCTGCTAGTAACATAATGACCTCTAATCTTTGATTTCTTCCATATAATGGATGTCTCTCTGAAATAACATGCTCGTGATCCTCAAAACTTCTTTTTGGAGTTTTCATTCTATATTTTGGCCACATACACCTCTCCCTTGATAACTCATGCAAAACAGGATCCAAAAACATAGTCCGCACTATAAGTGAGGGTGCACGTTACCAAGGAACCTATATAAAATTAGAAGTGATGACATCCCCCCCTAGAGATTGAGAAAACCACAGGGGAGGGAGACTTGCAAACTGGCTTGTTTAAAGACTGAATCCTCAGTTTATAATCATATCAATAATAATTGTCAACAAAAAGCTTTTTCTAATGAAGCTGTTGGTTATTTTGTATAAATTAAACTTTTTTTCACAATGTCTGATATCAGAAACTTTTTTAACATTATTCTAACTGGTTTAAAAAATAAATAAATGAAAACATTTGTGTATGTCACATATTTTTGTTGTTGATGATTAGTCTGGTTAGACAAGTGGTATGCTAAGTGGAGTGCAAAGCAAAAGTCTATGAAGCAGGGAACCAAATTAACTGTTGATACACGACCAAACAAGAATCCTGTTTATAAAAACCATGATATTTATTTTGTGAGACAATAATCTACATCAGAACCCAATTTTTGTATTATTCAATTAGTAAACTATTTATGCCATGATTTCATTGCAAATATTAGTGAAATGTTTTATCATCCTTGAGGATATCTCTGAGATACAATTCAGGAATTCTTGCAAACTCGTTTCACAACAATGGTACATATCTATAAAATACAACTCCTTTTTTAAGTAAGTACTACTTTCACTTAGTTGCCTTGCCATCTTTTATTACAGTTATGATTGAGAAGACTAACTTAATACAGATTAATTATATTATGTACACAATAAAAATTTTAACAGCGTTCAATCAATCAAGTGAAATGAGCTCACCCGACACATGACCAGGGCCACTAAATCTTAAGGGATGTATGATTTGCATGCCTTTTAACTTTTTTTCTATTCCACCTCCTTATTTTGATACAAAATATGCAGTTAACATGATAAAACAATGGAAGTCAGCTTTTATTTATGTCCAAAGATACAACAAATATCAGATATCAAAACACAGTCAGTACTTAATTAGGTATGGTAGACTGACACATTAGGTTTGAATACGAAAGAACACGCATTACAATTATGATGACTACACTTAAAGCAACTAAAGTCTAAACGAAAGAACTATTAGTTCTCCTGGCCCAATCTATTACAATAATTCATCTGCATATTACCTACCAAGGTTTTTTTTAGTTTATTCATGACACTTACTTCCAGCTTGGATGGTTGCAGATATATCACATACAGGCTGGGGGATTTCAGTGCCTGTCATTATTGGAACCTTCAATAAACAATTTCCATTTTTTTCAAAGCAGGCTGCAACCTCTAGGTCAACAATTAATTTCTTTTCATCAGGTGGTCTCTTTATGGAAAAACTGAAAACAGTGGAAAAATCATTAATATATTTTGTTGTTGTTGGGTTGTGATATATTTCTTTTGTTACAGACACTTTTAATTGTACAAGACCCTCAACAGTTTAAAAAAATATAAAACAACAAGGTTACAACTATTCATTTGTAAACAAACCGACATGAAGATCTTGCCGTTTTAAGGAAAACTTACCCTTACCTGAATCTGTAAATATGAAATATATTCCTTTAATTTAAACCATAATTACAAGATTTGCACTAAAATATTAAATATAATTTAGCATAAAAAAAATCCAGACATGGTACTTAACTGAAAAAAATATCAAAGAATGGTCATAATTGACATAAAAGAATATCATTAATTACAAGAATATTGTGAAATGAATAAATTAAATCCATACTGATGAAGATTCACAGAAAAATGCATAAAACAAATGGTACATGTCAGTTATAACTCTAACCTCTTAATGCTGAGCGCCAAGCGAGGCAGATGTTAGTACCATTTCTGTAAGTCTTTGGTATGATTCGACCAGGGATCAAACCCATGAACTCCTGCATCGAGGTGGATGTTCTAACCACTAGGCTACCAGAGTGGTCAACACTAATTCTGTTTATTTTCTTATAATGTTCCAGTGGGTAGGGTAACCAAATTTATTAAGTGAAACCAAATGCAAATAATGTGTGACAATTAAACAGCACTGAATTCATTAAGTGAAATGATGCACATGATGTGTGGTAATTAAACAGCACTGAATTCATTAAGTGAAATGATGCACATGATGTGTGGTAATTAACAGCACTGAATTCATTAAGTGAAACCATGCGCATGATGTGTGACAATTAAATAGCAATGAATTTATTAAGTGAAATCATGCAAATGATGTGTGGTAATTAAACAGCACTGAATTCATTAATTGAAACCATGTGCTTGATGTGTGGCTTTGCACCACAACACTGATGGATTATGTAAATTAAGGGTTTTCATAGCTGTTCATATGTATGGATTATGTAAATTAAAGGTTTTCATAGCTGTTCATATGTATGGATTATGTAAATTAAAGGTTTTCATAGCTGTTCATATGTATGGATTATGTAAATTAAAGGTTTTCATAGCTGTTCATATGTATGGATTATGTAAATTAAAGGTTTTCATAGCTGTTCATATGTATGGATTATGTAAATTAAAGGTTTAAATAGCTGTTCATATGTATGGATTATGTAAATTAAAGGTTTTCATAGCTGTTCATATGTATGGATTATGTAAATTAAAGGTTTTCATAGCTGTTCATATGTATGGATTATGTAAAGTAAGGGTTTTCATAGCTGTTCATATGTATGGATTATGTAAATTAAAGGTTTTCATAGCTGTTCATATGTATGGATTATGTAAATTAAAGGTTTTCATAGGTGTTCATATGTATGGATTATGTAAAATAAAGGTTTTCATAGCTGTTCATATGTATGGATTATGTAAATTAAAGGTTTAAATAGCTGTTCATATGTATGGATTATGTAAATTAAAGGTTTTCATAGCTGTTCATATGTATGGATTATGTAAATTAAAGGTTTTCATAGCTGTTCATATGCATGGATTATGTAAATTAAAGGTTTTCATAGCTGTTAATATGCATGGATTATGTAAATTAAACGTTTTCATAGCTGTTCATATGTATGGATTATGTAAATTAAAGTTTTCATAGCTGTTCATATGTATGGATTATGTAAAATAAAGGTTTTCATAGCTGTTCATATGTATTATAACCAATATGTTAAATACTTGATAAATAATGTCTGACTGTCAAATAGATAAGTTACCATTAGTAGAAGAAAGTAATACTTTACTTAAAATAAGAGTTACTTGACCATGTATATGTATCATTATTTATTCAAAGAACCACCAAAAAATAAGCTCTAGCATGAGTATGTGTGTGTGTGTGTGTGTGTGTGTGTGTGTGTGTGATATTTGGAGAGTAATGTCATGTTTCATAACATTTTAAGCTGAGAGGATAAAAAGTCAGGTTTTAAATATGCAGAATGCATCACTTACTCCAGTCTCAGAATGCTGAGAATTGTTACACTTTCCTTTTTTCCTGTAATCATAAGAGTTAAAATATGAAATCAGAATCAGTTGAGAAAAATTTATTAGACAAAAAGAATGCAATATATGGAATTCCAGATGAAAGCTGAAAGCTGATTAAAATTAATCACCTGTATTATTAAAAAAACAAGTCTTTATAACTCAATAATTGTCTGCTAACGTAAAGTGGACAGACCACTAATTAAATTAAAGGCTGTTTCATTAAAACATACATGGGACCCAGGGAAGATACATTTAAAGGGACTACCCATAATGCAATTTTAGAATTGTCTAATCATTTTTAATATGAACTCTATCTATGAAATCAAAGTGCCCTGGCATACATTTCTTAAAATCAACCTTCCCTGGGTACCATGTATGTTTAATTGGAACAGCCCTAACATATACAACACTATACATAATCACTGAGTGTACGTAATTGGCACTGACCTATATAATATGATAGATGTGGCTGCAATAAATATATTAGTCTGAGAAACATAATAATTTTATGAAAGATTGTATTGCCAAGAATATATGTGACATAATTTATCAGAGTACATGGAAAATCACCAAGTTAGATTAATGTCTTTGTTTCAAATCAGACAGATAATCTCAAAGAAAAATATTTCTAACTAAATCTGTTTTCTAAATAGATCTGTTTTCATCCCCACATGAGCAAAACCTTTTGTTAGAAGGATGAAAACTGGAAAACAGAACCACTTTTGCCACTTTTTTCCCCCAAATAAAAACAAAACATAATGCAAACAAATTATTTCTCAAAGCAAGCAAAATAAAGTCGTACTGAATAACTAAGCTAAGTCTTCACAAGTTGCCATTTATACCAAGTGCCACACTAAATTTACTCATTCTCAATTCCTAGGTATATATTTATTAGTGATAGGAAAATAATTTTGATATATCTTTTATCAATGCTACTTATAGAAATACAGCACAGAGTCAAAACATGTGTATACATCAAGAAGCAACTGGTGCATGCAGCAGCAAGTACAATTTCTCTATCTGCTGCCAATTAGCAAGTTATTTAAACTTGCTACATGTGAATAATTAAATTCCATGGCTATGCAATATACGTACACATTATCCAGCAATAATTAGTAAGATTTCTGCTTTTCCTGCTCATTTATTCGATCACATATATCAAATACACACAAAATTTAAATCAATTTTAATATAAGGACTGAAGTCATCCTGAACTATAAGATTTAGTGAGTAAAATAGTGTGAGGAAACTATGATAATCACTTCAAGCAATCAAAAGTAAACATAGTTCAAGTGACTAGACAAATGAAAAATGAGAACTCACCCCATTCATAGTCAATGAGAGAAATGTTGATATTTAATTTCTCCACTCCACCAGTAACTCTGTACTTGCAAGTGTCAACGTCTAGGTATACTCTGAACGCCAGTCCAATTGTATCCACATCCACACAACAATCTATACCAGTACAGTGTTCAGGAATGTGGCAAACCAATGAATCTGGTAGAGTGGGCAGGTTCACAAAGCTCAGTGGACATACTTAATAGAAAAATGGATTTTAATTTCCCACAAAATCTAAAATCGTTAATGTCCTAACATTTACAACTGTACAACATAATGTCAGTATATTCATAACACATTTTTGTTACCATCAATTTTTGTGATTTATGAATTTCAGTATGAACATTTGTAGTTTATATAAATTGTCTTTCTCAATTTGCATAAACAATACACTTGTGAAAATCACCACAGTCATCTGACATTGCTAGAAACAAATTATAACTGACTCCCTGTTGAGGAGTTGAAAGATTCTGAGTTTGATTCATAATCTAAGGATACAAACCCAGACCAGACCAGTCAGCTGTATAATTTGTCCCTGAGAAAAACACTTCCCATTTCTACGGCATGGTACAGCCAATACCCAGACCAGACTAGACCAATCGGCTGTTTAATTTGTCCCTGAGAAAGACACTTACCTCCCATTTCCATGGCATGACGCAGCCAATACCCAGACCAGAAAAGACCAGTTGGCTGTTTAATTTGTCCCTGAGAAAGACACTTACTTCCCATTTCCATGGCATGACGCAGCCAATACCCAGACAAAACCAGTCAGCTGTGTAATTTGTTCCTGAGAAAGACACTTACCTCCAATTTCTATGGCATAATACAGCCAGTGTGCTGAAAGTGCCAGTTAAAACAAAAGAAACCCATTCATTCTGGAACAAGTATTTCATAAAATTTCAAATGCAAAAAAATGTCCAAAACAGTTACTCATGAAATCATAAGATGAGTTTCAAACAGTTGTTTAAGCTTTGCAGTGGAACACATCTAAACTGTTATGTTTAATAGCAAGGAACTTTGTCTTGTGGCATTATTGCTTTGAACAGCTTACCAGAAGATCTGACTGCCTGAATGAATATTCACTGCAGATATAACATCCAAAGGGTTGTTTTTTTTTTACAAATACAGTATGAAATTAAGTTGTACATGACCCATAAATACATAAGATTAAGTATGGGTACACTGATGCATATCACTGCCTATGTTTTCAGCAAAAAGAATGGTGGCACACATCATGGATTTATTTTTTATATTTAGATATTTACAGTTATTCCATCCACCAACTGATGGACTGTATGGCTTCCTCTTTCTATCACATGAAGGTTCTGACAGATATTGCTTAATGCCAAGTGTTTTCAGAAGGAGTTCCCTTCCAGCTCCAGCAAGTTGTTCTTCAGAATTGTTTGTTCTCTCCGCTATCCAAGTACTTAGAGAAAAGTCTACAATAGGGAAAGAAGTAACAAAATGAAACTCTATTTAATTCTACTAAAATTCACATTATATATATATATATATATATATATATATATATATATATATATATATAAATCAAGGTAATTTTACATATGCAATAAAGATGTCAGTTATTATGTCTGTTTTTCATACATTAGAAAAATATATACGCAGGATATGTTACATTTTCGTACATCAAAAATATATTCTTGGAATTTAATAGGATATTAAGCAATCAATGTAATCGACACATCAAACACTCTTTTCTTGACTAAAGCTGAACTATGATCAGTAAAGAAAAATATTTTTAAAAGCTAGTGTTTTTAGTTAGCACAGGTGTAAGACATAAAAGTTGGTCACAGCATCAGATGTTTATGTGACAGATTTCAATCAACAAATGCAAATACAATACAAGCTTAGGGGCAATAGCTAAACACATTTTAATATCATCTTAATGTTCAAAATCAGTGGAAAGTGGTAACAGTGACCTACTTTCTATGTGTAAAATGCTTCATTCTAACATGTACTTTAAAAATGCTTTTCTGGTAGCAATATTTAAACAAAATTAAAACCAAAAATTAATCAACCAATTTTGACTAGTAGGTAAGACTCAAGTTTTGATGTGTGATGCATGTTCGTCCCACAAAAAAATGTAAGTTTAATGTCAACAGTAAAGTATTAAATGCTGCAGGCCAGATAGGGAGGACTGCCACACCAGATAGGGAGGACTGCCACAGCCTTTAAATACTTTTAAAATGAATCCTAAAAAGAAAGATTAAAGCAAACACTTTGTGTTTGACATGATTCATCATAAAATACATTTACATTAAACACCTGAGAGCAACAGATAAAACAGTTTTATAATTAGAACACTGACAAGATATTTAATCCACTTTTATTCTGAACTACATATCAGGTCTGAATTTAATGTTAATATCTACAATAATGAAGGAGTTACAAAGCCAAGCTAGAAAGGAGGGACGACATATCAAAACATTTTTATTCGCTCTTGAAAATAAAATAACTGTGACCCTGCTTATATACCGAAGATATGTCAAAGCTACTCTATGTTATCATTTATAAGTCTTGTCAAATTGCAAATAACAAAGATCGAAATCTGCTGTAGCTAATGCCTAGCAGATCAGGGTCTATGTTGTTTGTTCTACTGATCACTCTTAACAAACTGAAAAAATCATAATTTCTAAGTACAAAAACTTACTTGAAAGTTGAACTATTTGATGTAAATTGCAGAGTGGGATTTTCTCATGATCAAGAATATGTAATCCATCTGGTGGTATGCACATGTCCTTCCCATCCATGGGAATGCAAATAACAAAATTGACATCCACAATAAGTCCGTCTTCATATTTGTCAATAAAGTATCTAAAAGAGAATGAAAAAGCCAATGCTTCACTACCAGTTTTTCTAAACTATACTATAGTCAATGTGCATGAGAAATCAATCCAAACACACAACCCAAATGGAATTTGGGAAGTGTACAATATAGGTCACATTTACCTAATTTTGGTAGGGTGGCAGTGATCACAACATGATCTGTGAAATTATGAATTTGTATGTCGTAGTTTTACCAATGCACATACATATACAACATTGAATCTCCAGCTGTTAACGAAACTAACAATAAAAAATAAAATTCTGAGAATGGAAGGCAATACACTCAACAAGAATATGTTCTACTGTCAGTGGACACTGGCAAGATATACACTCTGGTCAAGATATGCTCTGGTCAAGGCATACACTCTGGTTAAGGTATACACTATATATGGTCAAGGTTAACAAACCCTGGTCAGATGTGTCTATATGCAACTGGCACAATACCAAATCATCTCTCCAGTTTGTTCTATATCAGGGATGACACTGTCCAATGATGCTCAGAAGGTTGTGCACAGAGTTTCATATACACATAGTTTACCAAATATACCATTTACATATACAAAGTCATTATATCGAATCTTCCATCTGGAAACAGATGATTATAGGGCAGCATTCTTTAGTTGTCTGATGCTAATAAAAACTAATCAGTGGTCTGAGCATGTCTGTGATCTCAGTATTCAAAGTGGAGACTTCATCTGGGAACCAGCTCAAGATGATGCTGTGGAGTACTGTAGTCGCAACAGGTATCCATCTTTCAAGCTATCTAAATAAAAGAGGACATTGGTGGTCTAAAGCATTTGCCTTTACCAACTCACTTCTGTCTACTTTGATTTGAGTCTTGGGGTTCAGCCAAGGTGGGCATGGGAAAACATTTCTGGATTCTTACTACACCAGTTATACTGGCCACCATGTACAGCATACCATTTACTTAGAAATGGCATGAAATGCAACATAACAACAACAACCACAATCTGTATATAAGAATTTAAGGCATTTAAAGAAAACTCAAATTTCATTGAATTAACTCTCATAAAGGAGGACTGTTTGAAGACTTTCAAATTAAGAAGGATCCAATATTAGATTGGGTGTTTCAATAACCATGGTGGTGATTTGGAAACAGACTCAAACTTTAAGACTTATTTCGCAGCACTTTTGCAACACTAGTTTAGGACAAATTCACATGATAAACTGTCTAATAAAATTCGGTTATCAGGCATACTAGATTTGGGCCTCAAACTTACATCATATAACGTATAAACAAATACATTTCTTGATGTCAAAAACACAAAATGAGGGACTTAAAAAGTATTAATGTTTTGCCTCCAGTTCATATAAACATTACTGGAGATATCTTAAGTTAGTTAATTGTCATCTACCACCTAAAACAAAATACCTTATTTTTGCTGGTGGATTGTCTGTTTTTCCAAATGGAATTATTGCTGACTTTCCTGAAAAATGATAAGTTTACACTTTTAATAGTTGTAACATTTATGAACAATATATTTTCATAAAAAAAAAATTAAATTCCTTTTCATCATAAATGTAAGATTTAATTAAAAGAGTCATTTAAATACATTTTCAATATGGAAAATTCAAAGTATTTAACGACAGCTCTGTGCAACTTGCATGGCATAAATGATGTATATATAACAAGGTAAATTAGTAAGTTATTCTTGAAGAAACAGAATTTACTAGACAAATTTACTCTCTCTGTTGAATACATTCTCTGACCAAATTAACATTAGGATGATACGTTGAAGGAGGAAAAGATGAGCTGTGATACTAATACATATTAAAATTCCCAGCTATACACAAAATTCACGAGTACTTTAATACCATTATTAATTGAAACAAGAAAATGGAAATAAAAAAATTGAGAATCATTATACTTTAAAGTGGGTCATCACTAATTATTTTCATCAGCAACCAAATTAATATTTTCTTCAGCCCATAAGTTCATGTTGACTTCTTCTATTATTTTAGCTAACTGATCTATGATGTTAAAATGAGGACATACAAAAAAGTTTCACATGATCTATGTTCTTCAAAATTTAACCATATCTCATTGAATAAACTGGTCCTAATTTCTTCAAAGCTCAATAAAATAAGAAAATTTATAAAACAGAATATAAATAACTAAATATACCCCAGTCATAAGTAAGGAGTTGTTCACTGTAAATGTAGGTTCCCAAGACAATTTTGAGAGAAAACTGACATGGGTCAAGGTCAAAGGCCAGAGGTATGGTAATGTTCACTCGTTCCAATGACAGTGGAATCTGGAATGAAAACTCAGCACAGCAGTGAAGACCAAAGCAATTATCTGTCAAAGAACAGCGAAGAATATGCCTCAATGGCCTGGGGATTACACTGGAAATATTCAATCCATAGGGACAAACTGAAAAAGAGCAAAATTTAAACTCTCAATTACAATACAAGACCAGTCGCTAAGCACAGAAAGTTGGATTTTTAACACAAATCTACATTTATTTTTCAGTTATTTGTATTCTCAGTTAAACAACAATCGGTTGCATGTTGATTTAGTTAAATTTAACATTTATTTTCAAGTTCAAGGTATTCTCATTTAAACAACAACGGGTTGTGTGTGTGCTACAAATTGCATTTGACCTCACCTGAACCCATTACTTGTACATTACATTTAAGCATTACCACGCTCCACACTGTATATTACATCTAAGCATTACCACACTCCACACTGTATATTACATCTAAGCATTACCACACTCCACACTGTATGTTACATCTAAGCATCACCACACTCCACACTGTATGTTACATCTAAGCATCACCACACTCCACACTGTATGTTACATCTAAGCATTACCACACTCCACACTGTATATTACATCTAAGCATTATCACACTCAACACTGTATGTTACATCTAAGCATTACCACACTCCACACTGTATGTTACATCTAAGCATTACCACACTCCACACTGTATGTTACATCTAAGCATTACCACACTCCACACTGTTACATCTAAGCATTACCACACTCCACACTGTATATTACATCTAAGCATTACCACACTCCACACTGTATGTTACATCTAAGCATTACCACACTCCACACTATATCTAAGCATTACAACACTCCACACTGTACATTACATCTAAGCATTACCACACTCCACACTGTATATTAATCTAAGCATTACCACTCCATACTGTATGTTACATCTAAGCATTACCACACTCCACACTGTATGTTACATCTAAGCATTACCACACTCCACACTGTATGTTACATATAAGCATTACTACACTCCACACTGTATATTACATCTAAGTATTACCACACTCCACACTGTATGTTACATCTAAGCATTACTACACTCCACACTGTATATTACCTCTAAGCATTACCACACTCCACACTGTATGTTACATCTAAGCATTACCACACTCCACACTGTATGTTACATCTAAGCATTACCACACTCCACACTGTATGTTATATCTAAGCATTACCACACTCCACACTGTATGTTACATATAAGCATTACCACACTCCACACTGTATGTTACATCTAAGCATTACTACACTCCACAATGTATATTACATTTAAGCATTACCACACTCCACACTGTATGTTACATCTAAGCATTACTACACTCTTTACATCAAAGCATTACCACACTCCACACTGTATGTTACATCTAAGCATTACTACACTCCACACTGTATGTTACATCAAAGCATTACCACACTCCACACTGTATGTTACATCTAAGCATTACTACACTCCACACTCTATGTTACATCTAAGCATTACCACACTCCACACTGTATGTTACATCTAAGCATTACTACACTCCACACTGTATATTACATCTAAGCATTACTACACTCCACACTGTATATTACATCTAAGCATTACTACACTCCACACTGTATGTTACATCTAAGCATTACCACACTCCACACTGTATGTTACATCTAAGCATTACCACACTCCACACTGTATATTAATCTAAGCATTACCACTCCATACTGTATGTTACATCTAAGCATTACCACACTCCACACTGTATGTTACATCTAAGCATTACCACACTCCACACTGTATGTTACATATAAGCATCACTACACTCCACACTGTATATTACATCTAAGTATTACCACACTCCACACTGTATGTTACATCTAAGCATTACTACACTCCACACTGTATATTACATCTAAGCATTACCACACTCCACACTGTATGTTACATCTAAGCATTACCACACTCCACACTGCATGTTACATCTAAGCATTACTACCACACTCCACACTGTATGTTACATCTAAGCATTACTACACTCCACAATGTATATTACATTTAAGCATTACCACACTCCACACTGTATGTTACATCTAAGCATTACTACACTCCACACTGTATATTACATCAAAGCATTACCACACTCCACACTGTATGTTACATCTAAGCATTACCACACTCCACACTGTATGTTACATCTAAGCATTACCACACTCCACACTGTATGTTACATCTAAGCATTACTACACTCCACACTTTTATATTACATCTAAGCATTACTACACTCCACACTGTATATTACATCTAAGCATTACTACACTCCACACTGTATGTTACATCTAAGCATTACCACACTCCACACTGTATGTTACATCTAAGCATTACTACACTCCATGCTGTATATTACATCTAAGCATTACCACGCTCCACATTGCATATAACCCACACAATTTCTTTCCAAAGAATGTATGCATCTGCTTTGAATTCACTGTTTTGCATGTGCTTTCGATGCAAAACAAAAGACAACTTTAAATGTAATAGAACTAGGGCTTCTTTGTCAATTCTGCATGACAAACACTGCTGTGAACCCTGTGCCTCAACCAAAATCTTGAAAGAGGAAAGTAAGCATGATAACAAGCATCTCTATAATTATTGACCAAAGGACTAAAAAAGTCTGTCAAAGGTTAAGGAATCAAAATGAAAAGCTTTAACTTAAACCTTGACAATACTGCCACAACTGCCGAAAATGAGACAGATATATCCTGCTTTTCCACTAATGTAGATTCATACCAAAACGGACATTTGAAGAACAAGAATCATTTTAAATGCATATACATTAGTCTTTTTAAAAAACTAATGAAGTAATTACCCATAATGAAACACAGTAACATGATCTCATATCAGTCCTGCTTGTAATCTATCCTTCAAAAAGGTTTACTTTATACTATATTTAGTGGGGCCCCAAGTGGCTGAGTGGTCTAAAAAGCTTTCTGTTATGGATCACTGCCATCTCACCTCTGTCTGCGTGGTTTCGAGTCTAAGATGCTGCTAATGTAGTTATGTGAGAAAGCTTGCCAGTAGCTTCTCAAGGGGCAGTGGTTCTTTCCCTGGGGTTTTCCCAGGTTGTTCCTCCACCAATAATACTGGCCGCCATGTATAGTCTATCATGTGCTGAAAAATGGCGTTAAACCCTACAACAACTATGATATATTTAGTGAAAAATTAATTTTGAATAATTCATATCCTTGCTTATCCTTTAAAAAATGTGCTTCATTTGTATGCCAGAAGACAATTTGAAATATTATGCTTACCACAACTTAGTCTAATATTATCATGAAAAACATTTTACCTGGGGGTTTTGGTGGTAAATCACACTTTATTGTTTGTAAAATGGTCTGCAATTAAAAGAACAAAGTAAAAAATGTTTAGTTCATCTGCAACTTTTCATTTATGATTAATTAAGCAAATTAATAACAAGTAATGTAAGCTCTATGGATGTAAACACTTCTGTGAAAAATACATATAATGTAAACACTACTATGAAAAATATGCATAACTAAATTTTTTGTTCCTGCTTTATATAAAACACGGGATGTTTGGTCTGGTGGCAGGCACCATGATCTCATGAGCAGAAAGCCACATGTGAAAGTTCTACCCTTATGTATGTTTCTTCAGATGCCTGTATTTCCATAGTTAGGCCTATTTTAGTTCTTCTTCTTTTTTTCCTTATCTTTCTCTCTCATCCATTCTCTCTCTCCCCCCTAAGGCTGTAACATTTACCAAACTTTGTGAATATGTACAGTATTAATAACAAGCAAAACAATGTCACTGAAATGATTACCAACAATACAACACCCCACCCCACCCCCATCTACTAGTGAATCTTAAAGCTCAGCTGACTTGTATGTTACACATTTACAATGTGCATGCCATACCTTACACAATTTGAGACTGTTTTATTTACATCTTTTCTCTCTTAACATGGCTGATGAGCACTGTATGACATGTCTTTAGTGACATCCTTAACATCATTGTGATAATAATCCCAATGTTACAAAAATACTGTCCATATGTAAATGTAGCAGCCTTCACCATTCCCCTATGAATGAATAGATTGCAATATATGTCAAGACCATTGACCCTCTAATTCACATTGATGTAATAAAAAGACACAATGAAGAATACAAATAAATGAACCTCAAACAATAAAAATGGCATCGAGTATTAATTCTGTCAATATTAAATTTTCACTTGAATCATGCAATTGTCAGTGACTGTATTTACAAGACCTATCATTATTCAATATTCAATGTCAACCATATTGTATTGTTTACCTGTTACACTCAACAACAAATGGTACACATGTTAAAGAAATACTGTCAATTAAATATATTTACAAAATTTCTTAAGTGATTTTAACTGTTATTACTATCATAATCATGTCAGAAAACAATAACAAAATCAAGAGTTGATTGCAAATGGAAATTAAGAAAACATCAACATTAGGTAACAGTCAAAATTAGGTAACAGTCAACATTAGGGTGCAGCAACACTTATCAAGAAAGGCAACATTTGTTTTAATACAGAAATTAACAAAAGCAGTAGAATAAACAAAATACTTAAAACAAACTCACTATATATATATATATATATATATATATATATATATATATATATATATATATATATATATAGTGAGTTTACTTATAAGTATTTTGTTTATTCTACTGCTTTTGGTATCTAATGATTAAAAGTCTTACCATAAAGAATTTACAGCTTTGATTCTCCAAAAAGTACTTCCTTATAACAAACACATGTGTACAAGAATTACTTACATATTAGAATCAAAGATGATGGGGCATTTTGGTATAATTAAATTGCATCTACAAATATAGAATTTTACCACACTTACATCAAGTCCTAACTGCTTTAGGATCAAGTTAAAAGCCTCCTTGTTCAGCTGTCCACCCAAAGCTTTAGCTAATGCCTTGATATCTCCAGCACCTGAAATATATTTTACTTGTTTTGAGAAATAAATTTACACTGTGCAAGTATGACAGTACATGCATTAAGTCTCAATATTCCAGAATTCCTATGGGCTTTCTATCAAGATTTACTGTCCATCTTGGAATGATGTGACCTAACACCTGATTTTTATACAATGGTAAACTGCTCAGAAAAAGAAACACCTTTATGCAATGTGTGCACAATTCTTAAATAAAAACAAATTATATCTCATTACAAGTGAAATTTCATTCTTTCTTTTTTGACATGTGCTTTTGTGATAGGCATTAAAATCAAACACAAGAAAATTCAAAGATTGCTTGAGAACATGGTCTTTTGTATTTAAATATGCCTTCTTGTAGGAATTTAGTTCTCAATTTAAGTAGCATTAGATTATGCAAGAAAGAAGAAATGATGTTCATGATGAGACAATGTAAACTCAATGAATTTGCAACCACAAAGGTTTCTGAATCCAACCCAGATCCAAAAGGGTCAGCTATCAGCATGTAATCCTCAACAATGAACCTTCCTCCAATGCCTATATGAGCTTATATGACACACTAAATCAACAACAAAAATCTTTCTTTGTTCACAAGCACATTGTGTAACGTTACTCAACTTTTTTATTTTTGTGGGTAGCATAAAAAGCAGACCTCCCCCCTCAGTTATTTTCACAACAAAAGGCACTGAGGTTAAAAGAGGCAAACTGTGATTCATCTTTCTCAACTATGACCTTAGTCATTGTCAATGCTATGATGCTCTAGAAAGACATTAAACTTGGCTTTGTGGAAACTGAGCAAGTTGTAGAAATAAGGTACAAGCATATTTGGGAAGGTTACGCTGTAAACATTGGTATCCCATGTATGTTGACATCTACATACCACTTGCTTTGAACATGACCTGACACATAAAATAAGTTCTAGCCTTACAAGCCAATGTTGGTCAACCACTGAATTATGGAGACTTCATTTACAAATTATAAAAAATATAATGACAATAGCATTACATGTACTATGGAAGTTATTATGACTTAACTGGATCATAACTGTTGTCAAATTCTGTCAATCACAGCTTTAGATTCATGTGGTATTGATAATCTATAATCTAAACAAATATATACTAATTACTAAGGATACCATGAATGATATTTATCTCATGCAATATATGAAAATCAATGTAGACAATATTAAGTATTTTCAAAAATGCACAATTTCATTTTATATCATTTTTCAAGTTATCATTGGGCTTTGTAATATATAAAATATAAGCAGACCAAATAATTAAGATTATGAGCAAAATAAAGAAGAAGAAAAAAGCCATTAAAACAAAGAATATTTTTCAGCAAAAATATAAAATACTGAAAACAAATATACAAAATTCAACTGACACGGTGACCATAAAAAAGTTCTTTTAACAATTTATACTTACCAGGAAGTGAGAAATTTTCATTACATATTGGTATTGGTATTTCTTGATTTGTTAAGACGTTAAATGCTGGTATATTTGGAATCTTGACTCCAAAGTCAATACGAAACACCTTCTTTTGGTCATCCTTGTCAATTTTAAAACTGGAAATAGTAACATAGTATTTACGTATTACAACAATAATCCAATAATCACTATTTACATTTGTATTCTGAAAGTATCTCTCTCACTCACAACAACTCATAAGACGTCATCCACAATCTATCTATCTATCTATCTATCTATCTATCTATCTGTCTGTCTGTCTGTCTGTCTGTCTGTCTCTCTCTCTCTCCTGTATAAAATGACGTTTATATAAACCATTTAATGAAGTTTCACAAACTAGTTGAAGTCAGTTAATTGATCTATTTACTCCTCTCATCCCCTACAACATTATTTCCCTCTGAATTATTCATTTTCCTCACAATTTCATATCACAAAACCGACCTCCTGTAAAGTTTATGTTAATTTTCATAATTATTTAAAGTATAATTGTTTGATTCATCAGCACATGAACAAAGGCCAGAAGTAAAATGAGAATTCCAATCTTCTCTTTTCATGATTGACATATTTCACAGCAATTATGCCTCATATTTCTGTTCATTTCACCAATCAACCCTATACCACCCACTCTAATCCCTATTACCCAACCTCAAACAAAAGATGGAAGCCATATCAAATATTCTGCATATCTTTACAATATTTCAAAACGTCAAATCTAAGTATCTGTCTAATGCTGTGGTAGATGAATGGCATGACAAAGTTACAATAACATGATAAGAAGTTTTCAGTTATATAGAGATGACAAGTTTCTGAAGAAATTAGTTACTGTCTTGTTAGTTTTACATGCATTAAAACAAATAATATTGAGGCTGACTATAAGAACTTAAAACATACCTTAGTGATATTTGATCACTGATATGAAGTGTTTCTTCTTGACCTGTAAAAATAATGCAACAAAGTCTAATTGCTATCACTTTTTTAATAGAAAATTCTTATATATATATATAACATTGATTTAACTCAACGCATGTATCATTTATCAGTCATTATGTAAAGTACCTAAATTAGACTTGTTCCGTCTATAAATCTTTTATAAGAATGTACTCTGAATATTCCTCCATCTCTACATTTCTATATTTTTCAATGCATACATAGGTGAGAAACAAAGAGTGAGTAGGAGACATACATAGATATATGATCTAATCTTGGACAACTACTGACATGATATGCATACAATACATACCCCAATTGTAACCTATCAAGATGAATTTCCTCTGCCACCTCTCAAAAGCAGCTGTCAGAATAAAGTTACAAGGGTCCATGTCGACATAGGCCAAAAATGACTTAGTGATTTTGACAACTGGAATTGTTATATCCAGACAAGCATCAAACCGCATACAGTTATGAGCAATACTGAAGTACACAAGTTTGCGTAGTGACGGGTTCGTGATTTCTGGCAAGGTTATATTCTTTCCAAGTATGGAACACTCTGAAGAAGAAAAAATATATTCAATTCAATCACTCACAAAGTAACTTTGAAAAACCTAACAAGTTTAAAGCAAAGTATATAACAAATTCTAGGAATTGATATCCTTTTCATTTTGTCATCTTTGTAAATCTGAATTATTGAATACAACTCCAATAATAATAATATGAAGCAGAAACAAAACAATTTGATTCCAACAATCAATAATCGTAACTCTGTATGGAGAATGCTAACAGCATGGTCAAAATCTCAAGCAACAAACCAAATTTGGGTGAAATCTAAAAATAGTTAAGGAGTCTGAGGTCAAAATGAAAGTCAATGGACATCTGTAACTTTGCTAAGAATGATACAGAAGGCTATGAATAAACTCAGAATGGTTGTTATCAGTATCAAGCTCTGACCCAAATTTGTATTAATCAGAAACAAAAATTGAGTTACTGCATGGAACATGTTGTTTAGTTTAGTTCAACACCATTTTTCAATACTTGATAGCTAAACATGGCAGCCAATATAACTGGCAGAAGAACCCAGGAAACCTCCTATATGAACCACCAACCAACAGGAAGCTACTGGTAAGCTTTCTAACATACTCACATTGGGTAAGACCAAGACAAAACCCTACTCAGACAGAGGTGAAATAGCAGTAATTAGCTTCCAGGTAGGATAAGACATATTCTATCAGAAAGGCACTCAAAACTCATAACTGTTACATACAACCCTATCTAGATTTAGTACAGTATAGGGTAATTCAAAAAATAAAAGCTTAGCAAAGTTAACACATCCTGAAAAATGAGCATTTGGGCTCTTAAAAATTCAAACAGAAAGCAAGGTAAATTGAGCTGTTAAGTTAAAATTATTACCAAATTCAGTTGAAAAGAGCCTAATTAATATACCGGTACAGGCTATCCATTAATAGTGCTCCTGAACATTTACAATCACTATTCTAGTATAGGCTACCTGGTAATTGTCCCCACCTGTGATCTATGTCTATCAAACAGTATAGAATTCCCTAACCAAATAAGAAATTATTCCAAAACATACTCTGGAACGTTTCTCTGGTATAGTATTCCAGTTGAGATTAGAAATGAGAAATGCCCACTCTATTTCCTTCTTCCAAACCCAATTCATTTAGTGGCTTCAGAGATGTAGTTAAAACAATAATGAGCTCAACTGTATTTGTTTTCATAAATGCCTCTGGGGCTAGACAATGACATAGACTGTTGACAACCAAAGTCACCAATATCTAGTAGCTCACCAACTTTGCTTGAAATCAAATAATAATTACAAGTCATTGTACATACACGGCTGTGGCGGCCATGTTGTATGTCAGAAAACAAGTCTGACAAACACCATTTTCATTTAAACCAGACAGTAAAGATGGACGCCATCATAGAAACTGAATGTCATAAGAAGTCTTTTTGTGAAAACTCTTGATATGGCCATCAATTCAGAAAAAAGGAAAATAACATTTTCAAGATGGCTAACTTGAAGATGGCTATATGGTATGTCTGAAGAGTATGATACAGCTAGAAACAACAAGATTTTAACGATGGATGTCAATGTGGAAGTCAGCTGAACACTTTATAGTTGGGACAAACTAGTCATTATAAAAAAAAAGTCTTTTAGTGAAAACTCAAGTCAACATGACCACCTGTTTAGGGTAAGTAGAAATAACAATATTTTCAAGATGGCTGCCCTGAGAGCTGTATTGGATGCAAAATGGGCACTAGAAATCATAGGAATTCTTTTCAACATCCATATCACCATCCGTTCAGGACTGGTAAATGTGTTTTTTAAAGATCACTGCCATGGTAGACCTGCCTACCCTGACGAGTTTGCCTCAGTAAGGCAGAGATTGTTTTCCATTCATTTGATGATTTTTTAGTAAGGTGAAACAAAATATCATACACTGCTGCTGTAAAGCTGTAAAACATAATTAAGTTTGGTATTCTAAACATGCAGAGATAATAAACATTAAGTTCAACTGAAAAGTTGGTAAAATATGCATAGACTTTATTTACCATCCGTACAGTTGCACAAACTCTTCCAAACCTTATGCAGCTTAATGACTTTTTGCTATCTCTCAACTTGACCTAATTCTGGGAAATTCTTTTTCCATTTCACATTATGATGGCAATCATATCTCCTGCCACAAGACATACTCAAATTGGCATGTGCTGTCCAATAAACGTAACTGTGGTCTTTCCAGCTTTTATTCACAAGAATCTGAATTTATTGTATTCTTCTATGTTGATTATTAACATTTTTAAGAAGTTTATTTTCCATTTTGTTTAAAACATGCATCGCTTGCTGGACACCATTGTTTAAAAAATGTAATCAACAGTTTGATCATGCAGATGCTTTGCATGAACAAATAGGTAAAGTTTAAAGTATATGAGGATCTGCTGTAAAATAAGTTGGTTCCCTGAAAAATCTCACTACTACCAATATGAAACATGGATCCAAATCAAACACCTCATAGTTGAGGAAAAGGAATGATAACAAAGTTGTGCTAAAAGGTTCCAAATACCAGATGACAGCCAAAATACACTGGACAAAAGGCTATTGGATAAACTCGAAAATATACTACTTTCTCACTGGACAGGTAAAACTGTCTGAAATTATATGCCATATTTACACTTATATATACTTTTTAATATGAAAAGTAAAGTGTAGCTAGCATCACTTATAATTTATGCAACTATAGTTAAAACAAAGAAGCTGCTGCTTTTCAGCCTCTGGTTTCAATTAACTTCAGAGCGAAACAGCCAAATGAAAAATCGTGTCTCCTTAGAAACCAGTCATACTAATATTTGCTTGAATTATTTACTATCAAAAATTGTTTCAAATTTTCAAAATGTTGAGAAAAAAGATAAAATTCATACTTCTATCATCTTCCCGATATCTGTCATTTAAATCTTGACGAGATCCAACTGTTGACAGTCCCCGCTCATGCAGTTTTTTCTCCAATTGTTGTGCTGTCATATTCTCTGGTCTTGGACATGGAGGTGTGTTTGCTAACATGTCCTTTGGTAAAGAATTGCAATGAAATACAAGTTGATTTAAATATATGCAGAAAGCAACAGACAGATTTCTAATCAGAAACAGGCAATACAAATAAAGCTCATCAATCAATTTAAAACACTCTACTGCAAAATATTTACATATTTTATTGCATTTCCTAATGCATCCAAGACAAAAATTACTGCAGTGTTTTTATCTTTATTTTGCAAATATTAATCTAGTTTTAATTAATGTTACATAAATACAAAATAAATTGCTGATATCACCAAACATACAACTTGAACAGACTCAGATCTGCCAAAAGATCTGGATTAATGCAGTTTGTTTGGATTTTTCAGTAGACTGAAATCAAAGAGCCAATTTACACACAAGCAATTGTGGTAAATGCTTAAAAAAAAAACTTGATTGACGAGACAAAAATTCTAATTTGGTAAAGAACAAAGGAATGAAAACTAAACAGTGTGACTCCTTTAAAATTTGTATAAATTTTAACGAAATTATCAACATGCACAATAATTCTAACAGCATTATAAATGTACTGAATGGATGCTTTGCAAAAAATTAATTAAATTTCTTTTGATGTATCAAAATAAGTGCAGCATTTTCACCAAATTTTGGAATGTTTGGCATTTAATAAAAAATATCCTTATTATTTTTCAGTATATAAAACATTTTACAATCTTATACAATGTATTAAACTCTAAGCTACAAGAAGATATTGAATTAAACAATATACTGTCCATTCTCTTTCATAATATTTCTATGTACTGATAATTGTCTGAAGACAATGTCATACACCATCTCCATTCAAATCAGATTTATCTTACACTGTAATGTGAAAGAGTTTGAGTAAATAAAGTATGGACAATCCTTACCCCCAAAAATGTTTAGCTAGACATAATCTATATCTGGTAAGATTAAGACTCCATGCATGACTCACATTAGTTTTTTTGTAGGAAACATTCAAAACGTGTACTTGAATCAACTTTCAAAAGTATTAATCTGAAGCAAAAGTATGTGAAACATTACCTCTGGTAATCCAAGTGCTTTCAGGGCTTCAGAAATAGCAATCTCTGCACCTGCTTGTACCACCTGTCGACCAGTGTCTTTCAGTTGTTTCTTTAATTTCTCAAGACTGAGGAAATCACTCCAGTTTACTGTATAACATATTTATTTCAAACAGCTTTTTTATCTATATATCTAATAGATTTCCTTTTGAGGACCTGTATTATAATTTGGCTTTAAAACAGCAATAAGAATCATTCCATAGTAGCTCAGAAGTATACCTTAAGAGCCTTGGTTGCAACAAATACAACAGGTAAACAAGTTCATTTAGTTAAAAGCATACAATTTCTTTTTTAACTTAAAAGTCAATTACTATTGTGAGTTACTGCAGCAAAATTCAGTAATAACGAGTATCCCTTAAAATAACTGATCCAATTAAACAAAATTGTCTTCAATTTAAGGTGCTTCTGTATAAAATAATCCAATTATGTGGATATGAATGGTATTAAAATTTGTAATTATATACAATGTAGCCACCACAAACTCCTTAACATGGGATAGAATATTAATATCATGTTTCAAAAAGCTGGTTATAAAAAGAAAATGAAAGCTGACCAAGCAAGAGAATGCTTTCAAAATGCCAGTCACACTGAACATCCGATAATCAAACATTTTAAATGCTAAGATGTAAGATTATCATTTGATATTGATGGCAAGTAGGAGAGAACCATATGTACATAAACAATGCATATATTCCTTTACTCTGGAGCTGTTTCAGTAAAAGATATCTGGGATCCAGGGAAAGTATTTTTAATATGGGGTTCTCATTTATGCAATATAGAATTATATTATCATTTAAATATGAACTCTTTGAAAGCAAAGAAGCTTGGCATATAGTTTTTAAAACGTGCCTTGCCTGAAACAAGACTGCCGAGAATTGATTCAAATGACTAGATATTATTCTATAAATCTGCAGGGATATATTCCAAAATGATTTGAATGCATTTTCGTCTGTTCTAAATCCATGCACATTATTCCAGAACACTGTGACTATTGCAAGTCAATTATGCTAAGCCTTATTAGTACATATAGGCTATAGAGTTGTACTCGGTTACTGCCCATAGCTCTCTGCAAAAATGTGCATACTAAATACAATATTTATCTTGAGGAATTAATATTTGCAAATGTATTGATGATATCTGATTAGTGTGTATTTGTAGCTATGAAGCTTAACATTATCTTTCTTACCACAGATATACAAGTGAAGCAATTCAAACTTAAACACAAATTTGGGAGTATTTAGTGAGTAATACATTTCATCCTGATGTATATCAAAAGTCTGTAGTCAATTAATTGACTTCATCAGATCTAATATCAACATGAATCTGTGATGGTCAATGTAAATCATACTATTGTGTAACTACAACAGCTGAGAGCACACCTTCCTTTTTTCAAATGTTTACAATTGTTTGCATCTCTGATGCTATCTTCCAACTGTGTCTATTCTGCATCTGATGTTTATACACTATGTCTTTCATGAATTATCAAAGGAGATGTGTATAAGGCAACTTGATCTATAACACAAAATACCCTTGTGGCTCCCTTTTGAAGTGTTATAGAACATTAATAATATCTGAACTGATTATTTTTGTTTCTTCAGCTAGAGAGACTTTCAACATGTAAATTAACCCCTCATCCAAGTATTTGTGAAGGATTAGGAGCATTACTGGTGTAAAGCCAGAGGCTGAGCATGTATACACAGCAAGTTACCCGTCATAGGTAACTCCAGTAAGTGTTCACCAGAAAAGGCATCAATTTTATTGTCATCTGCCATAACAGGCTGCATTTCATTTAGATGCATTGTTTTCTTTAATAGCTCAATATTTGTTTCTGACAGGTTATTTATGTCTATGAGACTGGACATCTTTGACTGTCCGACATTTGTTACTTGTTTTGACGCCATAACATGATTGTGTTTTGGCATTTTCTGAACTTCAGTCAAAACAGATTTAATTTGTTCTCTTTTGTTTTTGTGGCTTTATAACTCCTCTCTCTTTTGAGGAACTTGGCTGAGAGCTTCGCAAAAGGTTGCAATACCCTCAGGCCTTAATCCTGAAAATCCTGAGTCTGCTTTGAAGTCAGTAATTGAGAGGACTTCATCCTCTTCAGTAGCCATTATAAATAAACAAAAAGAAACTATGTCCTAAGATGGCTACAAAACCACCTAAATACGTGCCTATTATTGCACTTACCAGGTGCTTACCATTCTGCTACAATTACAGAATAATGACTATGAGATACTTTGTGCAGGTGGCTCGTTTATATTAGATACCTTAAATGACACACCATGTGACTGATAAAAAGGTTTACTTTTCTTTGAAGAGTGATTGTTTCCACCAATGACTGAGTAACATGTGTATACATGTGAGACTGAAGGCTTTATGAGGAATATTTGCCATTTAATGTAGTAGCAATCTTAGACTGTTCCTGGTAAAGTATGGCAAATATTTGTAAATTAAAAAGTTCTAATCTCATTTTCTCACTGATGCATTTGCACTTTAATTGATCCTTGAAAATGCCAATTTCTCACAACCATTTTATGCACAACAGGGCACTTGGTACACACACAACATAGTTTCTTGTTAGAATAAAATTTTTATGTGAGATGACACATTTTACTTTTGTTTGGCTTGTCATGTAAAGTCAAAGTAACTGTGACTAATACTGACAAAATATACTTATCTTTCCTGTTATTTTTTAAAAGGACACAGTAAAATCCTCTAAACATCACTGTATTGTATACTTTTCTTTTCTTTAAATTTTTTAAAATTCTTCAAAAATTAATATTGATATATACAAATATTTTAACTCTTAGCCTCAAATGGATGCATTTTTTCTGTTTGAAATAAAAGGTTGTACCTTTGGGCCAAACAATGGTTCCATCTGGCAGACAACCTGGAATTGGTAGAACAGCATCTTCTAATAGGTTGAAAAATACTGGACACTGACTGTGATCATTGGCCATACATATTCCCGCCCCAAATGTAGCAAGCATCTGAAAATCTTTCTTCACTATTTGACACCTTTGAAAAAACACAGAAAAACTGATCATCATTACAATCAGCACCTATGGAAAATAGCAAAAATTAAAAAAGCATAGTTCTTAATTAACTGTAATGAAACTGTCACTTTTTCCTCAAACATTCAAGCTAGTTATGTTAAAAATCTGCAATTTGATTAGTGATCAGTGTTCAAAAAAAACAATAGGAAAAATAATTATGCATGAAAAAATTGGTCAATAATTTGTGCTACACATCATTTTTTTTTTAAAAACACTCCCAATGAAATATATGTTTTAATTTGATACATAAAAGCCTTTCAAACACCTTGCTTCTAAGGCAAATAGAAATCAAAATTGCAAACTTCTACATTCCCAAACAATTTGGTCAATATTTTCAATACATTCATTAAAGTTTCTAGCAAGCACCTTCACAATCAGAATAAAAACAGAATTTTGCTCCTATCAAATAGCAGCACAGTTGGAAAAAACTATCATTCTTTACATTTCAATGGCTGCACTAACACTGATTGAATGTATAAGATACAGAAGCAATGTCCCCAATATCCATTATTTTGGTTAATTAATTTTCTATATTCAATTAATACATAGCATTTATATCAGACCATAGGTCATTATTATCTCCAGTAATTTCAGTATTCTGCATTTAGTCCATTGTTTTTTCATTCCCCCAATGATTCCTTTCCCCAGAAGTATGTCAAAACGTGATGTAATATTGAACATTAAGAAACCAACCACATGGTCTAATTGTTACAATCATGCCTCCTGATGAATTGGAGGACTTCCTAATAGTTAAAACATAGAGCAAAAGCTTGCAAATAAGCTTATAAAATTTTCACCATCATGTATCTCGCAGAATTTTACTGTGCTAAAAGCACAGCCTGGAGAAAACTGTAGATTAAAACTATTTGACACTTTGTACACTATTTTGCTATCTGTACTACCTACTTCTTCACACATAATTCTAACAATTAGTTATGCTCTGATCAATACCTGTCTTTAAAACTTATACAATTTATTACTCATTAACCCCTGGCACTGTGTTCATATGACAGGAGGTAGTAGCCTACTGCCGAGATCTGTAGTGTCAAGGTTAAGTATGTATGATAACTAAAGTGGTATAATATAGCGGTAGACAGATGTAGTTCTACAATGATGCCAATAAATCTGGACATTTTAGTTGCACTACAAAATACTGAGAGAAAACCTCATTTTTTGGACCTGTTTTTTTCCTCCCAAAATCCGCCTATGGTCAAAATCTGATTTTGTGTCTGGATTATAGACTATTTGGCCTCAGATCTAAGGCAGTCTGGTCTGAACCGCACCCAAACAGGTGAATCTGTGCAAAAGTTAGGATAAGGTGCACATTCAGACTAAAGGGTGATCTCATTACAAAAATGACAGGTCTTTTAAGCAGAAAAAAGGAAAATCTTGAACTTTTCCTCTTCTGCTCATGCGTGAGCAAAATTACCAATGGAAAATGATGCTTCTAACACACCTAGGCATTGGGCTAATGGAAAATCACTTGGAAGTTGATGTATTAGGATGTGATAGGAAATAGCTCCCCCCCCATGTGTTTCCTGCTCACATTTCATGCGAAAACGACAAAAACCTCCATAGGTCATAGAGTTAAGCTACCAAGGAGGAATGTTAAGTTAAAGATGTTCAAGATTCATTAATAATAATATCCATAGTGTAATTTATAATGTTAAACAAGAAATGTTTTAAGAAAACAGACAACAGAGACATGCGGCTGATTATCAAAGGACATATTTCCATGAATTGATAACCCCAAACCAAGGGTATGATCAAACAAATAAGTATGTGCTACCATTATACATTACCAATAGTAAATAAAATGAATGTAAAATTAACTGTAATAGGGACATGTATTAAAATTCTTGACTCAGTTGCTCCAATCAAATAAATATTGCAAAAGTGGGAGTGGTACAAAGTGATACATAAAGAACTCAATGATGTTATATTCAAAGTATGTAGTACACTCAACTGGATAAGAATTTAATAAAATAACTAAAAATAAAATCAAAAACAATGAAATTGTTCAAAAATGTGTCCTTCTTCTTCAATATATAACTCTATAAAAAAAACTGGAACAACAATGGTATAGGGAGAAACGAGTGTTTGGCATCATATATTATTATCCCAAAAAGTAACTGGTCATAATATTATGGAATTACATCTGATGAACAAGAAATGTGTCTATACACAACCACCAATGCACCCATATATTGCAATTAAAGAGCAAAGTTACAAACTTACAATCAACCATTACATTTGTACCTCTCTGGACAATACAACAATTACCTTACAATAAGCTCCTGTTTTCCAACAAGATCGAATGTTACACCAGTTTGCCATTCCATGTCCAGCCCTAAAAAAAAGCAATTAAAGTGAAAGATTTTTTATTCATTACAACACTTTATGACATCTTTTGTTTTTTAAATGTTGCTTTACTAGAAAACTTTGGCATAAATTAATATCATACAATTAAATACTATAATAAAAAAGTCCCACTATATTTATGGAGCATAACCATGCTTTATTATTTCTCCCACATACAAATGTCATATAATAATAATTTCAAAAAGAAAGCACTGACAATAAAATTACATGCAAGAATAATCCAAGATCATTCTTGTTTCGAAATGCTAATGAAAACATTATTAACAGCTTTACCAAAGTAATGAATTCTATAAATGTTAGCTTCCTGTCAATTTTATTTAAAGACATTTCTTTAAGTGGATAAGAAGCACTAAATACATGACATAACTTTTAAAAATGTCAACATATTAAAAAGCTACAACTAAAAATATCAGTGAAGGTCTGGAACTGCATGTTATGCAAATAACTTCCTCAAATTAGAAACTTTACCCAGGAGAAACATTACCTATTTTCTCACTTCCAACAAAGCTTGGCTCAACCAAGTTTAGAAGAAAAAAATTTCCCAATGATTTTACTCAATAAAAAGACCATACTTGTAAACACTTATCAGTTAATTTTCATCATTTCTATTAGAAACAGTTTCTCAAACAATACAAGTAAGATAATGTAAAACCTTTATCTGAGGAGAAACTTCACAAAACTAAGCAAAATGGCTTCTGCTGATTCTTAGGGCAATTTTTAGAAGTAGAACATTAGGAAGATATTGGGTACTCACCATTGTCGAGTGCTTTCAGGTCAATTGGATGTTTCCAGTCCTCGAAGCCTATGTTGAGAGTCTGCTGACATGGATCAAATCGTATGTATCCCCGAAATGTATGAGCAAATATCTCAAACAGTTCAACTGTAACACAGCATTGGACACCAAGACAAAGGTCATCAAACGAGCAATACACAAGTCCTGTGTTAGGCATAGTTAAGGACAGCTGGGGACAACCTAAAACAGATGTGAAAATAATTAAAACAAACAAAAATCATCAGTATCAAAGATAAAAGAAAATGACATTACAAGTTTAATCCATTTCATTCAAAGAGACGGTAGCAGCTGATTCTATTGATGTGGAGTTTAGTGTTTCAGTAATTATGACATCTTTTCAGAAACCATGGTTTAAACAAAACTAGAAATAATGGTGCAGACATGGCATTGGGATCTTGGTTTTTAAATTGCTCAGGGAAACTAGACAACACATCATCAAAGTTAACTGAGCTCATGTAAAGATGAATCTTTACACCTAAATAAACTGAAATCATATGAGAAGTTAATGCCAGAGTGTTTTCAAAATCTAAGCTTAGACTTGTGTAGAGGTGGAGAGACAGATGGACTGATGGACCCTATTTCTTTGTTTTTTCAGCTACGTTGTAGAGGCCAAAAGCTGCTGCATTCATAAAACAAGGTTGTTGAACTTACTACCATCTTTATCGAGAAGCATTTCTATTTGTTCTTCCCTGGTGCCCTCTGTGCTCAAACCACGGTTTGATAATTCATTGCTCAACTGGTCATCTGTCATGTGACGAGGATTTTCACATGGCTTGTTATCCAGAACATCCTGCAAATGTAATATAAAACAATTATCACCATATTTATACACAATCATAGACAGAAAATAAATCACATGTAATGTATCTAAACATTTGTTATTATCACATCAATGTTTAGATGATATAAGGTTCATGACCTTTATTATAATCTAACAAACCATGCAATGTTCAAGGTAATTCTTTGATATGGAAGAGAACAAACAAGATGTGGAAGTGAGAAGGAAATTCATGTAATGATAAGGAGACCATGAACCTAAATTCATATTTTAAAACCATATTCAAACTATTAGGAATAAGACAGGTATCTGAACCTCATTTTAACAAGGATAAAGTATGCAGTATTGATGGAACTTATAAGAGTACAATTACATGATAAACATGTTATTAAAGTCATAGGTACAGTTACATGATAAATGTGCTTTTAAAGTCATTTACAGTTACATGATAATGCTTCAAAGTCACAGGTACAGCTACATACATTATAGGTAAAATTGCTTAAAACATGCTTTTAAAGTCATTGGTACAGTTACATGATAAACATGCTTCTAAAGTCATAGGTATCAAATATCATACCAACTTACCTAAAAACAATATGAGGGTTGCACAAAGAATTAAAATGGGTCAGATGACATACCTTTATCGTCTTGATAACCTCTGCCATTGCAACTTTACTTTTGTCCATATGAAGTAAATCAAGAAATTCAATAATGGAACCCAATTTTAATTTCCGGAGTGAGAATTTTTTCAAGAATGCTGCTGTTTGATTGATTAAATTCTTGATCCCTCCAAGAATTTGATCTGCAAAAAAAATCTTGCTATTATACATGATTTTATTATGGCCTTTAATTCTTACCTGCATCAAAGTCTTTATAAAAAAAAAATAATTTCCTTGTTAAAGTGAATCTTTCCCCTTTCTCCTTCATGAAAATAATTAAAGTTGTCAATATGAAATGTTACAGCTAAATATGGTTTCAACTTAGAGGCTGTATAAAACAAATTTAATAATAAAACAAAATCAAACAAAACGGTGTAACCCTAATATAAATTAAGTATCATACAACAAATCATTAAATAATAGCCATTTATTTATAACAGATACAATCCTGTTAAAAACCACACAAATTATGGACTAAAATAACATAATTTTCCTGTCCAAAAATGTTCTGTAAAAATTTTGAAATATTTTATGATTTGTTAAAGTTGACCTGTTAATTAAAAACTATACAACTCTTGCTACATTAAAATGGCAGCCATGGAGAGAAGAGTTGTACCCAACAGTACAGCCCAAAGGTTCAAAGCCTTTCCTGAAAGTTTTGGCAATCATTTGCCCACAGCAATGAATGGTCACTCTTACATGATCAATAGTCAAATCTGTCCTAATGATCTCCCTTAATAGTGATCATCAGCTCTCACCTGGCAAATTTCCCCTGCCTATCTGTCTTTCTATCTATTTATATATGGTCACCTGCCTTCTGCAGTCTAGAGTCAAGTGGCAAGTGGTCATCCTGCCTGAAGCAGTCACAAGAGCATTTCAACATTGACCATTCAGCAGATGCAAACTGAATTTGTGCTTTTTCAGAAAGGCATTGTCTAGATTATGGAATCAAGCTGCAATTACTTCTTATCTCATTTGTATATGTAGCTCCAATCACACTTATTTTATCATTAGCACCAAAATTTGAATCAATTCATCTGTTTGATAGTTGGAAATTTGTGTTATTGCAGCTTAAATGAAACTCAACATAGCTAAATAACTCAATGTCTGTGTCATATGTCACATAGTTAAATTTCTTAATCTATTTGCCTGTGAAATAAAGCTATCTCTATAGAACAAAAGTTTGTCTTTGTAAAGAGATGCATCATCTTTCATTAGTCTCTGGATCATTCAATCTTCAAAACATGTCTGTAAAATGCAGGATAAATTTTGGTTAATGGGTCCCAATGGATAGCCATATGCAGCTTCTTTGATTTTCTGTTCATCATAGGCTTCTCTGCTGAATTTCTGTTGATCCTGTTGAGTCGAGCATCTGATTAATCCAGATATAGTTTCTATAGCATGAACAAACAAAGACTAAGATCAATGTATATTTTTGAAGTTGATGGGGATTTTAATTATCAGATGGACAAAAGTGAGCAATTAACAGCATCTTGTGTGGAACATAAATTTGGAAAAGAACAGGTACAAACAGCAAAACAACTAACTGGCGGAATCATATACAATTAAATAATTTTGAAAAAGCTGAAAGCACAGTATTTTTCAGTATTATTTTCACAAATGTTAAAATGAAAGTGAAAAAATGGTAATCTTTGTGTCATCAGTAGTACCTCCCATATCAGCTGGGCTACCTGCACCTGCTCCTGTACCAGAACTGCCTTTTACTTTGCTGTACATCGAATTGCTATCACCTATTAAAAACAAAATAAAGAAAAAAAAAAGAGTAATACAGTCCGCATAGATTTATAAAAAGAAATTTCGAAATTGTGATGTACACCTCTCCCTCAATAACTTGTTCACAAGAGGGTACAAACAAACAGACTGAGGCAGAAGCAAGGGTGAAAGTTACAGATGGAGATCTGAAACATTCAAAAGTGATGGACAGTGACAGAGTGAATAAATGGGTTAAGTGATTGAATACTCATTTACTAATCTGGACATTTGTCAACAAAAAACATCTAATGAAATTATTCATCATTGTTATGGTTGATTGACACTTTTTACATTGTACAACAAGACATTGTATTTATGATGATTACACTGACTTTAAAACTAAAAATGAAGTTCACTTGACAAAATTTATTTAACCAGTATTATTTCTTATAATACTTCCACCAGCAAGTATTATTAACATTTGTATTGATTGAAATTTCGTTGTACTTTCTTATTTACTGTACTAAGAATATTTTTAACAGAAAAGTTAACAAAATATATGACTTGTTAAAGATTTGAATTTCCAGGCACTTACCACCATTTGCAACTAAAACAATTCATATAGCAAGGTTTCATTTACTAACTATGCTCACAATTTTGTTCGTTTAAAAAAAAACAACATGAGAATACAAATTTGATGCTATAAGCATGTCCACAATTTGTCCAAGTGCGTTATAGCAAGGAAGCAATTTATATTGTAATGTTCCTCAAAAACTGAGGATACTGAGTTTATTTGGTTTCCCTGAGAAAAAGTGTTTAAATGCAAGTTACTTCACTTTACAACTTTATTCTCAAAACTCCATCACAAAATCTGAATGTTGTACTTTTATTCAACCCTGACCCTTGGGGTACTTAGTAATATTTTAAAAGAGCTCATAATAATGTTCATTACTATAATACCAAGACAAAACTAACTCAAAACCTTAGACTAACTTAAAAACTGATTGTAAGAATAAGATGTTTTCACATATTCAGTTGCATTTTCCTTGGCCTACTGAAATATGCCTCAATTATTAGCTGCATTGTTTGCCTTAAATGTAATTTTGCTTTAACAGCTGCAGGAAATATGTGTCATGTTGCCCTGCCCATGATTGCAGATGTCAGGGGCACAAAGAAATGATTAGAAGTCATGTGTTTTTTGTTAGACACCACAGCTAAAGTGGATAATCTTTGTAAGAGTATGACAACCCAGGTTTGTTGCAAGTGGATGTTGAAAACTTTGTTCAAGAACAAAGGACCCATACAAGTGTTGTAAATCTCACTGTGTTGATAAATAGCCCAGGGGCATTATATGCTAAGTAGAATAGAACAAGACAGAATCGACATCCAATTGGAATTGAGAGAGGGTGTGGTTACCATATCAATCCAAATTTAATTTAGTATTTTCAAACTAGGAGCTTAGTAATTGCCCAAACATTGTGCTGGAAGGATAAAGCAATGCTTCATGAAAGCCACTTGCAGTTTGGTGGGGAAACTTAGGAAATTCTAAGAAAAACAAAGCTTCATAAAAGTCAGTAAGTTATTTGCTTAATTGTTGCAGAATATTACAATGTTGTAATTATGTGCAGTATGTATACTTCATTACTAGAATTGTTAGTAATTAGAAGTACCTTTGTAGTGTATAATTTACATGTATATTTGAGAAATGAGCTATGATTATGTAAAGAATTATGTAGATTGCTAGCTCATGGTCAGAAATAATGTAATTCACTATTTGGTAATTTTGTAGTAATCTAGTTCATTTACTCAGGTAATATTCAAGATTTTGCTATCTCACAGTATAAATCAAATGATGCAATAGGCTGTCACTTGGTCAAGAGGAAGAAGAGTGATTGGGCAATTATTATCATTTGACAATTGTATTAAATTTTTATTCACTTGAATTTCATTTTTTGTGTTCTCAATAATTTAACTGTCGGCATTGCTAATTGGGGGCTTGGAGCTTTACCGCCATCATTATTGCCAATTTCCCTTCCTACAAAATCTACCATGGGTGGGACTTCAACCATAATAACACACCTACCAAAGTGGTCACATAACAAACCCCTCCACACGCCTAAATAGGTGTCCAAATAGGTGGATTACAAGAAGGTATTCTGTCTAAGTCTTACGAAAATGACCTTTAAAATATGGACTCACAGAATATAACAGACTATGGAAAAATGTTTGATGTGGCAAAATTCAGATAATTGGCTTGTCTATGTTTGATTTGAAGTTTTGTATTAGATTTTGTGTGAAAAAACTAGCAGTTTGTTCACATATTTCTACATAAATACTAGTGACAGAGAAGAAAAATGAAGCAAGCAACTGATGAGTACAGCACATATAGCTATTTTAGAAAAACATAACAGACTTGTTGCAAATCATTATTTAGTGTGAATAAATTTTCATTAATATATTAAAATTAGTGTTCTTGAAAATAAAATTTAGGTGAATACAGATCATTAATATTGTCCAATATAATATTTTATGATTAATATTTTTGTAATTTTTGGCTAAGAGACATGATTATCCTAAAGATGCATACAAAGTTTAATCTCAATAGACCCACTGAAATGAGAGCCACAGTCAAGATAGAAAGCAAAAAAGGTAGACATAAGAAAGTGCACATTCTGTACAACCCACTAATTGAAATTTGTACAGTTTCTAGTTGAATCCATGATTACATCCCTATGAAGCTTTAAGTATTTCCTAATAAACATTGTAAACTTTAATTACGCAGAAGAAAGATCAGATTTAATAATTCTTGACACTAAATAATGGAACTTTTTCTAATTAAAGCATTTTTTTCAAATTTTTCTTAGCCAAACATGCAGTGAAGCAGTAAAAGAACACACACACAAATAACAGTAGGTGTGACATATCTCAGAATGCAAATCAATAAATGGATGCAGATTTAAATATTCAGTTTACCCTGATGGCATAAATAGACATAGTAAAGGAGTGATAAAGTGATAAAATCATGACAGCACTTGCATTGTCTGCATGTCTAGGACTAGCGCCATGGGTTTCTTTTATGCCAGCTTAAAAAATGAATAGTCCCAGATGTGAACTATGGGATTTGTGCAGTGCAGACAGATGAATATATTTTTACTGGTGCTGTGGTAATCTGATAGCTCTACTCCACTTCATAGATGTGAGGAAAATAACAACCAAACCTACTTTTGATATTGTCAATATCTTGCCCAGGTTCCTTTGTTTCATCAACTGCACCAAGTTTGGGATCTTCTTTATTATCAAGTTCTGGAGTTGTGTCTTCTTGATCACGTCCATTCATGCATACAATGCAGTCAGCAGCTATAGTATAACCCTAAAAGTTGATCAAATAACTGTTATAAAAACTTGATTAACTTGTTCATGTATTTTAATGACACATCACTTGATCTCTCCTTTTATTAATTTATGTCTCATTATTTATTAATCTATGTCTCATTATTTATGAATAATGTATTAATCTATGTCTCATTATTTATAAATTAGCCTCATTACTTATTAATCTGTCTCATCATTTATTAATATACCTCTCATTTACTAATATGTCTCATTATTTATTAATTTGTCTCATTTTTTAAAAAAATCTATCTCATTATTTATTAATGTCTCATTATTTATTAATCTGTCTCATTATTTATTATTCAGTCTCATATTTATTTATCTCATTTATTAATCTATGTCTCAATATTTATTAATTTATGTCTCATTATTTATTAATCTGTCTCATTGTTTAATCTGTCACATTATTAATCGATCTCATTATTTATTATTGTCTCATTATTTATTAATCTGTCACATTATTTATTAATCTATCTCTCATTTATTATAAAATTATGTCTCATTATTTATTAATCTAGATCTCATTATTTATTAATCTAGTCTCATTATTTATTAATCTATATCTCATTATTTATTACTCAATATTATGTCACATTATTTATTAAACTATCTCTCATGTATTCTAAAATTAAGTCTCATTAGTTATTAATCTTTGTCTCATTATTTAATAATTTGTCATTATTTTTTAATCTTTGTATCATTTTTATTAATCTATGTCTCATTATTTATTAATCTTATCAATCTTAATAGCTAATTAGCCTCATTGTCTTTATTATTATAACTACAATTTGCAAAGAATTTATTTTCAAAATAATGCATGCACCATTTCTAACTGCACAAAGTGAACCAATGATTAAGGCTAATATAAGATTTTAAACCATATCTAATTTCCACTCTTTAATACCATATCTAATTTCCAATATTTTAAACCATATCTAATTTCCACTCTTTTATACTATATCTAATTTCCACTCTTTAATACCATATCTAATTTCCACTCTTTAAAACCATATTTAATTTCCACTCTTTTAAACCATATATAATTATACTATACTATAGCATAGTTCTAAAGGTTGAGCAAATAACTGTTAAATAACAACTTGATTAACTTGTTTATGAATTTTATTGACATAGCACTTGATCTCTCAATTTATTAATTTATGTCTCATTATTTATTAATCTGTCTCATTATTTATTAATCTGTCTCATTATGTATTAATCTATAACTCATTTTTTATTAATCAATGTCTCATTATTTTAATCTGTCTCATTATTTATTAATCTGTCTCAGTATTTATTAATTTATGTCTCATCATTTATTAATATATCTCTAATTATTTATTAATATGTTTCAGTATTTACTAATGTCTCATTATTAATATATCTCATTATTTATTAATATATCTCATTATTTATTAATCTATATCTCATTATTTATTAAACTGTCTCATTATTTAGTAATCTGTCTCATTATTTATTAGTCTGTCTCATTATTTATTAATCAGTCTCATATTTATTAATCTATCTCATTATTTGTTAATCTGTCTCATTATTTAGTAATCTGTCTCATTATTTAGTAATGTCACATTATTAATCTGTTTCATTATTTATTAATCTATGTTACATTATTTATTAATCTATCTCTCATTTATTATAAATTTATATCATATTATTTATTAATCTAGATCTCATTATTTATTAATCTGTGTCTCAATATTTTTAAAGTATATCTCATTATTTATTAATCAATGTCTCATTATTTATTAATCTGTCTCATTATTTATTAATCTATGTCTCATTATTTATTAATCTATGTCACATTATTTATTAATATATCGCTCATTTATTATACAATTATGTCTCATTATTTATTAATCTGTCACATTTATTAATCTCTCTCATTGTTTATTAATCTGTCACATTATTTATTCATCTATCTCTCATTTATTATAAAACTGTCTCATTATTTATTAATCAATCTATCATTATTATTAATCTATATCATATTATTTATTAATCTATCTCTCATTTATTATAAAATTATGTCTCATTATTTATTAATCTGTCTCATTATTTAATAACTTATGTCTCATTATTTTTTAATCTGTCTCATTTTTTATTAATCTATGTCTCATTATTTATTAATCTTATCAATCTTAATAGCTAAAGAGCCTCATTGTCTTTATTAATACAACTACAATTAGCAAAGAATTTATTTTCAAAATAATGCATCCACTCTTTTTAATTGCACAAAAGGAACCAATGATTAAGGCTAAAATAAGCTTTTAAACCATATCCAATTTCCACTCTTTAAACTGTGCTTTGAATCTTTTTTATATATTTTTTTCATTTATATATTTTACTGTAACTATTAGAATATCATATAATGAAAGATACCATGAACACTAGTTTGTAGTCATCACATTTCTGTACCCAAACTGGCAACGTAGGAAAACGCGGGGACAGATAACGTGTTGGATCCATGGTATCTTCTCCATTCTTGATGGCAAAATGAATGTGATCCGTTGCTTGGCACACTGATCTTGTTGCTGTACCGATAGGATCTCCAGCAGCAACCTATGATGTAAAATACTTTTTCCTAATATTAAGTAACAATGTCAAAATGCTATGGTACTTGACGAAAATTATAATCAAGTACTGCCTCAACTCTTTTTTAAATTTTAAAACCGAACAGATTATAACCTTCAATTACACTGCACAAAACAAACATTGATGGAAGTTATCTTGTCAAACAATAATGCAGCGTTCAGATTTAATGCACAGACAACTATTAGAAGAATGACTGCTCTCCCCAACTAACCACTTCATGTCCAATATCCTTGCCCTTTGAACTATCAACTGAAGACTCAACAGAGAGTTGCCCTTCCTCAGACTGCAGACTATAGAGTTTAATAATAAAAATAATTGGCTCCCAAAAACAGTTTTGCCAAGGAAAAACCATTGATATTGACCTTTAATCTATTCACATCAAAATCAATCGGTAACTGTCCCTGCCCAAGTGTCACAGTCTACATATTAACTTTGATGAAAATTATATGCAAAAAACTTGATACATCATTCAGAAATGCAAATTATATTTTCAGCTCCAAAAGTCTTTAGACTGCTGCCTCAACCCCTGGGTAATACACATACTAAGACTGAGAAAGAAAGACCAGAGCAAACTTAAGTTGTGTTGGCAGATCCACCTTGTCAACAGACAATGTGATTGCTATAAACCTCGACACCTTCAGTTGGCAGGATAGAAGAAGGCTGTGATAATTTTGTTTTTTCCTAAAATTTCATAAATTATGTGGCTTGGTTCAACATAGATTTGTATTCCAAGCAAACCATTTGCCATGAGAAGAACCAAAAAGGCCTGTTTCCCCCCCCCCCAAGTATTTCAAGAATTAACTCCCTTGGATGTGTTAAGATTAATTACCTCCATATTCCACTATCCTCTATCTAAATATACTTTCAACAGTACAATTTGTTTTTTACTGTTTATTTGTCACATGTGTCAACTTCTAAAACCAATCAAAATATTTCATCAAATTATTCAGCCCCAAAAATGTCCATGGGATGGAATTACATAGAATAGTTAAAACATCTGGTTACAATTAAAAAGATACAGCATGGTTAACATTCAACAGAAAATGACCAGGTGTGAATATTACTGCATAGGATTTTGATGTAAATTAATATATAAATAAAGTAGGATATAATCAATATGATATTCTGTCATTGTATAAATTCTGTCCAATATGTAAAAAAAAGCAAGCATAAGAAGATATATAAATATCATGAATGGGAATATGAGAAACAGACCTAGAAAAACATAGCAAAGGTTTTTAAATGTCAATAAAATATTAAATTTACAGTTGGAGAGAAGTTTTCTTTCAAGTCTGTAATAAATTCGAGACAATTCTCCATTACAGATAATAATAATTTATTCTGTGATAAAACAGCAATACATACTAGCTTAAAACCTGTGTGCAGTCTGAAATAAAAAAGAACTAGATTTGCAGATACATACACGGAACTCAATGTAATTGGGATCATTGCTGTTCAGTATGCTACTTTTAGGGTATACATTGGTGATCACAATCTCTGTGCCCTTTGGCAGTTTCTCCACATTTGTGATGATAACTTCATTTTCATTGTCAGAGCGGATAGCAATTCCAGCAAATGGAGCCACAACCTTGTTAAATATAAACATGTTACAAATATTCATAAACCGATGCATGATAAGACATATGCTGAGAAAAATAAATCTGTATTCACACATACATTCTCCATTAAATCTCCATTTAAAAATAAAAACATCTGAATCATTTGAAGCAGCAAATATCCCATAATTTAAACTATTTTGACATCTCACAATATCTTTATTGGAGAAAAAACTACACAAACGAAAATGCATTAATATTAGTCCTTATAGTTTAACTCAATACTGCTTACACTTCCATTAGAAACGACTCGTAAAAAAAGGTATAGAAATTTGGGCCCAAGTAAAATTGAAAGCATTATTGAATAAGCTGTGCAATGTAGGTTACAATTGCCTAATTGTAGTCCATAAGGCATGTCCATTTTTATCGGTAAGCACACATTCAATTTAGAATGTTGATAAAAACTGTCTCACTGATAAGAATTGCAGCTTGAACAGGTATTATGGCTTGGCTGTAATATGTATACAGAGACAAAATAATAATGTGAATTCCAGCAACAGTATATTTCTACAATACCTTATATACTTTAAAAGAAACTAATCAAGTAAAAGAAATAATTTAAGAAACAAATATAAATCAAGTATTATCGACTGCTGTCTTTTATTCTATCGGTGCTTTTGGATTAAGACCTTATAGATTCCAGAAATAGATACCAGAGAACAATTTAAAGTAAAAGCAAGGTAACCTTGTGAGTTTAAAATTATTATTAATAAAAGAATTGGCCCATAACAGACTGAATTATCACTGATAAAATAGTCAAAACTACCTATTCATTAACACAAAAATTTAATGATTGTACAGTTTTAATTTAGATAAGATATTAAACTCTCAAGGGTTTAATAATTGTTAAGGTATTTAACTGACTTGTGATTACTTTAAAACTTACCTTGTCATCTTCCTGTACTCTCAGATCCACTCCCTGATACTGGTATTCTTTCACACCTGAACCAGCATCTAGTTTTGATGGATAGAAGCCATCTCCATTACATCCACCACCCTTTATTCTTGTCTCTCGTGGAAAATCCTTGTGGCATTTTGGACCAAATATTCTGTCAATAATACTGCGGGCAATTCTATACCTGTAGTTGTAACATTATTTCATAATAATTTAGCTGAGATGCAAAATTAAATTACTAGTCTTCCATCTAGTAATATATAGAAAGGTATTGTCTTCAAGTCTACACATCTCACCTCCCTCTGGCCATTGATGTCCACCCTGTCCTTATTTCATTTATTTGACTGACATCCTGTCCTTTAACAGTAATGTGACTCTCTGAAATGGCACCTTGTCCCATACTGACAGTCCAGAGTCAACTTTTGATACATGCAAACATAGGACAGTATTAATTTGTGACTTGTCAAATATATATGACAAGAAATGTTTGCAATAAAGAAATGGTTCTATTTATTGAGATACAACATGTTAATGTAATCTTAAAGGATATACAATTCCAACCCCACTAAACAAGCATTGGGAAAATGAACTCTTCCAAAAAGATGTAAACAAGAAGTCCTTTGAGACAAAAGAAGAAACAAAATGATGAGGCAAAAATCTTTCTCACATGATGGAATTTGATACACTTCATCAAGAATGTGTCACACTGTCTGAGCACACTAACAATGTATGCAATCTGTTTGTGGTTTAAACTTAAGAATATATGAATGGGTTGGTATGGGTACTATACATAAATGGAACAGTACCAACTCATCTCTGTGCAATCTGTTCTGTCAGTGATAGATTCGCATCTTTATCTGATATTTCATGAATTGACAACCAACATAAAAACATAGCAATAACAAAATCAAACTCTAATACAGCATATGAAGATAAGTTACTACAGTTATTACCATATTTAAATTTTGTGAAGCTAATTAATGTGTGTGTGTGTTTCATTTGGTACATTTTTTACAGCTGAAAATGCTTTGTATCCTATACTGAAACAAAATGATGAAACAAAAATCTTTCTAAAATGATGGAATTTGATACACTCATCAAGAATGTGTCACACTGTCAGAGCACACTAACATTGTATGCAATCTGTTTGTGGTTTAAGCTTAAGAATATATGAATGGGTTGGTATGGGTCCTATACATAAATGGCACAGTACCAACTCATCTATGTGCAATCTGTTCTGTCAGGAATGCAATTTTTCAGTGACAGATTCAGTATTCCAAATCTTGTTATCCGAATTATCTTTCCACATATTTTGCCAAGACTATGGAACAGATCAACTTATGTAATATGCAATGCCACCATAATGATTCTTAAATTTTGAAAATGCTTTTTATCCTATATTGATATGAGTGTCTTTTTTTTTAGAAATTCCATCACGTGTCTTCCAACTTTATAGCAGGACTGGCACCATCACAAATACCCATGTCAGATCTTAGGTGGAACCTTGCCAGTCATCAGGATGTGATGGATTCATATCATAGTCTGGCCACAGCTGTTGTGCCCTTGAGATGCACACTTAAACACCTTAGCTTTAGTGAACCACTCTGTAAATGGATAGTTTTGCAAATCAAAATCATCATATATGATAACCAAATTTTCTCTGCTATAAACATACTAATTAAAGTTTTAAAGTTATGGTGAATTTTCATAAGTGTACCATTAAGCTAAATCTATATTTGTTCTTACCCTTCCTTTAATATATCAAATGCATTCTTGATATTTTTCACTAATTCAATGATCTTCATTAATTTGTCCAAAAAATTTTCTCCAAGCCCTTTCAAACTCTGGAAAGGTGATGTGATCTCATGAGCAATGGATAGCAGTTCCTGCACAACCTGCTTCTTAACTGATGCCTACAATGAAATAAATATACGAGTCTTATTTCTATAATTTGCACAAAAAGGTAGTATGCCAACTCCAATCATGGCAAGAAATGCTTAATAAAGATTTATAATTATTTAATTTCACTGCTCTCTGTAAAATTAATATCAATTTTTTTTTAAAACACATGAAGAAAATACATTGTCAGGATTGTTTGTTTGTTTGTTTGATTAGGATTTGTAACATAGCTTTAACAATTTTTCAGTCATATCGCTACGATGTCTGCAGTGAGGCAGTTTATAGTGATGTCTACCACTGGGGCATCATGCCGCAGACATGTAGCATGATGTCCCACCCAGTCACATTATCCTGACACCAGGCCGACCAGTCCTAACACTAACCTCTTAATGCTGAACGTCAAGCGAGGCAGCTGTTAGTACCATTTTTGTAAGTCTTTGGTATGACTCGGCCAGGGATCGAACCCACGACCTCCTGCTTCCGCGGCGGACGCTCTAACCACTAGGCCACCGGAGCGGTTCATTGTCAGGATTCAATCTTCCATGTAATTTTCATCTCAGCTGTTAGTTTGCGCAATAATACATGACAACATAAAATTTATCATAACTTTTCATAATGTGGGCTTCATACCATATGCTGTGATGTTTTATAGTTATTGTCATATTTACTAATTAAATAAAAGCATTTAAAATTCAGATTTACTTCAAGAGTAAATAAAAGTGCATGCATTATAGAACATATCTTACAGATGTATTTCTTCCCCCTGTGAACTGGCTGATGGGATCATTGGTATGGTCTATTATCTTTTCAGCCCATTGTTTGCCTCCTTCTGCAAGTGCTTTCACTGCCTTGACAGACATATCCATTATTATTTCAAATTGCGAGACAAGATCCATCCAGTCAGGTTTCTTATCTGAAAAAAGATTGCTAAAATAAATATGCAGTTTACAAACAAAAACTCAAACTTTTTGCTATTACAGTAAAATTTCTGCTACACTTATTAACTATTTTTTAATATGTCTATTCATGAAAAAATAAATGCATGTATTTAGAAAACAATTGTGCAAGATATCTTTTGAGATCAATTGTTTTATGAAAGAAACTATAATATTTAAAGATAATTAAAGTAAATCCATTAAGTGAGAACTTTCTGGCATCAATCAAAATATAACATTTAGCAATACATATTATTTTGTTTACTAGAAAGTACCATATATACTCACATAAAAGTTGACCTTGTGTCACCTTGAAAGCATGACATACAAAATTATTTTAAAAATCTAGGGATAATGAGGGAAACTTGAGATATCTGCAGTATGCAAAAATAATGTCAATTCCAGTATGTTTACATTTCCATGCAAATATTCCCAGTGAGAATTGCTTATACGGTATGCATTGGATTTATCTATTTCATGATGGTATTCATTGCACAATACTTGTATCTAACGTTATGAGAATCAAAATAAGTTGATAAAAATTCATTAGCCTGTTTTCCCATATTACAATTCTTTAATAGAGCCACAAGTATGACATTTGTTCATTTTCAAGTAACAGAGGGTGATCAATTGAACTCCTGTAATCTTGCCGCACAATTGACATGTGTTTAGTTGGAGTCATTTATTCCTTACTTTTCATTTATTGTAGCTTAGTGTTTACATAAGAACCAGCACATGACAGTTAATCCATTGAAAAGGAGTCAAAAGATATTAACAATGACTAGATAACCATGGAGGATACCAGAACTATCAGACAACATGCAAGAATTCTTAGACTTAGTACCAGATGGCATCAGATCTGGTATAAGATACTGTGAATCGCAAAAATGTGGACTAAATTTACCTTCATTTTGTTTATTTGCAAGAAAAGTGGAATTAACATATTATGGGGTATTGTGAATTGAGTCATTATGATCTCTGTTTTTTAAAGTGTTATGTAACCTATAATTACAATTCATTGATATATATATATATATATATATATATATATATATATATATATATATATATATATATATTAATGCAAGAACTGTTTATAAGGTCCACATAAAGTAATATATAATAAAAATCTTCTACAACAGTATAAATCATTAGAAATAATACTCTCATAATTTTGACCATATCATAAAACAATTTCTTTCAAATTTCTTTATTATTTAATTTAAAATTAGATTAATTCTATATAGAAAATCATTACATACCTTTAAAGGAATAAACTATTTCCATGATATCATCCTTGGCACGGAGTACTTCTTGGATTGACATAGTAATACTACAAAATAGGTAATATATCAAAATAAAAGAATATTTACAAGATATCATCCTTGGAACAGAGCACTTCTTGGATTGACATGGTAATACTACAAAATAGGTAATATATCAAAATAAAAGAATATTTACAAGATTATCATCATCATTATTAACCAATAAAGATTCCTATGCAAGTATGCATTCCCCTAAATTCAGTTACAGAATGATTGTTTATCTTTTAGGCTTCATGAACTATAATAAACCAAAAATTTCTGTGCAAACTATATTTGGGGGTGTGGAGGATAACGATACAGGAATACATTCAAGATAAGTAATCAAAACGTTGCATGTGCCCAATCAGAAAGCAACGATTTCCTCTCAACCATGTAAAAATTTGAAAACATATTTAGGCATATAATTAAATGATGTTTATACCAATAATGGGTTTTTACCAAGCATATTATGCAAGGGCAGTTCATCATAAACATGCACAAAAAGGATATACTCTCCAAGCATCATTGGTGATTCTCAATGTGCTTGCAATTACATTGCCATGATATGTGTCTCTCCTGCAGATTACTGCATCAAAACATTGCTCCCACCTGCTCAATAATGAGATTATGTTTAGTCTTGTTTTCAGCCACACAATCAGGAGATATGATCATACCATCTTGACCATACCATCTTAGTTTTCAGCCACACAATGATGTCAGGAGACATGACCATACCATCTTGGTTTTCAGCCGCACAATGATATCACGAGATATGACCATACCATCTTAGTTTTCAGCCACACATTGATATCAAGAGATATGACCATACCATCTTAGTTTTCATTTAGTGTGCACCAGTTCTAATGAATGCCAAAACTGCGAAGGCAAAATTGCCAGTACATGTTCTACTGAATGACAAACACTATAAGCAAACTTGAATTGAGATATAAACACAAATAATTGTGAATGATGAGAAATGGCAAGGAAAGGTGAGTGGGCTTGAATAATATAAATTGAAAAAGGCTAATGCAACAAAAGAAATGCTAATTTTTTAGAACTCATGGACAAGTGATCTGATGAAATGCTGCATAAATATCTGGCTTAGTTATTTTTCCTTAATAACAGTGTATCATTTATGCATTTTTTTAAAAAAAACTCTCAGCATTTCTCTGTGAATCACAACACACACCAGTAGATTGTTCACACGACATTTCAAAACTAACGGAACACCTTCCATGCTATAGAAAAGGACAAAAATCCAACATAATTTCTTTCTTTAAATTGCAACCGAAACTAAACAGAATATGCACTTCTATCAATTTCCTTTAGGCCACATTTCCATGTGAAACATCAAAATATGACTGGTCTAAAGAACATCTGCACTTATTCAATCCCACTTGTATAATCAATCTTGACCTTGACAGTTATATAAATTCCATTCACAATGCACCAGGTGGAAAATGATGCAAATATTGAGAATCCGCACACAACTGGGTTGCTAAAACACCATGATAACAATAATTACTTGTGATTCTTAAGGGGGAAATTTAGGTCCATATTATCAACTTACCCAATGATCCCTTTTCCGATGTCACCTATTGCTGTCATTGGATCCTTGAATATGTTTTGGAATCCTCCTATTATTCCTTTGATTGACTCAAAAATCTGCTTTGCTGATTGTGGAATGATGATTGTTACAGCCTCTACAATTTTCTGTTTTACAAATGAAAGAATATAACAATATACTGACTATCATTTGCAAGTATCTATCATAGTTACAGTAAATTATTATCATAAACACTTTACATTGTCATAGCATGATGACAAAAGATAAAAGAGGTTGGAGACAATGATTTTATGAACCATTCATAGCATTGGTGGTGCATAATCATCTCCATTTTGTAAAATTTAGTGACATAGGGTTTCCCTTGGAAATATTTTTCTCTGTGCCATACGATTTGCCTAATTTATAAATTTGAAGCCACTTTTCAGCCAAATGAGCCATTTTAAACCATGATGCAGGGACTTATTATATGTGTAACATTATATTTTAAAAAATATTTTAAAAAAAAATCTATATAAACATGACAATTGAACATATTTTACGTGTTTTTATTATATTTCAAAGCATGAGAATAATTATTAATAAACGTTAAAATACCATTATATGCACATGAAGTACAATGCATAACATATGAAAAGCAAGACTATAAGAATGTTTCTTTATAACTGATAATACAAAATACTGCTTAGTCATTATGAATGTCATTGTCACTTAATAAATATCTGATCTTATTTCCAAGAACAATTCTTAGCTGCCTTCCAGAAATCATAATTTTCAAACTGGGCCTCTCAATAGAAATTGTCATAAATTTTTTTAGAGCAGATACAACCATAGAATTTTCAGCGGTTCCCTTTACTCTCATTTGTGCTTCAGAGACCTGCAATTTTTTAAAATTTGACCCATAGTTTTGATACCAATGTTTTATTTTTACTCAGTTAGACCCCAAATTTTGACATCAAGGTTACTTTTGACTCTCAGTCTTGCACCCCAAAGTTTGTTTCGATGTCAGATTCTGGCGACTTATTGACTTGTCAAAGTCTGCAGTAGAAATAGGAGCAAAAAGTAATCTGGTAGCTGTCACAGGTGCAACTGGATGTAAATCATTGTTTTTCAGAGCTAGATTAACCATATTCTGTGTGCTTAATACAGACGTGTTTTACAAAGTACATTTTAAATTTTTCATGTCCAAATAATGTCTTATTCATCATCTACCAACTTGATCCACTGACTGTTGCTGATAGCGAAAACAGTTATTGGACACCCAAGTCGACTTTATCAGTGAAAAATCAAGCATTTATTTATTTAAAATATTTGCAAGCAACTTTTACAGGTGATTAAAAAACAGTGCCACTTTCAAAATTCTTTCACATTAGATGGCAATTGTAAAGCTAAGCAGAGGGCCTGTAATATGTTAAAAAACATAAATGTAAATTTTCATCCCACTACTTACAGTGTGATTTTACATGTCAATGAGGATCTAAGTTTCTAAGCATTTCACGGTGAAAAGTCCTACTGCACATACCATATAGACCATCACTCACAATTTTATATGGCCATATACCTTTCAACATTGTCAGAAGAGTGCAAAATGTGACAGATGTGACAGAATTGCTGAAATGAGCATGTGCAAGATGTAATAGATATGACAGAATTGCTACAATGAGTATGTGCAAGATGTAATTGACATGACAGAATTGCTGACAAGCACATGCGCAAGAAGTAATAGATATGACAGAATTGCTGAAATGAGTAAGTGCAAGATGTAACTGACATGACAGAATTGCTGACAAGTGCATGTGCAAGATGTAATAGATATGACAGAATTGTTGAAATTAGTATGTGCAAAATGTAATTGACATGACAGAATTGCTGACTTGAACATGTGCATGATGAAATAGATATGACAGAATTGCTGAAATTAGTATGTGCAAGATGTAATAGATATGACAAAATTGCTGAAATAAGAATGTGCAAGATGTGACACGATTGCTGAACTAATTGTGTGCAAGCAATTACATACAGAAAACGTTATCCATCCTTGCCATAATTGTGACTTACGAGGAACAAAATTTAATCAATATGACCCAATACATGCTAGAAAAGTGTAATTGTTTAGCATGCATGAAAATAAAGGTCATTCAAATTCTATAAAACATTATAATCATCTAAAGTATTCATAGACTACTTACATTATAAAATGTCATGACACCATTTTTGATGTCATTGAAAAGATTGGTGACATAGGTGACCAGTTCTTTCAGTGGCCTTATAAAGGGAGGTAACTTTTCAATATTCAACTGTCCCAGTTTGGACACTAACTTTCTGACAAAACCAGGAAGGTGTGTTACCTGAAAAAGAAGTCACATTTTTTAAAACTCAAGTACTTATTCTAAAAACGGGTTAGGCTAGTTTGCTGAGTTTGCAATCTAGTCACAATAAACCATTGTTCCTTTTATATACATACTTTTACATCACAACAAGAATTAAAACAATTGATCTGAGGTTGTTCATTATCTTGACTTTATAATCAATGCTGACAATAATAATTACATGATTCCAATTGTTGGCTTAAATCCAGAGATTTTCTAATTAATGATTTTGGGTCCAATTAACATAAAAAGTATTATTTAATTTTTTCAAACATGATATACTGGGAATTATACAAATTACAAATGTACATTAACTGGTAATATCAACCCTCAGGTACAATCTAACACAAACGCAACAAGATTATATATCTCACAGGTATTCAATTTAGTTTAATACATTTGATATTAATAATGAAAAATTACCATATTTGGTAACTCTTCCAGTGCTTGAACAAATCCAGTGACGAATTCATTAAAATTTCCATTTATCAGATCTCGGAAAAGTTCTATTCCTCCCTTAATTGCTCCAACTACATTTTTCACCAAGGAATCGAACTGTTTGACCAAGTTTGCTCCCATGTTTGGATCCATCTCCTGCAATAAAGATAATGTTTACTCATACACTTGCTATCTATAGTTTATTCATAAAGAAAAGAAATAATTGTCAAGATGCTATTCATTGAAATTTTAATATCCCAAGAATTAACCCTTATAGTACAAGATCCCTCAGTGCTGAATTGATGATGGAAAAAAAAAGAAACCTGTACAGTTTTTAAATTGCATGTATTTCAAAAAATATATACAACATTTACACAAACTGGATCACACTTTTTTGACTCATTTTGTCCATTAATGTCTATGTACTTTAACATTGATTTTGCTGTATGCACCTCTTGAGCATCTAAATGATGACCTTCCAAACGATTTTGATGTTACAGTATATGAATACAAATGAAGTGAATACTTGCCACTTAAAGGTATGTAGAATCAAATTCTTAAAACTGACACCCATAACTGAAATGGTATTGAATGCCTACATGACTCATGTGACTTGTATGATAGCTGAACACCGTGCAAACTCATCTCTTGCCAGTTTTGGCTTGCAGTTTTACTAATGTTTGCAAATTTTAACACTGACCTGAAAAATATTAAGGTTGTATTCTGCTCCACCAATGAAACAAAGACGGGCAAGAAAGAAATCAAAGTTGACATCTAACATTCCTATATGCGCTCGTGCATAAGCCTGATTGTTTACCTCCACCTTCAGATGACCTTCAAGGGGAGCTAACAAAGACAAGAAAAAAATATATGCATATAGCTTAAAAGAAGTGTACATAATTAAAAGTTGAAAATTAATAATATAGAATACAATTTGTTTCAATTTAACAAAGAACATATGCAATTACTTTAATATTTAGTTAAATTATTTGTTTATCAACAGTGATGCAATCTCTCAATATACAAATATTTCTACAGTTTGTATATTTAGGCCCATCAACTAAATATATTATGCTGACTTGCTAATTAAAGCAATTGTAAGAAAACTTTAACGTTACTGATGTTGTTTTTCATTTGCACATGTATATATGCACTTCCACTATTTTTGCTACAAAAAAAAGAAGACCGTTGTATAATTATTTTTATCCACATAACTGACCAAAACTTAATCAAAGGTCTCATCATCTCTTCAGCAAATAAAATATAGGAGGGTTTAGTTAATCTCTCATTTATACTGTCTTGAAAGTAGTTCACTGGATGGCCAAGTATTGTAAAATAATTGTCTATACTGGTCACTGCCAACTCAACGAAATGGTTTTATTACCCATAATACCAAGAGTACTATGTCATTAAAATTTATCTTTAACAATCTCATCTAGATCACAAAGACTGATATACAGAAAGACTGACAGATGAAAAAAGATTAAAGTTCACATTTAAACAGACTGATAAAATCAAACATATAGTCCAATGTAGCCCGACAATGAGACAGACAGGTATAATGACCCTACAAATTTTACTCATTAGACTGCTTCTCCAAGGAATCATGTTACCGATTTTTATGTCCAACATGTTCTTTAGAACAATTCCAAATGAGGCCCCAAGATCTTTAGACCCCAGTTCCTTTCTCCAGTCTACTCCAGGTGCCTCCAGATGGAAGTGGAGACTAAGTTTAAAGAAGTTCATCAAGCTTCGTCGATCATGATGATGAATAGCAACATCCTGGATGCCAGATGCATAGGGATCAAACACATACGAGTCATTTGGATGTGCTCTGGATAAATGAAAATAAAACATAAATTGGTGGCATCTAATCTAATCATCTGTTTATGTTTGTTTTTTATGGTTTAACACCATTTTTCAGCACAATATAGGCTATACATGGTGGCCAGTATTAATGGTCGGGGAAGAAACCGGAAAACAACCGGAAAGAACCACCGAACCACGAGAAGCTACTGGCAAGCTTTCTCACACAACTACATTAGCCGAATCTTAGACTCGAACCCACACAGACAGAGGTGAGATGGCAGTGATCCGTAATGGACAGCACTTTAGACCACTCGGCCACTCGGGGCCCCACTTAATCATCTGTAAACAAACCAATAGTTGCTTAAAATCTATTATAAACAAACCAATAGTTGCCTAAAATCTATTATAATCTAACCAATAGTTGCCTAAAATCTATTATAATCTATTATATATTACTAAATGCAATAGATCATTTTTTTTTCTTGTACAGTTATATCGTTGCTCAAGAGCTCAAATCTGAATAAATATACACATGTTTATACAATGACATATATACTTGGTAAAATATTAAACTTGTTCAGATAGTGTTGTTTTTTCTTCAACTTTGTTAAATGAAAACAACATTTTATGGCTGAACAGTCTTATGACACTGTGATCCGATTCAAAAGTGCTCTTAAAACTTTTTTCGACTGCAAGAACAAACTTAAAGACCTAATAATGTTTCCTACCATAAATAATTTCAGCATTTTTTTATGTTTTCAAATTTCATGGTGTTTTGTTTTTCTGTTTTTTATTAGTCATATCATTATATATCAAATATATGTTGTAACGCGCTTAGAGCTTATAAAAATTAGGCACAATACAAAGTCCTCATTATTATTATTATTATTATTATTATTATGTAACTGAAATGTAATTATGTAATTGAAATGTATTATGTAACTGAAATACTGTTGCAATAACCAAAACCCTTTCATTCACATGTGATATTTCTATAATTTAAAGTACAGAAGAACATTGGTTTTCTTTTTGGTCATCATTTACAAATACTACAAACAATTTGACATTTAAACTGAAACAAATCATCAACATTGCTTAAATTTATTAACATGTTACGTATATTTGATTTAAATCATTTATTTTTGTTTTAATTGTTTGTTTGTCAGATTCAAATTTGACATTTTAAGTTTAAAATGCATTAATTGGGAGATTTTTTTTAAAAAAGTGGGATGACCTGTAAACACCAGATGTTGACCTCATTTCTGACCTTGCTTCAGAGTTTGCAAACAAGCTTTTACAATGATTGGCTGATTCCAAGTACACTATGGAGCTTTGTTATAAATATATTTTTATTTTTAGTTCTTGAGAGTAAAAATAACTGATTCTCGTCTAGATCATACGGTGTGTATGTGATGTTGTGAAAGTAAATTTGTTCTAAAGATTCTAGAAGGTCATGTAACCCCTTCCTTGTTTACGTAAAAACAGGTATATAAATTATTGTTTTGGGAGCGAAGTATTCAGTAGAGTCTGGGTTGTTAGAATATTAAGTTGTGTTGTTTTGAGTTATTTTAAATTACCTTGTACTGGAAATTATTTCAATTCATTTGGATAAAGAGGATTTATTGTGTTCTTTATCTAAATATTTGTGTTCTTTGAATTTCATAAGACCAGAACTGACTTCATCATGTGACATCGTCTTCCATCTTGGATACTTCACTAAGATTCTAACTGGGAATTATTTAGGACATTTTATTACCAGGACTTTTGTAATTTCACTAGTGGATTATATTGTGAATTATTTTTGGATTAATTTTGGAATTGATTCTTAAAACCGTAAGTTATTTTTTCTTTTCTAAAAAAATATTTGTGCTCAATAAATTTTTTATTAAGTTTTTACAAGCTTGTTATTTTCACTCTTTCTATGTTACTGTTTATTCGAGCCTAAGCAGGTAACAAACATAACAATTTAACTTTTTAATCATGTAATCAATACTATTACTTCCTGATTATGGAAGTTTGTACCTATGGAATATGGTATGAATTTGGTAAGTTGTGAAGGGAATAAATAATTCAGATCAACTTTAGCGGAGTAAAAGCCCAATTTAGCATAACCAACTTTTCATCTGCATGCAACTAAAAAGAAGTAGTCTCCCTTTACACACAACTGATTATAGTTTCACAATTGAATATCTTATTCGATCACTCAACCAGATGATGTTCAATTTTAATCAATAATTAAAACAACACCACCCAAAAGATAATAGTAGTCATCCAAGATAACAATATAGCTGGTTGTTTTACCAGAATATGTAATGAATTATGACATTGTAACTGACAATGCCAATTATTTATTGCATACAATTGTTGATCACACATAATTATAATTCAGTTCCTTACAGAATACATAGAAAACATTTTCTGTTTTTATTTTCCCATATCACACATTAAATGTTGATAATTATCCATTTAGGATTCAGAAGGTGTGTGTGTGTGCGTGTGTGTGTGTGTTTTTCTTGCACGGACTATTGTCATCACATACTATTTTCAAGTCTCCTTCACAACTACAAAAGAAGAATACATGATACACAACAAATGTAAGTTCATGCATGCCTTCATGTGCAATCCCTTATTTCAAATTAAAATATAATCTATCTGATTATAAATTAATAAAAGAAGTATTTAATGCCACCAAAGTAAAGCAAAATACCTGTTGTTCAAAGGCGAAATGACTCTAGATTTTGGGTGAGCCTGATATTGAAGAAGGGCCTCAAAGCGGACATTCTCATCATCATCATAGAGTGCTGTATATAGGAGGTGGTCAGCAGCCTAGAAATTTATTATTTTTAAATTAAAAATTTATTTTTAGAAAGAGTCATTGTTACATAATAATCAATGCAAGGTTTTAATAAATTACACTGAATAATATCAGACGAATCTAAAACAAGGACAATTCCAGGATAAGCACAAATAATGTTAAACATATTTATCATAAAACTATGAATGTTTGTTAACTTTATGTTTGCCTAAGATTATTTGTGTTAGCCTAGACTTGGTGTCAGAAAAAAAAAATTTTTCCAGCTCTAATAGGCACAACACATCGCAGTAAAAGAGAACTGATGCGAAGTAATACTCAGATATGCATTTCCAATCTACCAAATAATTACATATACTTGCTGGTCTCATACAACTGTGGATTCCTACTAAATGAATATTGGACCAATCCCATACTATAAGTGTGTTGTCCATTTGTCTTTCAAAAGAGAGTTATCCAGCCAGCCCGGTACACTGATAAATTATAAATATTCAGTACCCTGCTAGGCTCTGTTCATAGGTCCCTTGCATTAATACATTAATGAACATGTCTGCTTATTTGGGCCAAAGCCATATACTTTAAAACAAAGCATGTAATTTATGAATGGGGAACAATACTATGTATGCATTCCATATTTCGTTGATTGCCTACAGTAAAAGCTTAATTGTCATTATGAATAATAACAAGCTGTCCCTTGATCATGCTAACTAGGTAAAGAATCACTGCCAACTGTATTTTTGTTTGCATAAGATGCACTTATTGAACCTAATTTTTTATTTCATGTGGAGGTGCATATTTTACAGAATAACAAAATAAAAGCTATTCTTCATGGTTGATCTGTCCAAAGGATCAAGACAATGAATCTTCATACATGAATCAGATACATTCCATGTCAAATACTAAGTGTTGCATCATAAAAAAACATGCTTACATTCCTTGTTTTCTGACTGCAAAAGGTAATCATTTTGTTTCATTTCATAGTATTGTGTAGCATTTTATTTTGTGATTTCTTGCATTATTATGTTACTTGTACATTTTATATGTGGATCGTACTGCAAAGCAGAACAACAAATATACGAGCACCATAAAAGTAAATGTTAAATCTAAAAATAATGTGAAGCTAACATATTATTTCTTCATTTATTAATTTCTCTTTGGCTGAATTGAAATATAATCTTTCAAATTCATGCAATGTTAAAGTTGTCATCAGAAGAACAAATAGTGGACATCTTTATTGTAGAGGCACAAAAGCAATGGATCTGGCATGAGAGTGGAATCCTTGGATTGAAAAATTTCTTCTTAGATTATTTTTGAACAAGACAAAAGGAAACATTATCTTAGCTACTATTTACAGCCAGTCTATATAGATTTCTGAAAGTAATAATATTTTAATGCTTTCTTATATTTTAAATGGAAATATATTATTAAATTTTAATATCTCATCAACCGCAAGTGTATGACCAATTCTTTATTTTAAAAATATTAAATGAAAAACTAATAACATGTGCTTACATTAACTGTCCAATTAAGTAATATTTTAGTTAAACTTGATCATAAACCAAACTTGTTAAAATTATTGTTTTGTGTTGTAATATTATTAAATCAAATTTGTTAAAATTATTGTTTTGTGTTGCAATATTATTAAATCAAATTGTTAAAATTATTGTTTTGTGTTGTAATATTATTAAATCAAATTGTTAAAATGTTTTTTGTGTTGTAACATCATTAGGACAAAATTGTTCACATTTGTTTGTTGTATAAAAGAACATTTCCAGGTAATTTTTTTAATTTCTTTTTTGGTTTTATCCCAATTTTTAAAATGGAGATATCTTAAAATTGACAGTAATCATGTCTGCACTGAAATAACTATGTTGACACCAGACTTTCTTACACAGTCACCAAATTTTGCCCTTGAAAATAATATTGAAGTATTTAATTCAAAAGTGTAACAAAAGGGACTTGTGGCTATAGATTCTTTTTACTTTTGTCAGCATTTCATTCATGTATTGGAAAAGGATACTATGTTTCCACACAATGTGTTACAACACAAACAAGATCATTATTTTAGGGCTTTAAAGGTTTTGCTTTGAAGCAACCCCAATTTTAATGAACATTGATACCCCATGAACAATAGTGAATACAAAGTTTTTCATACAATGAAATGGACATAATGTCAAAATGCTAATTAGCTGACATAAAGAAAGAGAATTTACATTCTACTTACGTCATCATGATGGTAGTGCCTGAGTGCATGGACACCTGCTCTTTTGATCCATGGGGAGTTAGTGGCATTGATATGAGATATGATATAGTCAAATGAATGATTCATGCGAGCATTCCCCAAGGCTTCAAGTAGGATGACCTTCTCTCTGTCATGATCATATTGTTCTGACTCTGTCATTGTTGATCTCTTCTGAATATACTTCCAGGGATCTATATAATCATTAACATCATTTGTGAAATAACAAATAAAAACAGTAAAAGCAACTGCAACAACAACGACATCAAAACTTAAATTTGTCTGCTTGTATGTGTGTGTGTGTGTATGTATGTGTGTGGGGGGGTTAAACACATATACCAAAATATTCAAGTTCTAACTGCAGAAAATTATTTTAAACATTTCTAAAATGGCATGAAGTTTAATTAGTTTATGAACACATGAATACATACTTATAACATTTCATTTGTCTGTCTCAAAAAATCTTTTGTTTAAGTGTTAACAGACAAGGTTTTTGTCTAAAGGTTAAAGTTCAAGTTCAAAAATATTTCAAAATTGAAAAATTGCTACAACAGCCTAAAAATTGAATCAGTCCATTGCTATAGGAATATATACAGACTTTCAAAATGTAATTAGTCTACATTAAGTGGATTCTGCAGAATCTTAGGATAGACTGATGAATGCATAGACAGGACCAAAATTAAACTGCGCAGCTGTAAACAGTTGGGTATTAGAAACGAATGATAGCAAATGTATTGCTTACTATCATAAGCAGCATATGAAGCAAACAAGATAAAATCAATACAATAATGACTATGTCTGTATGACATAGAGATTATAATATAATAATGACTGTCATGAAGACATAGAGATTACAATACAATAATGACTATGCCATTATGACATAGAGATTATAAAACAATTATGACTATGTCTGTATGACATAGAGATTACAATACAAAAATGACTGTCATTATGACATAGAGATTACAATACAATAATGACTATGTCTGTATAACATAGAGATTATAATACAAAAAATGACTGTCATTATGACATAGAGATTATAATACAATAATGACTATTCCATTATGACATAGAGATTATAATACAATAATGACTATGTCTGTATGACATAGAGATTATAATACAAAAATGACTGTCATTATGACATAGATATTACAATACAATAATGACTATGTCTGTATAACATAGAGATTATAATACAAAAAATGACTGTCATTATGACATAGAGATTATAATACAATAATGACTATGTCATTAAGACATAGAGATTATAATACAATAATGACTGTCATTACGTCATAGAGATTATAATACAAAACTGACTATGTCATTAAGACATAGAGATTATAATACAATAATGACATTGTCATTAAGACATAGAGATTATAATACAATAATGACTATGTCATTAAGACATAGAGATTATAATAAAATAATGACTGTCATTATGACATAGAGATTATAATACAATAATGACTATGTCATTAAGACATAGAGATTATAATACAATAATGACTTTGTCATTAAGACATAGAGATTATAATACAAAACTGACTATGTCATTAAGACATAGAGATTATAATACAATAATGACTATGTCATTAAGACATAGAGATTATAATACAATAATGACTATGTCATTAAGACATAGAGATTATAATACAATAATAACTGTCATTAAGACATAGAGATTATAATACAATAATGACTATGTCATTAAGACATAGAGATTATAATACAAAACTGACTATGTCATTAAGACATAGAGATTATAATACAATAATGACTATGTCATTAAGATATAGAGATTATAATACAATAATGACTATGCCATTAAGACATAGAGATTATAATACAATAATGACTATGTCATTAAGATATAGAGATTATAATACAAAACTGACTATGTCATTAAGACATAGAGATTATAATACAATAATGACTATGTCATTAAGACATAGAGATTATAATACAATAATGACTATGTCATTAAGACATAGAGATTATAATACAATAATGACTGTCATTATGACATAGAGATTATAATAAAATAATGACTATGTCATTAAGACATAGAGATTATAATACAATAATGACTGTCATTATGACATAGAGATTATAATACAATAATGACTATGTCATTAAGATATAGAGATTATAATACAATAATGACTATGCCATTAAGACATAGAGATTATAATACAATAATGACTGTCATTAAGACATAGAGATTATAATACAATAATGACTATGTCATTAAGACATAGAGATTATAATACAATAATGACTATGTCATTAAGACATAGAGATTATAATAAAATAATGACTGTCATTATGACATAGAGATTATAATACAATAATGACTATGTCATTAAGACATAGAGATTATAATACAATAATGACTTTGTCATTAAGACATAGAGATTATAATACAAAACTGACTATGTCATTAAGACATAGAGATTATAATACAATAATGACTATGTCATTAAGACATAGAGATTATAATACAATAATGACTATGTCATTAAGACATAGAGATTATAATAAAATAATGACTATGTCATTAAGACATAGAGATTATAATACAATAATGACTGTCATTATGACATAGAGATTATAATAAAATAATGACTATGTCATTAAGACATAGAGATTATAATACAATAATGACTATGCCATTAAGACATAGAGATTATAATACAATAATGACTGTCATTAAGACATAGAGATTATAATACAATAATGACTATGTCATTAAGACATAGAGATTATAATACAATAATGACTATGTCATTAAGACAGAGATTATAATGCAAAAATAATTGTCATTAAGACCTAGAGATTATAATACAATAATGACTATGTCATTAAGACAGAGATTATAATGCAATAATAATTGTCATTAAGACAGAGATTATAATACAATAATGACTATGTCATTAAGACAGAGATTATAATGGAATAATAATTGTCATTAAGACCTAGAGATTATAATACAATCATGACTATGTCATTAAGACATAGAGATTATAATACAATAATGACTATGCCATTAAGACATAGAGATTATAATACAATAATGACTGTCATTAAGACATAGAGATTATAATACAATAATGACTATGTCATTAAGACATAGAGATTATAATACAATAATGACTATGTCATTAAGACATAGAGATTATAATACAATAATGACTATGTCATTAAGACATAGAGATTATAATACAATAATGACTATGTCATTAAGACATAGAGATTACAATACAATAATGACTGTCATTAAGACATAGAGATTACAATACAATAATGACTATGTCATTAAGACATAGAGATTATAATACAATAATGACTATGTCATTAAGACATAGAGATTACAATACAATAATGACTATGTCATTATGACATAGAGATTATAATACAATAATGACTATGTCATTAAGACATAGAGATTATAATACAATAATGACTATGTCATTAAGACAGAGATTATAATGCAAAAATAATTGTCATTAAGACCTAGAGATTATAATACAATAATGACTATGTCATTAAGACAGAGATTATAATGCAATAATAATTGTCATTAAGACAGAGATTATAATACAATAATGACTATGTCATTAAGACAGAGATTATAATGGAATAATAATTGTCATTAAGACCTAGAGATTATAATACAATCATGACTATGTCATTAAGACATAGAGATTATAATACAATAATGACTATGCCATTAAGACATAGAGATTATAATACAATAATGACTGTCATTAAGACATAGAGATTATAATACAATAATGACTATGTCATTAAGACATAGAGATTATAATACAATAATGACTATGTCATTAAGACATAGAGATTATAATACAATAATGACTATGTCATTAAGACATAGAGATTATAATACAATAATGACTATGTCATTAAGACATAGAGATTACAATACAATAATGACTGTCATTAAGACATAGAGATTATAATACAATAATGACTATGTCATTAAGACATAGAGATTACAATACAATAATGACTATGTCATTATGACATAGAGATTATAATGCAATAATGACTATGTCATTAAGACATAGAGATTATAATACAATAATGACTATGTCATTACGAAAAGACATCGAGATAATAATACATGGATGATTATATAATTATGACAAAAGACATAAATAGCAAAGAGATATGCTAAAAGGTACCATTTTTTTATTTAGAGGAATACATATAGCATCATATTATTGGAACATTTATATAATTCAGAAAGCAAACATTTTAAATTTGAAGTAGTAATACCTTGTTTAGTAAAATTAGTAAAATTGCTTCCTGGATCATAACTTCGTATGAAAGGATAAATTTGTTCATTTTAAATGGAGTTTAATTTTCACTAAAGAATTAGACAATTATTTGAACCTAACTTTGTACTCTATTATGACAGCTGATTTGCTTGGTCTAAGTTTATTTTACACAGGTTTCATCTAATTGTCATTTGTTTTACTTTTTTTATTCTTTTGTGTTTATTTATTTATCACATGAAGATTATAATACAATAAAGACAATGTCATTATGATATAGAGATTATAAAATATTCCTTTTGTATTTATTTATTTATTACTGTACCATGTATGCCCAACATGTCATGCATTCTCCCAGTCAGGTGCTTGCTGTATGTGTCATCATTTTCTTTCATCTTACGAATGACAGACCCCAGAGTCATTTGTGCCCGATGACAAGTCGTCATGCTGACCAATCTACCACCAATAGTTGAATCAAAGGCCATTTCCTCTATCAAAGAGGTGATGTTCTGAAAATAATAAAAATGATTTTACAACATGATAGTTAGTTCCATTATCTGCAATTATTATGTCTAATGTAAATTTATGCACTAAAAACTAATCCAGTAAACTGTTTCAACTGTTATGCTGTGGAGATTTCTAAAATTTGATCAAAAGGTTACCAACCCTAATGGAAAGTTATGAAGCTGTCTTTCTCTGAATTGTGCAATCTTGCTTGCTCTCCAAAATAACAAGGAATATACACTGTCACACTTTAAAGTGACCAGGGAAGTTGAAGTCAACCAAATAGATATAGAATATTATTTTGTTGCCTTGCAAGACACTTGGTCCTTTGAAGGCATGGAACTTCAGCACTTTTCATTCAACGTTCTTTGTATGGCTAGAGTCTATCCAAAAATCAAACTTTCATTGTAGAATTTCCCAAAGTCATTTGACAAAATAAATGCAGGCAGTGTACACAATATTGTACACAATTTTCGTGCATGATGTTAAATTCAAGCAAATTTTGTAAAGATTTTAGTGTGATACCTACATCCCAAAATATACTCCATGTGGCCAAAGCTTGTAATTTTATGCATTTAATAATAGTTAATGCTGACTTTTCCTTTATCAGATCTCCCTTCCACAGCATTCTCATTAGTACCACAATAAAATCTGATATGCTTTGCTTGGTTCAGTTAAACACAATTGATACAAAAAAATTTTTATTAATGCACTGTCAAAAGTGAGGACAGATGATAATTCAAAGGGGAAGCAGATATAATATTTGAAAAAATTTGTAACATGAATCCTATCTGCTCTGCATAAGTGCTCTTGTGTTTTACTGCTCCAGTGGCCTAGTGGTTAGAGTATCTGCTTCAGACATGGGAGATCACAGGTTTGAACCTGGTCTGAGTCCTATAAAAAACGACTATGCTCAGCATTGAGAAACTAGTGTTATGACTGGTCTGCCTGGTGTAAATATTATTTGATTCGGTGGAACATCATGCTACATGTCTGCAGCATGATGCCCCAGTGCTAGACATCACTATAAACTGTCACACAGCAGACATCATAGCGATATGATTGAAAAACATTTTAACTATGTTTAAAAAAATTAAAATCCAAATCCGTGTTCTATCTTTGTATGTGTTTCAGCCTAAAAATAGAAAAGATTGAAACTTATCATTGGTAATAATTTACCTGAATAGGTGGTGTTTTCATAGCAACTACTTGAACCAATACCCTCTGAACCATGTCTTCGTCCAATGTTCGGGCTAGCAGGACCCTACGTAAAAGTATTGTCTGACTCTGATATGTATTTAGCACTCCATATGCATCTAGCATGTTGTGTCTGGCTAAAGCATTATCTGGATAACTGAAATATTAAAAGTGTTCAGCACATTATTTATAAAGAACATTCAGAAAATAATTTTGTTTGAAAATTACTAAATAATATCTATCATATCAAGAAAAGTTTACAATGACTGCATGGAATGTAGATGATCCATCACAGTACCTGAAATGATCAAAATACAAATCTAAATCTTATGGAAAAATGTACGGATGTATAGACAAGGATGTGGTGGAGCATACAAAACTTAACCAATCATTTGAAATATCAATCTATTAAAATTATTAAGAAATATATGCATGTAAATTCCATTTTTTATATCACAAAACATCAATATTTGTTCAAGTTAGATATGCGTTTTTTAAACATGTAAGCTCCTACTTCACGACTGTAAAGTAGAAAGTCTTAAGTACAAAATGTTTAACAACTTTGACATGGATTTATAATAACATGAACCTAATCAGGTCATTTACATATGCATACAAACATAGCCACACAATTTTTGCAATCTCCATTTGAATTGTATTTTACTTATGCATGGCAATACATTTTTCATTAACAACACATCTAGGTTAAACAATTAACAAATTGCTAAATATATGGAATGTGGACAATCTAATAACTACATATCAATAATCAATTTTTAAAAAACCATCAATTTTTATTTGTATTTGTCAACCTCATGTGGTGTCTGCTTAATTTTGGCTTGCAACGCATTTTGACAAATAGTCCAAGCATCATTTTATTCCATTTCACTGCTTAATGTTGCCATTTTTATCAATACACTGCCAAACTTTCCAATTTGACCACTATGGTGCACATACTGAATGTTAGCTTCCATACATGAAGACCAGTTGCTAGCTAACTAGATATAACAATATGCATTCAAACATACACAAACACACATATACAATTATCTACCTAGATAGTACATATATATATATATATATATATATATATATATATATATATATATATATATATATATATATATATATATATAGTCTTCATAGCCCAGTTGCTAGAGCATCAGATTGAGAATCCAAAAATCAAGAATTAATACCATAATTAATATTCCCAGCCATGACTTACCTGAATTGTCCAGTCTTAATTATTCATACAATTCTCTTTATTCAGAATGAATCATGTACTTCAGGACTGCAAGGTACATATATGAATACATTATTCCATACATGCATGCACAGTTTTGCGTTGTTTTTGTAGGGTTTAACACTATTTTGCAGCACAAGATAAGCTATGCATGGCAGCCAGTATAACATGTGGAGGAAGAACAATGGAAAACTCTAAGAAGAACCACCAAACCACGATAAGCTACCGGCCGGCTTTCTCATGTACCCATGTTAGTGAGTCTGATACTCAAACCCTAGCAGACATGTGAGATGGCAGTGATCCAGAATGGTGAGCACTTTAGACCACCCAGCCACTCGGGATTCCTGCATGTACAATGTTTATCCAGTGCAGGATCACAGGTTTCAGATTATGTTTATTTCTTTGTCCACTAATTCTTAATTTCTTTGAAACCAAAGGATGCTCTGTGTTATAGTTATGGTTGTATACTTTAGAGAAGAACTGAAAAATTCATATATAATTTTACCCAAGTTGGTGTAGATACAAAACAAGTATTTATAGACTTTTCTATCTATGTTAGTACCAGTGATTGCCAAAAATGCCAAAGATGATCCAGATATTTAGATATTTAGCTCACAATTCATTTCAATATAATCCAGAAACTGACATACACAAGGTCTGTGTGCTTGTCAAATGTTTCATTGCATAGTTGCTGACCTCTGGTAGAAAAAAGACTAACAAATTTTAAATAATGAAAAATGGCAGTTAATTTTGTAAGACATGAATGAAGTATATCATTTATTATTATTTAGTCAATTTAATTAGCAGTTTGAAAAAATAATAATTCTGAGAAAATTATAATTATACAAGCCATGGATGATAATCAATGAAAAATAAAATAAAATAAATACTAGATCCAAACCAGAAAATTTTCTAGTGCATCTATTTTGGGCAAAACAGAATAGTGTAATGAACTGTTTTTATGGGTTAGTTCAGCATTTTATAAAACTTAAAGGACAATAATGGAAGCAACCATATATAAGATGGCAGTATGGTGCAGACAATGGAGTTAAAATGGTGAAATATTCAAAGTAAATGAAACTGTTTCATATATTAATACTACTAGTACCATGGGTATTTTAAAGTAATTTCTTAAATGATGTGTCCCACCCCACTCATGTGTTAGCTAGTGGTATGATCATTGGGACAGATATACAGATTTAACATACATGTACATTAAAATATTACATGTCCTTTACGAGACTTTGTCCAGATAATTGGTTATCCTAATAATTTTAAACCGAACAAACTAAGTATCCAGGTTAGTAAGTCCTCTTCCTTCCATCTGGGACATAAAGCTGCAACTACCTTCTGATGTCTAGGTTGGTCTTGAGCAATGACTTGTGCATTGCCCAATTTGCCCCCGAAAAGTTTGATCTCTTCCAGCTCAGTCATCACTGTCCTTCCCCATGTTATCTTTATCAAAGTGGAACTCCATTAGTAAGTATGATAACAATGAATTGTATTTGCTTTTTAAAGACACTTTCAATTCATTACTTTTAAAGACACATTCAATTCATTACTTTTAAAGACACTTTCAATTCATTACTTTTAAAGACACATTCAATTCATTACTTTTAAAGACACTTTAAATTCATTATTTTAAAAGACACTTTAAGATCATTATTTTTAAAGACACTTTCAATTCTTTATTGGCTTTACAATCCTGGGAAATGGAAGCTATGTTGCCTTTCCCCAAGGACACAAAGAGCAGCCCATCCTACCCTGGTTGGGTATCAAATTCAGGATTCTTGGGTTACAAGTCTGATACTCTAGCCAATGACCTGTTGCAGGTCCCAACTGAACAATTAAGATAATTGGTACCAGTGCAATTAACACATTACTGTATATTACATACACTGATGACAGATTTGTGAAGTAGAATTCTGCAATGGTGTCCACGTGTTCAGCAGGCAATCTCTTCAGAACATTCACAATTTCAAAGAAGCAAGTACTCAACTCTGGCGACCCTGTGTAAATTGAAAGAGTCGAATTTGTTAAGGCATATTGAAAATAAAGGTTCATAAAATCTTCAAGTACACACATAATAATTTAATGAACCTGTTCAATTAATTATATATTAAATTAGCAAGAACTTATGCTGTTTATTCTATTAAAGATCAATAATTCATTTTACCCAAGTTATGCTATTAGTTCCAAGATGTTTGTAAAATAGTTATATAGACATATTTACACTGGTTAAAAAGGAAGCAACAAAACAAGCATAATGAAATAAGTGTACAGTTAGCAAGTAATTTTCACTATGGCACAGAAGCTGAGTATCCTAAAACCTGGCAGCTTAATTGGGCAACCATTACACATGTGGGTACAGGGATAAAACTCTGTGACCATAAAATATGTAAGGTGCAAAGCAGATGGCATTTAGGACTGTTTCATTTGACTATAAACACGCTTTTATTCTTTTGAGGGGGGGGGGGTGCCTTGACTTAATTTATTCTGTACATTTTTTTCCTTCTGTTAAGTATAATTATTGTCAAAAGATGATAACCCAAGAAGAGGCATTCACACTTTTATGATAGACTGAAATGGAATAGCTCTTACTACTAAACTGTCCACTTTATATTGTGATAAACTTGCCTTTCTGAAATATCACTGCAGTTTACATAACTTATCCATTCTATTTAAATAATGCAACGGATACATTGCTCTACCTTTAGCAGGCTGATTCTTCATACATGTAAGATTGCCCCTAATTGCATCCCATGCCACATCTATATTCTTTTCCATCAGCAAACGACGTGGTATCTATAAAAACAAGACACATTTAACTACAGTCTAAGCAATGGCTTATTTTCTATACCTTAGAACTGAGTAATCCTAACACAACCACTGTGAGACATTTAACATATATTTAAAGACTCATTTTAAGCTCTGTTTACTATGGCAAAAAAAAGTCTTGAATTGTCTGAATTAAATTCTGAAATACTTTCAATATAACCTTTCCATTTTGGCTGTAGTCACAGCTTAAATGGTCTCTCCCTAATACAAAAATTGGCGTGAGCAGATGTTCTGCAGAAATAAAGACAGTGACTATTATAAACACTGTTATAAAATTTTAGAATCAGAAGACATGAATTTCAGCATGGGAAAAGTATGTTTCCAACACAAAGCTATCTTACTGGCGTGTTGTACTAATAAAGCTTAAATTATGGTGTCATCAATAACAGCATAAGTTTGCTAATTATTCCCAATGAATCTGACCCAAAAATATTGTTGAGTAATTAATATGGAAAATGTTCAGCAAATTTAAGGCATTCTGCATGGTTGTATATCAATGTTTCTTATTATTTGTTTGTTCTTGTATGAAAAATATAACAACATTTTTATCATAATAGAAACAACTATGAGTCATATAGAAACAATGCATCACTAATGAAATCATTCAACAGATCTAAGATTTTTAATTATTTTAATATAGTTTCCTGTTTATGACTATTGGAGCATATGGCTATTGAGACAAGAAACTAAAACATGCAACCAAATATTTGCAATAGTATTTAGTGGATTTCTGCTTTACCAGTACTTGAAAAAGCTTATCTTGTGATGAATGAAATAACAGAAAATAAAAGTCAGAAAAAAATAATTTAGCCCCATAAAATTAAATGACCAGTCCTTTACAATACATGTGCCTTCAGAAATTAACTAGCTGATACAGTGGAACCTGTTTTGAAAGACCACCCCTTCTGCCAAAACATAATGGTCTCTCATGACAAGTGGCCTCTTATAACAGATCGTAACAACATGTAATCAATAAATCTGTACATGGAGAACCAGGTCACTCAAGACAGGTGGTCTCTCATAGCAGTAGTCTTTCAAAATAGCTTTTACTGTAGTTTTCAAACAGAAACTGCTGCTACCTGAAATTTAATTTTCAAGACCTCAATGAATTAGCCTTCATGTTTAAATAGTAGAATAAATCTACACCGTTCAAAAGAAGTTCAACAAAGTCAGACTCTCATACAAGTAAGTGTGTAATTTTCTTAACTCATTCGGCCCTGATACCACCTTTGCGCATAATCCAATTTCTGCATTCAATGACCGATACCGCCTTTACGTGAAATTTCTCAACTGCATTCAATGGCCGGTACCGCTGCTTCATGGTCCAAATGTGTGGTCGAGAGAAAGTCTCTGAATGGTGACAAATGGGGCTTTTCCAAGCATCAGACCCATGTGTAACCAATCAGAAATGAATTTACTTTCGTTTGGGCAAACTTTAAATGTTCGGAAACCAAGGATTACTACTTGAGATCCGTTTTAATACAAGTTTTTTTTTTTTTCTTAAATCGTAAAATGACGGCAGTAGCACGAGTGATTTTTGATGGCATGAGGGCAAAAATGAGGAGTTTCTCGGGTTTGATCTCGAAAATATTGATTAAGTAGAGGAAAGATATGTTCGACAATTGGATAATAAGCAAGATTTTGAATGGGACATTGAAGATTCTTGAGGCTGAAGAGTCAGAAAAAGAGGATGCTGATAGAAAAAATGAAAGAATTTCTGCCTATCTAGCTGATTGGAGCTATCGTCTTCTGCCTGTCCAAATCAATGATTTTAGTGGAATGAATCCTGGTCCTACAACATACAATGACAAATTGACAAGGAAAAAAAAGAGAAATGTATTTTTTTTTCACTTATTATTATTTCCGAAGAAATTGTACATGGACATCGCAAACAAAACCAATCCATATGCCTAAAAATGCATATTGGTATCACCAAACAAAATGTGGTATCCAACCTGCAAAATGTCTTTATTTAACAAAGTTCTATCTTAACCATAAACATGATGTGAACATTTCCAAGTAAACGTATGTACAAATTGTTTCAAACCATATCACATATTAAATTTTCCTGGTTTATTTTAATGGAATTTAGTGCTGATGATGTGATATTCCTAACAATGTTGCACATAAATTTGTAAAAACATATATAAATAAGTTGTGAAAGACTTGGACAAATAGAAAGAAAAATACATCACTGTGTAGGCAAATTCATTTGGATAAATTGGTGAAAATTTCATGGATTAATATTGGATACAAGAAGAGAAATTAAAGTTAAGTGTGAAGGCATGTGCATGATTGTTGCAAAATTTTCCAAACAGGTAAAACACTCTTCGGCACAAGCAGTTAGACACAGCTTAGTGTGGTTGGGGCACAGTAACAGTGTTACTGAAAATTTTGTGGGGGCTAAATGAGTTAAAGGTACAAAATATACAAGGATCAAAATTAATTTATATTGTCCATATACATATATATATATATATATATATATATATATATATATATATATATATATATATATATATATATATACATACATACATACATATATATATATATATAATAAATATCATGGATTGCTGAAATGGAATTTGATTGATAAGCACCAATGACATATTTTTCCATGTGTGGCCTTCATTGTTCAAATGTCAATCAGTAATGGCCATCAGGAACTCCAAAATGACATTGCCATCAGTGTGCCAGCCATTAGGTGCATTGATGACTTGTATTATTTTATTGCTCTGTTGCAGAGCAATAGTGGAGGGGATTAAGTCCCCCACCACAATGTGAACTGTACTGTACATTGAAGTAAGTAGTACTCATGATGCAATTACATACCAATGCAACTCCACACAAAAAAAAATCCCTGATAAAATAACTATTGGAAACAGTGACCTGATTTTAACTGATTGATGCTACAGGACATATTTAGATACCAACTTACAAGACTTTATAAGTAACAGTGACCTGATAATAAGACATATGCAAACCTTGAATACTGACACCAGATTTGATGCAATCTGACAAAAATCAGGAAATACACTTTTTATTGTTATAGTATGATTCACATTTTGTTTATTATTATTATCATTATTGTTATAATTATTTGTATTATCATTATCATCTATTTTCTGCCAAGTTTTATAAATATGCTATTATAATTTTTTCAATTTCAATTTACTTAAACTGCTAATTGCATGAACACCAGGTACACAGAGTCAATATGTTAGAACAAAATTCTTTGGACATGCACATAAAATAAAACTGCCTTTGATATAATTGCAATAAAGAGTCAGCTGTCAAAAACATTATCACTATCTCTCACACACTCAACCTCCCCCACCCCCCAGTAAAAATGACAAATGTTAATTTGGTCTGCTCACAATATGTACAATAATATATCTCTTACATGATTGCTGACATGCACAGATCCAGATCTGATAGTCTCCATAGGCTTTGTGATATCAAATAACGCCTTCTCTCTTGTAAGAAAGTGCAACTCTGCATCACTTATGGCTTTCATCTCTGGGTATTCTGTTGGTTAAAAAAAAAATAATAATTAGCATTACACATGATGGCAGTGATGCAGTTGCTATGCTAAAGGGACACAACTCCATTAAAACATAGTATAAAAAAGTTATAAATGGTGATACAGGGTACACTATAAACCATAGGATGTGTCATACCAATATTCCCATAACTTTCTTAACATTTCTCATGAATCCAAGATATTTTATTCTCTTAAAATACTTGCTAGACAATTGGTTTGGTAGGCTAGGCTTCTTATAACCATGAATGGTATACTGGAGTAAAAAAAATATCTATAGTTTGTAACTTGCATAAATGAATTTCTTCTAAGATGATTTTAAGAATTACACAAGTTTGGAAATTGACAAATTTCCTTTAGAGATAAAAAATTACTCTTTTCAATTCAATATATTATCTATCTGCACTAATAACCATACAGCTAAAACTTCATTTTTAAAATGAAACCAAGAATGATACTAAAAATCTAAACCTTAATGAGGAAATATGACCTGCCTGGTAGAACTAAAGCTCAAACTTTGTGACTGACAGAAGGTACACACTTTTGAAAACTTATTTTTCACCCTTTAGTGCAGATCATTGTTTTTAAAAACAATTTTGTTGCAAAATCCTGAAAGGTGTAGAACAAGTCACAACATTAAATAACTGTATTACCCAACAAATGCATAGGAAACAGAAAACAGACACTATTGTAAGATAGCTGCTACAAAGTGTGCACTGTTGAACGTCTTTTTTCTTGCAGAAATACTTTGACTGATGCAGCCATTTTAATGCAATGTAGTGTCTCAAGTTCATAAAATACTAGAATTTATTACATTTTAAGAAGTAGCTATTTTCCTGCTTTCTTTGTTACCCAGAGACAACAATTAAATTTTAATACTGTTCAACCCCTGCGTACATACACTGTCTGCAGCAACTGTTGCTAGGAATCAACATTTACAATGATAATTAAGTATTATATTATGATATTTATTCTTCTCAGCTACTATACACACTAAATAGAACTAAAATGTGTAGTCAACAGTATGCAACCATTGGATCATGCTAAAATATTTTCTGACAATACTGTACTATTACTAATGTCCACTAACCCCCTTATCAATACATGTAGTTGTTTCTTTATTTTTACTGATCAAAAAGAGAGCCTGTGATTCATTCATATGGTAGATTTGCTAATATCTTGAGAATATTTTTCTTTCCTTTTAGTATAGATGTCATATTACCATGCCATGCCTTTTACCAGAGTATCTGAGTATTTCCTATGTCTAAGCATTGCTGAGTACTGTTGTCATGATGTGTCAATCTGAATGACCCATATGGAAAAAAATGCTCAAACTGTTATCATGTTTCATTTAAAATATATTCTCTATCCATGGTCAAATAATTTTTTTTTGTAAAATCTTACATCATAAACACAACTAGGCATTGACTGTTATCATGTTTCATTTAAAATATATTCTCTATCCAAGGTCAAATAATTTTTTTTTTGTAAAATCTTACATCATGAACACAACTAGGCATTGACTGTTATCATGTTTCATTTAAAATATATTCTCTATCCATGGTCAAATAATTTTTTTTGTGTAAAATCTTACATCATAAATACACGCAGGCATTAAAGTAAGTGATAAAATGCCATACCAAGATGCAATTCCCTCTTTTGTAATTTTCATTTATGATATCATCCACGTAGTCAGCAAGTCCTCTGCTTCACACAGATAAAATGGTCACATGACTTAAATTAATCAATTCAGAAATAAATAGCTATCTAACCTGTGGGGCACCCAACTCGTGAATTTCGCTTTCATCGCGAGTATGAAGGCATATATACAAATCACAGCATCATTTCTGATTTATAACATGTGCTTTCCAAGCATAGACACTGCAACTCGATTCTGGGGGAAATAAAAATAGCATACTCCCCAATGTATGAATGGTGTTAGTATTGGTTTCCTCCCTGAATCAAGCGAAATAAAATACCTGTTGACACTGAACACAGTTAACGGGGGGAGGGGATAACTCACTCCATTTTGACGCAACCCTATTTTGACAGTGTCATAAAATAAAGTGAGTTCTTGAGAGCAGACATCTCTGAATGACGTCACAACCAACATATGTTTAGACGCGAATCAAAATCAAGTATCGCAGACAAAAATATTGCAAACCATATCATTATCAGTTGTAAAATGTAACAGACATATATACCATGAAAAAATACATTTTAATAATTATCTTTTTTTCTCCAATCAGTTAGTCTTCATAATAAATCTTTATCATCTATTATTACGGAAACAATCCAACTTCCCGCCATAATAAACAGCCAGTCTGCTACTTATCCTGTGTTACTCACGTGACTTACTGCTGATAATGTCATCAGTAGCAAACCTGACAACCATGTACAACTTTAAACGGTTGTATGTGAATCTGTCGTTACTGACATGCAGGGTAGTCCTTTCACATTATAATTTGAGGAAATTTGCCAATTACATAACAGAGAGAGAATATATGTATAGTATGTATGCTGTATCAATGATATACCACGAAATGTAAATATTTTTTTTACAACGAACTGAATATATATGTACCTAATATACATAAATTTTATTTATATCACAAATAAATACACATCTGCGAGTGTGTCTGCTACAAAATGTGGTTCTACGATTTTTCATCTTGTTCACAAGCAGATATGCAAATTGATAAGTTGATTCATTTCTTTTCTCAGTTTCTATTTTTATTCAGATTTATTGAATCTGTATAAGACACTATCATGATTTAAACATGAAATATGGTTTTAACGAAGAATATAGTGTACAGAAAACATGGTAAGCTTCTTATACACTGAACCTGTACTGTCAGGAATTAACGTGTTGTATGGAATATTAGTGTGGAATAGAAACTAAGCGAAATAACGAACCAACAAGATATAATTAAAAAAAAATTAATATATTGAATGTTATTGTAAGTCATTGTTCTGCTTTAAGAAACATTTCTAAAAACTATAATAAAACTTTTTTTGAAAAAAAATTTTTTTTCCTGTAATGCCTTATGTCTGATTTTTTACATTTTAGGCCTATATTCTGAATTCTGATTTAACTGTCTATAGGTTTTGACAATGCATTCTACTTACCAACATTGCCGAATTTCTGCGCAGGCTCTTCTTTACGCATCGCAAAATATGGGTCAAACCTTAAAGTAAAAAATATTTTTTTTAGATAACATTAAACAGAACGAAAGATGTATTGCTTTCTCACGTCGATTCTTCTCATAATATGATATTCCTATTTACGGCGGTTTTATGGCTGTGCTGTTCCGGTGCGAAATGAGGACAATTGGTCTCCAAAAAATAATTGAAATGTCAATGAAGAAATTCTGTGAAATATTCCAAGAAAAAAATGCACGTTTAAAAAAATAATAATATGCTTTAATTATAATCTGTTTTAAACAAACAAACACATGTTCGCCCCCCCCCCCCCCCCGTTGTATTGGTTTGATTGAAACTAAATGTTCAACTTTCATCAGTATTTACCACGAATAACTGTATCACATCGAATCATTATCTTACCAAACGATTCGTGTTTCTAAATAATGTACAATAGAGCAACATAACTTTGAGAGCACACTTATAATAACAGATATTTATAGGACTGTAGCTTCCTATCGACAATAGATGGTACCCGATGGCGATGGGCCTTATTGCAACATTATTAGCTTAGATTATACTTCGTATAAATTTACCACAATTATTTGAAAATAAAGATACAAGACAGATGAAACCACAATAAAACTTAAAACTTCTTTTCAGTTGTTCCATTGATGTATCAAATCTATACTAAGTGTAAAATCAATCTATCCTTTAAAATTACTAGCCTCAATAAACACAAAACAAAAATGGTCACCGAGGCATCCGCGACCTACGTGAAGCTACATATAACCGCAAACGTTGCTTAAACTAATTTGTAGTGGTGGGCTGGGGGTGGGCTGGGGGATTATCCACATTGGGGTCTGTTAGATTAACAATGAAACACATACCCTGGTTTACTTTTGGTGGGCCCAGTGAAATCCTCTTGTACCAAAACCTTGTGTATTGTACCAAGCTCGTCGTGAAAATGAAGGGTCTTAAAATATATTAAATGCAAGTAGTTTTAATTTTCTTTAAAGATGCATGTTCCAGTTTAGTTGACGCAAATTCTGAAAAGTTTATATTATATTTATGTTTAACAAAACCTCAACTCTCTTTCTCTCTCTCTCTCTCTCTCTCTCTCTCTCTCTCTCTCTCTCTCTCTCTCTCTCT